>JAPMOR010000389.1:7071-28311 GCA_026543865.1 Argiope aurantia
TAGGAATATATTTGTTCAATATATGTACGAGAAATATAGGAATATATCTGTTCAATATATGTACGAGAAATATAGGAATATATCTGTTCAATATATGTACGAGAAATATAGGAAAATATCTGTTCAATATATGTACGAGAAATATAGGAATATATTTGTTGAATATGTGTATTTCTATATGGCACTAAAAAGGTAAATAAAATATTCACAAATTTAATTCACTAAAATGTTAAAAAAATATATTTCACATTTTATATTCATCATTCTATTGCTGGAAAATAGAATTAAAGGAAAAAAAAATTTCTCGTGTTGCAGTTTTTATTTTTTTAACACTATGTTGTCCAGCCACACCACACTGTTTTTTCGCAAAATTTAGTTGATCTAATGATAACTAAAATGATCTGAATCCGTTCTATCGACGCCAAAGAAAAGAGTCCCGATGAAAAGTGAGAATGGCATAATAGTAAAAATAACTTATTTTGAAGGCAGAAATCTTTTTTCAATGATAATGGAATTTTTGAACTTTGCTATTTAAAAGTTTACGTACAAAGTGTCATTCATTTCTAACGAGTGTTTTCTTCAAAGAATGCTGTTAATAAAATTTCATTAATTAAAAAAGTTTATTCTAAATTTTGCATTGAATATGCAAATAACAAAATAAAAGTTTCTTAGACAATGGCAACAAAATGTATATCAAGGTTAAAACCCTTTAGATACATAATAAAAAAATGGCTTATTAATATGCCGAGAATGTAACAGCTAACAAAGGTGCGGAATTATAATATGCTGCCGTGGCTTACCAGAATAATAAAAAGCACACGACTCATCTCAATATGCATGGGAATTGTGTGTCCCAACTTCATTTTTAATAAAACGTATTTAGAAATGAAATACTATACTTGATTTAAATACTAAAGACAAGTATTTGACGTCAAACTTAAGTATTACCACAAATAATTATATTTAAAACGCCGAGCAATTTTTTTTTCTTTGCTGAGGATGGAAAAAAATCTCTCAAACAAAATTGTTTAGTAAAAATAACACCGCGTAAACATGATATTTTGCAATATCATTAAAATATTAGGAAACATTTAAAAGTCCAATTTCAAAAAAATACAAGGCGTGGACAGTGATTCTATGGAAACGTGAATATTATTTCATATTTTGCAATATGATTTCACAATATCGCGAATACAATTTAATGCTTTACAGTAATATGAGTTATTGTGAATGCAATTTAGATTGTATATTACAGTTCTAGCTATTTATGGTCTGGTATTTGAAATACGAATTCATAACGCATTTTAATCGAATATTTTTTTTAATTTCTGTATATCGTAATGGTCAAATCAGAAAAACTTTTTTTTTACAATTTTTCACTTTTTTTTTAATATATGTAACGCTAACATACATGGCACATAAATCTTATTTATTGTCTAATGGCAACTACGAAACGTAAACAAACCGTCATACAGATTTCAGACTACTAGAGCTGTAACGTTTTTACATTTCTAGTTAATTGAATGCCTTGCAAATTTAAGGTTGCTAAATGTTATGAGAAATGTTTTGGAGAATGTTCTTCATGTCACCAAAAGTATATACAGTTCAGAGAAAAGAAGATATAAAAAGAAATCAGGAAGTAGATTTCAAACAGAAAATTCAATTGACCGCGAAAATAGATTTGATCATTGCTTAATAGATAATCGTTATGAATCGTCTATGGGAATAACTATTCATCTACCAAAAATTGACCTTAAAACTAAAAAACCTTTTTAATAATAAATTCTATCTAAGTACAATTCTTTTACCTTATTTTAATAAAACTTTCTAATTCAATTTCTTACTTAATCGAATCAATATTTTTAAATATTATGGAATTCAAAATTAACTCAAAGCATTCAATCGCGTGTTTTTTAACTCCAAAATAGGATTTCCATTTCCACCTTGAAATTTCCAGTAAACTGATTTAATTAAATTCATGTTTTTCAGTGGCGTCATATAAAAAGATCAAATTTTAAAAAAAAGCTGTCCATATTAATCATTTAACAGTCTAAAAAGTCAATTTGGGCATACAAGATGGTCGCCAAAGGCGACTGGTTATTTATATATGTCTTCACTATTATTATGCATCTCAGTCATATCATATAACAAGGTTAAATAATAATTAAAAAAACGCTTTCAATATTAATTATTTAATAGCTCCAAAAGTCGATTTGGACAAACAAGCTGGTCGCTAAAGGCGGCTAGTAATTTATGTATGTATCTACTACTATTATGCATTGATAAAACTAAATAAACCAACAAAGAAGACACTTGCCAATGACAAAATCCTGGCATCAGAATAATTACTCTAATCAGGTAGAAATAATTTGTTGAGTACGATCCCTTTCTCTCCCCTGAAAGCAGCATTTCCTAGTAACAACTGTCATCAGCTCACGGACCGAGAAATTTGAAATGGCATCCGGTAATTTTGTGCGCCTACTAGACCGTGTCCCTCTAACATCACACTTGATGACACCACTTTGCCCGGCTGGGCAATTGACCTCGCAGTCAACTCGCCACTTCAATGCCGGAACTAAGGATAGTTTTTTTTTTTAACTCTTTAAAAAACAGAGTCTATTTAGAAAAATATACTTTCGCCGACGTTTAGCGTTCGGTTATAAAAGTGTTCAATTAGTTTGTATATGAAACTGAATGAAGAGGTACAAAATTAGTCATGAGATTCGATATGCTAATGTAAAAGCTACTTGAAGATCATTAACCTATTTGCACCCTTAAGCTGAATAATACACATAAAAACTGTTAATCATCCCCAAAGACGGAATAATACGCTCGAGAAGATACTCATTTCGTGCCAGAGATAAGTAAATAATGTCGCAAGCATGTTATTACGTGGTTGGTGATGCTCAAAACGTTTTATTTAACCCTTTCACTACTAAGCCTTCCGAATCCAACCGTCAAGTTCAATATAAATGCGCCGCTTTTGGGCATGGTTCATTTTCAAACGTAGGATTCAGGAACCTTAGAATCAGAACAAACTTAGTGATAACTTCTTTTGCATCCTTACATACCTTCTTTGAAATGGAAAAATGCTCAAACAAGACCTATTAGTAATGAACTTTCACAGCCTTATTAGCTGCAAGAGGCTTAAAATATTAAAGCATTCATAAAATATGAATGAGATGTTAAAATAAAATTTATAAAAACCAAACTGAAATGCAATATATAGGTAAAAATTTTACACCAAAATTTCAATTGACTCATTTGGAAAGCAAATGATACGGTAAGAATTTTTAATTTCTAAATGTTTAAAATTTGATTGGATAATATCATAATTCAAAACATGCCAATTAATAGGCTTGCTTTTTTACTATTTTGCATTACCACATAGCTGATTATTATTATTATTATTATTTTCAAATACCGTGTCAACTAAAAATAAAAGTAATAATTCTTTCAAATAAAGATTTTCAAGAGAAATGTTCTTAATAAACTTTTAAGTGAATTTCACACATGAAGTAGCAGCTCCGAGCCTTATTTCGCCATGACTTGAGGCAGAACAACCGATTGAGGCTGAACAGTGATTTCCGATTTCCTTCTACAACCTTCCACGAAATCACCCGACAGGGCTTAAATTAAGACATTTCAAAATTATTTTTAACACTTTTTTTCCGAGTCATTGCACTTTGTTTCAATGTCGAAACTTTTAAGGCTGAAAAGCAGATCAAATGCCTCCAATGGCTACAGCCTTGAATCGGGACGAACAATTGAACTATGAAATTCTCTAACAAAACATTAATAAAAAGTGACTTGACATTAATGACGCTGTCGATTAGGCTGGAGAAGAAAAAGCAGTGAGCTGCAGCGCAGCCAGTAGCATCTGGCGAAGAAGGAGCTATTTAATTTAAAGCAATTACTCCACGGGGTAGAGTTCAGGCACCAATGGCGAAATGTACCCAGTTCTGCTTTACTCCAAAAAAAAAAGGGGGGGGGGATGGTTGAAGAGGCAGTGAAGATTCCTTTGGAGTGGTTTTTCAAGTTGGCTGGTTGTGTTGGTTCGGTAATTTTGGGAGACCAAAAGAGCGACAACCCTTCCCAGGGTCAATTCAGTAGTGAAGACAAGAAAGAATAAATTGCTCCGAATGAGAAGGTATATTGATAGAGCGAGGCATGTAGACCACACTGAGAGCTGTCCAAAAAGGTCGCGTTTTCACTTTACTTCAGTTGTTCATTTACTGCTGAATTAGAGATTCTCTACCTGCACGATCCATTTTATTAAACATGAAAGAAAAAAATCAGAGCTTTCGAAAGAATTTACAACTAAATCCGTGATTTAAAAAAAAAAAAAAATTGTATGTGAACAAACTAGTCAAATGGTAATATATAAAATAATGAAAAAAAAATTATTATTTCCCATTATTCGTCAAAAGGAATATATATATGAATTTGGCTTAATCAACATCCATTTTTATCCAACAATAAGTTGATTTTGAGATGTATCGCGTAATGTTACGCCAAATCAGATGTTACAATATGACATCATTTCACGCTTTCCATAAAAAAGAGGTCAATCATAGTTATATTAATGTCCTGTTGAAGCAATATTAGGGTTATTTTAGGATATTGTAATTTTCTTCAAAAATCAGATGACTAGCACGAAACCTAAGCTGGCATTCCCTTTCTAAACTTCCATGCTAAAACAGCAGGTAACATTTGGCTCTCATGGAATTAATGTGCATCAGATCTCCTTATGCGGTGATTCCTCGATGGAATCGGGTATCGAACCAGAAACGTTCCGGCTACTTAGTTGAAATCTTACCACTAGATCGCGGCCCACACAAAAGTCAATATTTTAGACATGCCATGGTGGATTTAGTACGCAATATTATTTCATACACGGAAGAATTTGGCGGAGCCCTATATATTTTTAATGCAATATTTTTAATTTTATTTCAACTTTTTATATAGACTTTGACAAGCAGATTTCGAATTTGTCTATTTTTTAAGTCATCAAAAAGTTCCTTTGAGGATTGTGCCTTGCCTATTGTGTAAGCATATTTACATCTCTCTCATGATCAGATATCGAGGAATATAGCTAATCAATCACTTCTTCGAACATTCAAGCCAAATTAACATCTGGATATTTGACCCATGATGGCTGATTTGCATGTGCACTTGTTTAACATAAAGGCAGATTTTTCGTGGAGTTGAGTTCAAATATTTGTTATCATCCAATCTTCAAGACGAACTTACTATTAATTCATCGCAGCCCACCCCATCATTGTGTTACAGGTGCCAATTTTTCAGGACAAGGGCTGCGAAATATTCTTTACCAAATCATAAAACTGATGGGGAATGGGAAGAAGATTTCGACCCCCCTCCAAAGGTTTCTTATCCTCATCATATCAACAGTCGGATAATTAAAAATCGCTGAATAAAAGTTTTTAATCAATCGAAAATTCTAATTATTGAGTAAAATAGGTGTGGTAGTGATAGGAGGTGAATTTCTTGTCTGTAAATCAGGGTAAACTATATCAGGGTGAATTATAGCAAGGAAAGACATGATTCTTTGATCTAGGTGAAAATTATTCGCTATTCTAGTTCTCCGGAGAACTAGAATGAGTTGATCATTGATTGAGAATCATTGAATGCATAATAAAAAGGAATAATATTCCCTAGATAGCGTTCATAAAATTTAGAACTGCTTTGATCCTCATTGTTAAAAGAATTTAAAGCCTGAAAAAATGCAGAGTCCTTATGTTTCAGCCAGTTTACGTTCACAATATTAGTCAATAGTTCTTATTTTATCCAACTACTTCAAAATCAATGTTACTCTTCACTGTGACGTTTTATTACTCAAAACCCCTTTCGGTAGATTCAAGGATGTGTAATCGTAGAATTTCAAAGAGAAAGAAAGCGAAACGCACTGTTGGATCCAAGGGAAACAAACACATATTTCTGGGTCTTCATTTTAGAGTTACAGCAAAACAAAAACGCCGACGAGACGCTTGGACGGACTTTCAGACAGAATCATGACAGCGATCAGATGGTGGAGTAATTTTAGAACGTCATTATTCTCACGGTGTTCATCCACTAGATCAATCAGCTTCATTATCCAAATTTGTGTTACGAAGCCAGATTATTTTTGCTCAAAGTGAAGAAATAAATTATCTAGCTTTGCAATTCATTTATGAAATGCATTCGTAATTTTTAGGATTTAAAGTACTTACTTTCGATGGAAAGTATTTTTTTTTAATATGGATTTCTTTATTTAATATATTTGACTTTGAACGGTTTTCTTTATAAAACGGCTTGAATTTTGTTTCCGTGTCTATTTTTTGGGAAGCTGCATCGATTTTTATATTTGCATTTAAATACGCTTTAACCTTTTATTTACCGATAGTACTTTAAAGTTAACATTTAAATCAGGCTGATATCTATACAAAATGACTATTTAGTCGAATAGTATTTGGAAGAATACGAAGAATGCTTTTCCAGTAAAAAACTTTACATATCGTCTAAAAAATAACATTAAAATTCTTTTATAATTCATTTAATTAATTAAATTGTTTTAAATAATTAAAAAAATTTCTTCCTGCGTTTGTTCTGTACCAAAACTCAACTAATGCCTCAAAAATAAATTTGAAAAGTTGATAGTAAAGTAATTCGGTGAATAAAGAGTTAATGTTATTTCACATCTTTAAATGCTATATTCTCAAATTCTAATAATTGGTAGAATTTTCTTCCAAAAATTAAATCTTAATGCATACTTTTTGTTAAAATTTGGTATAATAATTTCTTAACATGTTCTGCAATTCCTGAACTAGAAAAAAAGTAATCTGTTCTCTAGTTCAGATTGTTTTAATACTTCATAATGCGAAAAAAAATGGAAAAGTTGGAATTAACATTTTTCAATCTTGATTTTATTTTTACAAAAAAGAACCTTTTTAAAGAGAAATTAAAAGTTATGTTAACAAGAAGCAAATAAGAAACATGCATGTTTCCCAATAAAAGAATTTATAGTTTAAAATAAGGTAGTTGTTTTTTTGCTGTTGTTGTAAATTTACAGTGCATTTTTAGCAACAAAATATAATTCATAATATAAAGTTATCTTGGATTCCCAGAATAATTTGTTTAAATAGACTTTATTCCTTTGCTATATATATTATTTTTTGTTTTGATCTGAGGGTAGTTAATTTTGCTTCAATTTCAGCATTACTTTAACATTCTAAAAATTTGTGTAAGCTCTCCACCCCTTAATTTCGTTGCAGGGTCGAAAATTCAGAATTGCACGAGAGTGACTTTGAAATGTACGTCAAAGGACTGATGAGATGAACGAATATACAATCGTACCTATATTTCTGTTTGGTATGAACAACAAGACAGTAAACTTGGCTAACGATATTTATTTTTCAAGTCGAAATGTGGTGTGAGCGCTTTATTTATCCATTCCGAAATAAAGTTTATTTTTATATAAATAAAATAAATATACCTGTGAATGCCTGAATCACTAATAACATTATATTATATTGCCCTTGCTATTAGAACGATATTAACCTTACTATTTTACATTGATGGAGTTTATGAGAAAGTACGAGAGAGAAAGGCGGTACTCAAGAAAAATTGATAGTATCTTAGTGTAGAAATAAAATATGCTCAATTATTTCGTAATAAAAATTTAGCTTTAATTATATTGCCTATGTTTCATATTATGCTTTGTATGATGACTAATTGTTTTAATTCGTATTCTATATTAGTGTATTAAACAGGAATTAAAAATAACATAATTGCAAACATTAACGAGCCCTTTATAGAAAAATGTTTTTGCAATTTGCGCATAAAGTTACATTAATTATGAAAATGATTAACTAAAACTTTAAAATGCTTAAAGTTTAGAGAAGGGGGAAGAGATCGATTATTATTTGTATGCGCGGGCTCCCTTCTCAACTAGTTACGACGCTGTAATAAAATAAATAAGAACTTAATCGAAAGTGGAAGGGAACTTAAAATATGTCTTCAAAATGAATTTTGATTTATGAATAGTGGATTGCCTTTTACTTTCATGTACATGAAATTTAGGAAGGATTGCAGTTGTTAAATTCAATGACTGTATGCTTTTTAGGCAACTTCGTTTCCTAAAAAAACTTTCCGGAATTCTATCTGTAAACGCAACTAAAACATTTAACAAGCTATACGAGAGAAATTTCACACCACACTCCAATTGTAAGATTTTACTAAATATTGCAGAAAATCCGCCTACCGAAAGTCTTTCTGTCCACCCATGCGTCTATGTGCATAGAGACGTGATAAATCAGAAATGCAATAACCTAGATGACCATCATATAGTTTAGAATTTTAGTTTTATATAATTTTCATGTCAAATTCATCAAAGGGTTGACTGAGTATCGGTCTGCTCATCCTTGTGTATTGCAATTTTATAATTTAGAAACAAAAATTTGGCTAAATCTATCTTAGGATAAAAACTGCATAGCAGTAATTTTTTTAAAAAATTTCAGTCGATCAGTTAATCCAAAATTCATACTTGATTCTCTTTATTCATAAAATGAAGCTTACTACAAAACTTGCCGCACTGTGTAAAAATGCGAGAGTATTTTCGTTGGTTACCTTTTTTTAGTTTCAAAACATGAATATTTATTTTATTTTGACATCAGACTTGATACATCCTGAATGTTTTTCTGCGTATTCAGTGCTTTTTAAAGGAAAGCTTCGATTCTATTTGCGAAACGCGGATGTGCCCAGAACTCGAGCCATTCGGCAAAACACATGCGGAGTCTTGATAGAGATGAAAAAGTAAAAGTCGATGCCATAGACGATGTAGTAATGATGTCGGAAATAAGTACTCAAAACATATTTTTCTTTTATTTTTCGTTTAGGATCGAAAAATGCATTTTTCTCTTTCGTGGCAACTGATCCGTGAAGGATGAGAAGATTTCACAGAAAGAGAGCAATGTCATGAAAAATGTTATGACCACATTTTCTTGATTAGCTCGTTTGAAAATGACACATGTCTAAATTGATAGATAAATCTTTAGGAAAATTTTATTAATTTGTTTAATTCACTCTAATCTGATTAACGTCTCTTGATTTTAGATGGCTCTAATATATTAATAGATGGGTCTAATATATCAATTTTCTTCGATACCCGTCTGCTTCTCTGCCAGAGATCATTGTACTCGGAAAAGGTATATAATAAAAAGGGTTGAAACAACTTAAAGGGAGTGATAAAACAGAGAAGATGATTGTTAAAACCAAAAGAAGAAAAAGTTGTATATAAAATATAATAAAAATTAAGATCTTTTAAATATAAAAATACGTCTCTTATAGAATTATAAATATGAAAGCACAATAGGTATGCCAAAATTTAAAAAACCATTTTATTTCAGAAATAAAAAGGGGGCTGAACTTTCAGCAAAAATCATTCTAACTAAGGTGCTTGGCTCAGTGTGGCCACTCACCTGACTCATGCTATAAAAATCACCGAACTAACCAGGAAATAAAAAGCAATTAAAACTATGATGTTGATTCGCTTTCCAAATATTTAAAAATTGAGAACCGTCGTATTAAAAGACTCGGTTTAAAAATTTAATGTATAGGAAAAAAGAAATTCTAAATTTTATTTGTTATTAAATAAGTTAATGCTGTACTATTTCTCCATAAAGAAGATACTTCGTACCAACCATAGAATTTATCTATATTTTAATCAAGCTGTAGGCAGTTTTCTATTATATTGTACCAATCCATGTGCGATTGCTGTATATACTATTTTGAAATAATAAGAATGGGTGAAAAGATTATACTCTGATTTTATCTAACATTTTAAAAAGAGGAGAAATATCATAATAGGCATTTGTATCTTAAAGTTCTTACACATTGTTGTTGTTCAGTTTTAATCTCGCTTTAGTGTACAAATTTCCATTAAACATCCGTCAGATGAAAAATTTCTAGAAACACTTTTGCTTTGAGAGAAGAAATGCATTCGACCTCCCAAATGAATAGAAAGATCAGCGAAGCGTTCAGCAAAGTGATAAACGCCTCTTCTTCAGAGATGAAAACCTCGCGGAAAGCCACCGACCGATAATACCGGAGGTTGTTCAATTTTTTGTTCGTTGTTGCGGATAGTAATTTGTGTTTTAAATGTTCATTGATTCACACTTCCTTAAAATGACAGCTCTTACAGAATCAACCACTAAGATGTTTCGAAATGGATCAGGAAAAAACCTGTAATTAGATAAAATAAAAACAAGTTAAATTGAATTCAAGAAATTCCATGTAATGATGCCAGCTTTGGTTTGCTGTGGATGATGAATGGGGCTAATTAAGACCAGTTTGGAATGTAAAAATCGATTATAGAATATTTGCAATCAAACAGAAATGAAACCGCATAGAAACAGAAAACAGAATTTTCGTGAAGTCATTTTCAGGGCAATCTTACCTTAATTATTAGCATGTTTATTGCCACGACTTTCGCCTGATAACCAGGACCATCTGTCTAATTAGAACATCCCTTCTTTACTATCTTTTAACTATAGTAGAGAGGGGTTCATATAATTAGATCATGGTCTTGTGCAATAAGATAGTAGGCGTGAACAACAGGCGAATCACGAAGCAATGTCTTAACAGCATTACTTCATAAAAAGTACTATTTTTCAAGTATAAAATTTCCTAATTTAGAAAGGTAATTCAAAAAAAAAGGTCATGCTTGTTATAGTTTAGGTCATAGGTGCCATATTTCCTTCATCTGAAGAAAAAGATCTTAATCAAATATACTTGATAGAAAAAAATCTATACAAACACATAACAAATGTTCCAAAACAAACGACTCATGTTATGGTGATGATAGGAATTACATTTTTATTTACTGCATGCCTTAAGCAATTCATCAGTTTTTAATAACAAATTTCGAAAATATTACTCGCATTGTTTTTTTAACATTAAAAAAAACAAATGGTAACAATAATTCATTAACATAGAATGTAAATTAAGTTTTAGTAGACAGTTGGATAGCTCTTACATTTAATAAACCTCTCTCTACCTACCTCTATAAATCGTTTGGGACCAGACTGGACTAACAAAAAGAAGAAAGATTATTTCATTCTGTGATAATCATTCTTTTCAATATGACATTCAAGCTTATGTTATGTTGGCGAATCTTGTGCTCCATTAAGTCCGGTAGAAAAGTATGCAACTGACCTGTGACACCGTATAGCAGCCAGAACTGCACATTATGAGAAGTGTGTATAGAATTGTCTTGCAGAAGCCAAGACAACCAAACCATAAATCACCTTCAAGGTTTAAATGTTGTACACTCTGTTTCAACTTTCCTTTCAAAATGCTTATATACCTCATATGAATCAATGTTGAATCTATAAAGGTTAAATGACTCTGCCACACTCCTAAGCCACTCAAAAAAAAGAATTTTTTTAAAGAATTTAAGAAAAATTTAAAAAATTTGTTTAAAAATTTTAAATAATTTGTTTCTTTAAACAAATTATTTATGAAATTATTCTTTAAACAAATTATATATTCCAAATGGAAATTGTTCAGGGTAAACAAATTTCAAAAATCTGTACCGGTTCTCCATATATAAATAATTTGTTTAAATAGTCTCCGACTGGAAGCATAGATTTTGATTGACACCGAAAGTACATGAAATATACTTGTACTATTTCACGATGAAATTCCCGGCGCATTCCATCTATACAACTGTTTTTTGATAACTAATACTCCATATTAAAACTCCTATCGGTCCTTTTTTTTTTGCAAGTTCCATAATTTATATATCGGGATTATTGAACTTATTTTGAAAAAAGTTCGATTTGACAGTGCATGTATGTCACACGATACTCTAAAAAGGCAATCGCAAGGATGAACGCAGAATATTTTTTTAGAAATGAAGCGTTTAGAATTTTTAGATCTAGGAAATTAATATCATTCTTTGTGAAATCGTTCTAAAAACCAATTCAAAAGGGGGGGGACATGAATATTTTACAGGCGGCGTACTGCTTATTTTCGACTAACGTTTAGTTGATTAACGGAACTCAATTTTTTTTAAATCAAAAAGTCGGTATCAGGATAGGATATTGAGGTTTAAAAGAGTCAAATGTGGTCATATTGAGTTGCATATAGGCTGAATGTAATCGCAAAGTCGAATGAAAATAAAAGAATGTCTAGAGTTTGGCGACGACGCGTACCACTTCAGAAGAATAAAGGTTTCACAAATGAAAAAAGAATTGAGAGCTTCGCTTTATATCTATTAACAATTGAACCTTAATTTTGCACCTTTTGGGAGAATTTTTGCGATATGCTCTACATAACTAATTCTAATTATTTTCCTCCCTATTTACAAAACTGAACTGCATTGCAATCATTTTATTCTAATAGTAGAACACAAGTAAAGGAAACATTCAGATTTCTGTGCAGCAATAGAAAGATTCTTTTCCAATTTAAATCACTGAAGAGAGCTGTTAAAAAATCCAAAATGGAGAAGGGAAAACTTCAATCAATTTGTATACAGTGAGGTCACTTATTGAAAACCATTCTACTGAAACAGGTCATCCAACAGTCGATCAAAGAAGGGATCGTTTTTTTTTAATAAAGAAATTCTGCTTGGAATTCAATAGAAATATATTGAGTCGACGTCTATTTTTTTTTCTCCCCATTCTCATGTGAAAAGACGAATATTTTTATCTGCTAAAGAGAAGGGGCGCAACAGAAAAGAGTTTACTTCCTAATGTAATAAAACAAAATTTGAATTATTTTTTTCCCGGATCAAATGGGATCAATCGCATTGTAAGGCCCACAGCTGGAACTTTTTACAACCCGGAACAGTTGATTCGCGTGATTTGCTGTCGTAAATTAGATGCGCGATTTTGAGATTCTTACAGATAGAGAAACACAATCCGCATTTGTAAAAGTCATATTTCGAAATGAAAAAAGAGGTTTCGTGCGAAGGCTTAAGCAACAAGTAAAGTTAATTTTTGAGATACACATTTTTTTTAATAAAAGTCTTTATACTATTTAGTAAGAAATATTTTGAGTCAAAAGGAGCTTAACTCCTTCACTATTTTATTTTATTAACTCGCTGCCGTCTGTTGCGGTAATGTTTTGTTTGATTCAACTACAAATCCAGAAAACGTTTGAGGTGGTTGTCAATTAGGTAGACATTTTCCTAACGAATTATAATATCTTAGAGTGAATTAATATTAGCTTATAAATTGGAAAAGCGATAATTCATACATTTAAGGCGCACAGTCGCAACAATGAAGGAAATCAAAAAAATGTAAACTGTAACTTTACTAAGAACTAACTTGAAAATCATACCATTAAAACCTTAAAAATTGTAGATAGTTATTTATAATGATTTGTATTTGTTTTAATCTAGGATTCTTTCAAAGAAACAATGAATCGCAATAACCCGATAATATTTTCAGTTTTGGTAGAAGGAAGAAAAGCGTTCAAATTTGAATTAAGCTGAAGAGCCGGGTTGCATGTGATCTAATGAAAATCAGTACTCGGGGCGAACGTGAGCAAGCTTAAGCTTGTTCCATGTTCCATTTTGGAGCAATACGAAGCTTTTTTTTAGAGAATGCAATTATAATTTTGAAACACGGTCAGATGATGAGGACAATACTTGATCCAGTATCCAAATTTCGACTACACTAAAAGGGCATTTCATGATCTTATACCGGTTTAAAATTATAGATTTTGTCCCGAATATTTTATGTACATTAATATAAATAATATCGAATCGCATTAGTATACTTTTTTTTCTGTTAAAGGTTCATAAACATTTACTTGCAGTTAAATCAGCACTGTAAAAAATAATTTAACTAGTGATTGGAAAGATAAAAGAAATCTTGAATGGATTTAAATTGTGATATTAATAACATTTTAAAGATTTTTGATATTAAAAACAGTATTGAGGTTACTATTTTTAATAACTCAGGTTACTATTTTCAAGTAAAAACATGTAAAATTAGAAAAAGTTCTATTTCTATTCTATTCTATTAGATTCTATTTTTGTATTAACTTCTATAGCTATATTCTACAGCTTCTATTTTTGTTTTATGTTTGTATATAAAGAAAAAAAACTTTTAAATTATTTAATACTTAACGTCATTGGTGTCCAGTTGGTCCTCAGGGATTAATGGTTGCTAAAAATTTCACTTGTTTCCCCAGAAAAATATTTTTAAATTACACATTTTGATAGATTTCCAATTAAGATTATTTCAAAAGCTTTACACACTTCTGTTCATCTTTATACAACCAATTATATCACAAGAAAAAAAGTAGTCTTTCAAACTGGAGGCACTTAAAAATTTTTCGACCATTGCATGATGAGTTTAAACTTTACTTTTAAACACAAAATCTCAAAAAATATATTAAAGGCATGCGTTAAGCTGAAACTCCGTCAACATGGAAAGAATTTTCATATTTTCAACACAACAATGGAAAAAAAATTCTAAAAATTAATATATTTAATTGATTTTTTTGTTTATTCTAATAAAGTTATCAATCATTAATTACCAAGGCAAGTCATTTTGATAGGTAGAAAGAAATTCTGTCATATGAAGTTTCTAAAACATTGCATTCATATCATATTCCACATATATGTGGAATACGATATACATATATTCTACGTGTATGTCTGCTCGAGGGAATGCAACTATTTTGAAAATCTGTAATCCGAAACGTAACAGGATAATGTTTTGAACCTGATTCGTCTTTCCTTGTCTTTGGCAAGATCAGCAAAAACACGTGTAACAATTTTTATCAGCCTATAACTTTACAAAAACAGACAAAATAAACTCTTGTTGAATTACAAATTTAAGTTACTTTGAATATTTTCGTACCAAAATCAGTATTTTGGTTTAATCATTAAATAGAAAAAAAAAATTTTAATTTCAAAATCGGTGTGGCTACTTTGAATGCTTATAGTAGAAATAGGGATATATTAATTGTACATTTACTGATAAAATAACCTATTCGTAATACCAGTATAAAAAATATATTTATTGAAATGAATGTTTGGATTTTCAATGTGGATTTGTTGGAAAATTTTGGATGCCCTTTGGAGTTTTGGCGCAAGAACATTAATGATTATAATGCGCCAAATAAAAGGTTAAATCATATCAACATAAAAAAATAAAAGAAATGTCTTTGGTACGTTAAAAATTTAATACAAAAATGAGTGGATTGAAATGAATGGATTTTAAAAGTGCAGAAAGGTGATCAGGTGGTGTTTTACCTAATAAGGAAAATATTTTGATTGTAATTTTTTTTAAAAACTCCAAACATTGAAAAGGATTGGTCAGAGAATACAATTTTGAATAGTTTGTATTTAGACATACTATTAATTTACATTATAAAAAATGGTAAATGCAACTTTTTTGAAAAAGGAAATTAGAATGTTTAATTAGCTAAATAGTAAAAAAATACAATACTGCTTGTAATTAAAACAAACTATTGTCATTGCATCATATGAATCCTAATAGTTTCCCAGAGCTCATAAGGCAGACAGCATTACAGCAGAAAATTAAAATTGAACACATTTGTTGGAAAGTGCAGTTATTGTTACACAATCTTTAAATTCCATGGCAAAATTAACCTGTTAACACCTAATTAGATGATACATCCTATATCGAACATTATTATTATTATTTAAATTCTTATAATAATATAAGGTCATTTGAGGTATTGAAGCATTTTTAAGTGACTTTTGCGTTTTAAAATACTTTCTCCCGATTACAAATTTAAAATTAAAGATTCAATAATTCGCTGAGCAAGTCAGAACTCGTCACTGATAAGCGAAGGGGTTAAAAACTCAAAATTGTTTCATAACCCTACCATATTGAAATGAACAATATGACTGAGATGTTAGGATTGAAACTCTAAACACCAAAAACTATTATATATTTATGTATATATATGCATATAACAAAACAGGTTAGTTGGTAAGAGTGAAGCCATGTATTGTCTGTTCTGCACGCTGCTTGAAATATGCGCCAATGAAAAGAAAACAAGAAAACAGCCGATGTCTAATGCTCGTACTCTTATCGATTTCCCATTATATTTTCGTCCTTTTAGATCAATGACCGTCCCTAACTACCACTAACAGACGAGGATTAGAAATGTTAGTCAAATACCGTTCTTAATAAGATGGGAGTAGTCCATACACTATCCCTATCTCGAATAGAACAATAGAAGCACGTTTTGAGCGCCAAATCAGGTTACACGAGAATGAAAAATCCTCCAACCTTTCTTCTGATATAAATGCCAATTACATTCATTCACGAGATAGGAGGATATGCAGGATGTTAAAGACTTGGCGGTCTCTTTATTTTTCGCGAGGGACAATTTGATTGTTAATAAGTGGAATAGATTTGTTTGCCACAAGTTATATGTCAACTGTATGTAATGGCTGAGAGAATATGCTACCCCCAATAAATTTTGTTTGTTTAAAGAGTTCTTTTTTTCCCAAGCTCTTGCAAAATCGCCGAGATATCGTTATCTCTTATACTTCAGAAGTTGAGATGAATTTGGTGAGATAAATGATCGTGGATAGTTTTCAGAGCTTATAAGTTTTGAAATGTCAGAAAAAAAAATGGATATCTTTTAAGGAAGAAAGTACTTGAACGTGGGCAATCAAATTTTCCATTTAAATTTTTTTTATAACTTAATGAATTTATATCACAAATTTTTGATAAATAAGCAATGTAATTTTGTCTTGTTATAAATAATTATGTACAAATGTTTTGAATTCCAATTAACGATATTCTTTCGACCCAGTTTTTGATTAAGGATTTTATATCATTCGTTATAAAATCTTTTACAATAATCTAAACTAATATTCGTATGCAATAGGGGACATCTTTTCCAGAACATACATTTTTAGATAATATCTTTCGTTTTATACTTTGCAAAAAAAAAAAAAATGTTCTGAAATTCGTGTTTTTTTTTAATTATTAAACTACAGATAATGCAACAGTTTGGAGATTAATCATTCTTGATAGAAATCTGAAATACATAAAATGGGGCTTGACTCAATTACATAACTACGTCTTATAAACGTTCTTATATTAACCAACAGAAAAATTTGCAGATGATAAAATATAGTTGATAAAATCCATTAAATTAAAAAAAAACACTGGATGGAATATGCATTTAATTCAGAATATTAAAATCAACATAAATTCTATTGATATTTTGATTTAGTCTCGATATATCTCACTAATATCATAAAACGGAGCACTAATAAAAAAAATTATAAAGTAAACCACAGATTTTAATACGATTCCGTTTCTTGAATGATATTAAGTGTTTTTGAATACATTAATTAATAGTCGCAGCCTCCTCGGATTTTAAAATCTTCTATGAAAAATTAATCCCCAAGTTAATTATAATTCATCGAATTCTCATCCAGTGAGATATTACTATCAGAAAAGGCTAAAAAATAAAATAAGCGAAATGATTTAAAAAAAAAAAAGCATTCTCTAAAAATAAGCTCAAAATACGATTCTATTACGCAAAACAATACTTTGTATATTAATTAAAAATAATAAGCTCCTTAGAGCCTGAATCTTTCATTTAAAGACATTTCTTTAGATTCGATTTGTAGAATAAAAGGTTATATCATGAAAAATATAAGTAAATGGATAGAACTATGCATCTAAATTAATAAAACCTATTATTGCTTCTTTTGCCGGTTTTAAACATAAAAGCGAAAGACCATTACACGCGAGGTTAGTTAAGGAATTAAATGAGACATATTTGATGAATATTCATTTGAAAATGAATATCATTCAGGTAAAATTAAATCAAAAATGCATATTCCCAGCTAATGATCTATCTTAATCTGAACATACTAACTTAATAAAGATTGTATTTCACTAGTAAAAGTAGTCTTTCCAAACCACCCACTTAAAAATTGTGTATCTTGGGTAAGGAGAAAACGTCTTACATGGCATTGGAGTACAATAGTTACGAAACATTTTTTGACGTGAATTTAAAATTTTTACCGAATCTAACGTGTAATCTTTGACGATTAATCCCTGACACTATCCCGTATCCGATTTTATACGTCTTTCTTTTTGAATTATCACATTTTCATGCTTCTGCAAGTACAGATCGAAAGATGGCCCATCCCTTGTTGGATCTGGCTCAGAATTTGTTAGGTGCCTATGTTATAGATGTTAAATCTGTGTACAGCATTTTACCCATCTAGCTCTTTTTGTTTTGTATTTATCCTGTAGCTTATAATCGAACAGCCGGACAAACTTCTTCTGAATATAGGAAGTCTGTCTATTCAGATTTTGCTGAAAATTTGAATAGACAATCAAATCTGCGAATTTGATGTAGAAAGCAAAAACAAAATTTTATCTGCCTATATCAAAGTGTGCGAGTAATCTTCGTCACAAATAGATGAGTATTTTCCAAAAATGTGTTTTTCGAACTTGGGGAGGTCTAAAATGAGGAGATTCGTCAAAATTCGCATTTTTTGATGATTACAATTTACGTTTACACTACTACGATTACAATCTACGTTTCGAATACAAAAAAAATCAAAATTCTATCGTAATCAGTTTTCAAATGTGGCTCTATAGAAAAATATTCATTTAAAATATCGGGCACTTTCTTTAAACGATATCGATACATTTTGAGTAAAGTAGAGTTGACAAAAGCAGACTACATAAAAAGCAAAAACATCGTAACATAAGTTAAAATGCATCAAATTTATGGTGACATCGTTAAATAATTCTTTTTCTATCATTTCTTTATGCTGTTATAATGAACATATTCTTTCTTTCGCAAATTTTGATTCCAGACTTTCAAGAAGAGCTGAAAAAGCTAGTCCTTTTTATTTTTCAATAACTCTTCATTTGCTTTTAAGCAAATTCATTCTTTTGTTCATCTCATATTTCGAAAAATTCACTTTATAAACACTTTGTATTTATAAAGTTCTTTGAAAATCTTTGTTATATCTCGAAACTGAAAAATAAATTACTCTTAAGCGAACAATTATTTCAAATAATCGATTGAATTATTTATTTGATCAGTCATCATATTTAAAGTCAAAGACAGGATTGAATGACTTGTCGAAAGATTTCTCCGAAGTTTATATTTAAAATACTTATAGGCATTTTTATCTTTTAGACTTATACTGACAGTAAATTTGTTATTATAAACAAAATATGAGAGTAAATATTTATAAATATTTGTGATTCTTTCTTATAATATTCAAAATTAAAAAGTTAAAGAATTCTCAAAAGATTGTCATGCAAATGCGTAAAAATCAATGATTCAACAGGAAAAAAAAGCATCATAATAAATTCTAAAAATTGAAAAAGAGATTAGAATAATCTCTGACAACCGATCTCAAGTTTTTCGTTTCGTTGTTTTTGAATCTAAAAAGCTCTCTTTTTATTTGGATTCCACATTGCTTACAGGAAATATCAGCGCTAAGGATACAATGAGGGGTTTCATTCACTGTTTTGGAATTTTATAATCATATTTCTCGATAAATCTTACTTCAACATCTGAGTAAGAAAATTACATATACACATTCTGTAGTGTTGAATAAACCAAGAAAAGACAAATCCAGCAATGTCTACATCAAGTTGAATTTCTCGTGTACGATGTTCATACAGAAAGAATAATTAATAATGGTGAAAAAATTTGTCCCTCGGCAATTTTTATGTTCCCACACCTAAAAGAGCGTTCCTTGAGTGCGTTTTTTTTTTTTTTTTTGAATTCTATCTATGGGCACGATATCTCAAAAATGAAAAAAAGGTGAATGAAATTTAGTATGTGTTTACACTAAAATTGATTTGTATTAGATTTCAGATGAAGAGCGCCAAAAAGATTTCTATTTGTTGGACCTTGTGTGCACATGACCACGGTCTCTCAAAAACGAAACAAGTTAAATACAATACAATTTGAATGAGGTCTTGAATAATTTAATATAATAATTTATATATGTAATGATAATTTATATATGTAATAATATCGCTTAATTTAAATCTTAATTAAGTTCCTAATTTTTATCTTAAATTAGACTATGTTAAACTTTATTCTAATATATTTTCTTATTTCCTGATCAATTCCCATTTTTTTTATTTAATTGTTTCTAACATGTGCTTAACAAAATTGCTTACTCCGTTATTCCTACGCCATGAATGAAGGAATAAAAATCCTTTAAACTCACACATACTTTTCAAAGATACCCAAGATTTCCCTGCCAAGGTCGGCACTTGCTAGGGGGAGAAGGTCCCTGTCGGAATCTCATGGTGGGGTCGTTGAAGGGAAGCATTTTGGTCCCTTTGCTCTCGTATCGCGCTGTAAACAGATATCATTTTATCATTGCTTCTCATGTGTACAATTTATGACTCTAGTGGGAAAAAAAAAAAAAAAAAAGTTGAAATTTCAAAGGTTTCTTCTTTTCAGCCACTCATCTGCAGAATTATGTTTACAAATGTATACATTTATTTCTACATTCGGATCCAAGCGATCAAAGCAAGATTCCCAAAATACATACTAGTTTCATTTCATAATGTTACGCAACCACATTATATGAGCATACGAGAAATGATAAAGAATATTCCGCAAGCTTTTTAATGAAGCCCATTAAAAAGTGTTAATGTTTAAAATTCTTTTGCATATACTTCAGTTTATATCAATTAATGGTGATCCGTGCTACAACAGTTGCGTTCTGATTACACTCGCAGAACAATTCATTCGCCACGTTAATATTTGCAGCTATAAATAGCTAGGCTTTTTTTAATGCATCTAAATATCTTTATCACCTTCTGAAGGTTCGATAGTATTCAAGGTCATATGCGTAAGGTAAATTCATGGCGTAAGGATGCTCTAACGCATTACATTCATCAGCGCAACCACCTGTTCGCGGAAGAATTCATCACTGTTGACAAAGTGAAATAATTGTGGACTCATGCACACTTCAGAAACAGATCCATGACAAGACTTTCGAAAATGGCTGACTAATGTGATGTAATATTTGTCTGATTTCGCAACACTTTAAGTTTTATTGATTTAGATTCTGTAAAATGCAAAAAACATTTTTAAAAATTAACAAAAGCAGCTTCCAAGAATACTGTAAATGTTAGATTAAAAAATAATGAAACGGATGTTTTCGCACACATCATTCAAAGGAAATAGATTTCATACAACTGTAATATAAAGTGAGTTTTTTTTTTTTTTTTT
>JAPMOR010000407.1:0-14415 GCA_026543865.1 Argiope aurantia
GTACTTGTAGTCATAAAACCCCATCCCAAATTGCATGCATTTATGTTTCTGAGTTTTTGAATTATCGTGTTTACATGTTTCTAAACGAACAGGCTGACAGATAATCAACTCATTGCTGGATTTGGCTGAAAATTTGATATTGTGGACACTATTAAATCTGTGTACCAAATTTTATCTATCTAGATGTCTTGGTTTTGTAGTTATCGTGTTAACTTATATTTGAACAGACGAAACTCCTTTGAACAGAGCTTACTCAAAATTTGATAAAAATCTGCTGATTTGATTCAAAGACTATATATCAAATTTCACCCATATAGCTCAAAGTGTTTTTTAGTTATCTTGTCACAGATAGGACAGACGGGAATTTTCCAAAAATGTGTTTTTCAAATTCAGGGAGGTATAAAATGCGGAGATTCGTCAAAATCTCGAGTTCAAATTTTTTGACGATTACTGTAATGTTCTCTATCCTTAAAATAGAAAAGATTAATAAATTCTTTAATGAATAATATTTTATTTATTTAGTAAATAATTCAATGTCAGTTAAAATGTTTTTTTGTGCAAGAGACGACTGTGGTGGTCACCAACTGATACAGCTTCTAATTCAAATTTGATTTATGTGTTCGAATTTGGCTTCTAAATATCTTCTTTATTGCTGGCAGTACACATTAAATTTATCAAACGTTCATCGTTTATAAGTTAATAGGTTCTGTATCTTTGGCATTTAAAGAATTGTGAGATTAATCCCCAACCTTTCCCTGGGAGTTAATTGTATATATATTAATTTGGTTTATGACTATAGTACACTAGTGTAAAATCTAACGTCTAAAGACAGTTTTAATATTACAGCCATAAAATGTTTGGCTTGGTTATATTAACGTCCCGTTTGAAGCAACACTAGGGCTATTTTGGGACGGACCTCGTAATTTTGAACCGCGGTCAGATGACGAGGACGACACCTGAGCTGGCACCCCCCTCTCCACACCACACCACACCAGCGGGAGGACATTTGGTCATGACGGATTTAACGTGCAACTGACCCCCTTACACGACGGTTCTTCGGTGGAATCGGGCCTCGAACCTGAAACCCTCCGGTTCCGAAGCCGAGACCTTACCACCAGGCCACCGCGGCCCAGCCATAAAATGTGAGAATTTGTTAGTGAAATCTTAATTGGCATAATCACTCCCTAATTCAATCAAAACTGTTAATGCTATTGGTATAACTACAAAAAGGGTATTGCTGAAATTACGGCTGAGTTTATTAAGGGCTAAATTTACTCGATATTGCTAAAGCATCTACTAAATGTTCTAATTTTTTTTAAATTCTTTACATATTTACAGCATTTTGAATGAAAGTAAAACGATTTTGATAAAGACATTTTGACTAAGTATTTATATTTTTATTAATTATTAAATATTACATATTTTTTAAATTATTTTTTGCATATTATTTATTTGACTAATATATATATCTGTGAATAAAAATATAAAAGAAGCAAAAGTTAAAAAAAAAATTGCTTATTTATGTGAGTTTCATTTTTTAAAACCATAATTTTAAGGGAAGAGTCCAACCACTTTTATAATATTAAATACATATATTATAATTAATAGGATGATTCGGTTAATACAAATAATAAACGTAGATAGTATTAATAATAAATGAAGAGAATGATAAATCGATTAATCATTTTGCTTTTTATCATTAATAACTAAAATATTTGCTTGTCTAAAAAGCTAGTCATTATCTTAACAACATCTCAGATCTGATTACCACTGCTTACCTAACGGAATTTGTTGTTGAAAAACATTTCGTGCATGTTGATTAAATGCTTAAGAAATTAAAAAAATGTTATTTATAATGAAATTTAAATGTAAATTTATAGTAGCATTAAAAATAAATAATAAAGGCCCAGAAATGTATATAATACCAAGTTCATTATAAATAAATTTCATCTTCTCTATTTAAGGTTCACTCACATTTAAATAAATATCAGTGATTAAAATCGTATTGAAATAAATAGTGGTCCATTAATAGAAGAAATTGGAATGCCAAATATAAAATAATAAAGATGTGGGATGAAAATATTAGCAATAGTTTCTAATTGGCAATGAATAAGAATATAATTATTCAGCATAAATATTAAAAAAAGCAAAAACTATAGGTCATTGATCTTTGGAATAATTCAGCATAAATAATGTAAATAAAATGCGAAATTTACTATCTCGTAACTGATTTTTATTCTTGATTCATTTTATACGCATTAAGTTATAAATCAGTCCATTGAAATATAATAACCATTTTGCTTTCCCTAACTCTCATAGGGTATTGAGATTTGCGCATCCAATAACGATGCAGACCAAAAATATTTTTGTAACTTCGCCGAGCGTCACAGTTCTTACTACCTTATTCTATTATAGCTTAACCTTCTATGCATGTTACTGTTACTCATATTTTAAGATGCTTGAAAATTAAACAAGAATATTAAAATGTATTAAAAAATGTAAGATAAATCAGCTGTCTATTAAGTCGACACTTTTACTCGAGTTGTTGATCGAAGATCGCAAATTAGGAATATATATATATAATTTTTGAAGCAGAAGGCAGTTTCGAAGACAGGTAAGAGATTTTTCATTATTTTAACTTCGTTTTATTTCCGCCCCTGGAAACATGATTTTTTGCACAAGCAGAAGCGACGAGCACAACACAGATGACACAACACGAAATGAGGAAAAGTTGAAGAAATTTTTATCCCTGTGAATATATACTGTAAGATTTTAATAGGGATTTTCATCACGTGTCAATCACAAGTAAGGGAATTATAGGGATCTTTTAAAAAATGTGCTTAGCTGGAAATTTTTTATCCCTTCACTAGGAGTGTTGGAACCGTTTACTAAAGCATTCTCACAGAGCTTTTAATGCATTCATTAAATAGAAAAAGTGGAATGGGATCAGGATTATTTTAAAAAGAAGCTATGGGCTAATTTAAGACAAAACTTTGGAAATTAATTAAGTTTAAAATAGATTTTAAGATATAATTATATATACATATATAAACATAAAAATCTTCAGTATATTCATCATATCATATTTATGAAAATACAAATAAATAATTTTTCCGAATGCAATTTCTGACATTGTGTTTTAAACGCATTTTAAAAGATTTTATACTCAACCAATTAGCTTTACCAATCTAGATTAAAACAAATCCATTAAAATTAATAACTCCCACTCGATTTGATTTTGTTATAAATAAAAATCTTCCATTATACATTCACTCCCCCCCCAAAAAAAACAACTCCAAATAACTCCTTCCTTCAGTCGACTCAGTACTAACGAATCATGATAGAAGCTTTAGTGAAACGTATACGCTAAAGCTTTTAGAGAATTAAATACCAGAATTCTATACTTCAGGAAACATACCTTACACACACGCTAATGGAAAATAAATGGATTCAATACACTTTCTCGAAGACTGAGGAAAAAGAAAAAAGTGTCCTGACATCGGAAGAAAAGCAGGATTTTATTCTTAAAATGGAAGCGACTCAACTATATTTTAAATTCCCGTGCTTAAAGGCATAAAAACTAGATTCGATGGTCGTCCTAGATGCTCACGTACGAAGCGACGTTTTAATACCGAGTTTTGGACGTTTATGTCTGTCCGTCCTCCCGTCTTAAAGTCGGAGTCTTAGACGAAAAGGACATGGTACCCCGCTTACACTTTTACGGCGACAGCATTTTGAAATCCTGTCGTTTATGGGGAAATGCCCTGCTTTCCGCGCATATGTACGTGAGGAAGGATACAGCGTGCTGTATTTCAATAGGGGAATTAGATCTAATGTCAAATTCAGAGTGTCAGACATATTTGGTCATCAGTGATTCTTAGAGGCCATGGTTTGAATTTTTGAAAATTGTAAGACAGCACTTTTATCAAAATAAATAACTCTTTTCGAAAGAAAATGAATTATAATTTCAGTATGGTTTATTTCTGATACAAAGAAACAAAACATTGATTAAAAATAATTAACTCTCAGAAAAGGGGATATATGATTTTTGGTCTATTTTTGAAGCAATATCGTGGCCGAAAACAAAGAAGATACTTTGAATTTTTAATTTCATTTTATTCCATCCAGGGAGGCATGTTTTATGTACGAGTAAAAGCGACGAAACACGTCTCACAGAACGACACAAGAGAAATGAGGAAAGGCTAATGAGATTTATCTCTGTGATTATATACTGTAAGATTTTTATATGGATTTTTTTACACGTGTCGACCCAGGTAAGGGAATTATAAGGATCTTTTAAAAGAATGTGCTAGGCTTAACATTTTTTTTATCCCTTCACTCAGAGCGTGTGAATAAGGCCGATTTCAGCATTTTTACAGAACTTCTGTTGCATTAATTAAATAAAAAAGATGGAATTGGATCAGGAAATAAGATGGCATTTTAGAATAAAGTTAATATGGGCTAAATTAAGCTAAAAAATAGAAAATTAATTAAATTTAAATTAGATTTTAATACACACACACACACACACATATATATATATGTTTGTGTGTGTGTGTGTAATGATATTTTAAATCTAATTTCAATTTAATTAATTTTCAAGATTTCATCTTAATTTAGCCCATAGTAACTTTATTCTAAAATATTCTCTTATTTCGTGATCCAATTCCACTGTCTCTACTTAATTAATTCAAGAGAAGCTTTGTTAAATTGCTGAATCGGCTAAAAGTCTAACTTTCCCACACTCCGCGTGAAGAGGCACAATACCGCTGATGAGGCAAATTCTTTTTTAAAATCTCCCTGTGTTTCCCCTGCCTTCTCCGCGCGTGTAACGAAAATCCCTATCGAAATCTCGTAATATATTAGCACTATGAAGAAATGTTTTCCCTATCGAAATCATAGGTTATATAAGACCAGGGATAAAATGTCCCACAGCGTTTTCCTCATTCCTTTTCTGTGTCGTTCTGTGTGCTCATCGCCTGTACATATACCAAAACCTAATTTGAACTTGAATTAATTTCCTGGTTTTATCGCAATTTAGCCCATATTGATTTCATTCTAAAACGTCTTCTTCCTTCCTGATCCAAATCCCATCTTTTTATTTAATTAATTTTACATGCACTCTATAAAACTGTTGATATCAGCAAATGCAAACTCCCCAAGTGAAAGGATAAAAATCCCTAATGCTTACACCATTCATTTAAAGATACCTAATTTTCCCTTTCCTAAGATTATACCGTCGAAGAAATCTGTATCAAAATCACACAGTAAAATCACTGAAGAAAAAGATTTCGTTCTCTTTAGCTCTTGTGCCGAGATATAGACTGACATATCGGTAATCGCTTTGTACAAATTTTGCCTCCCGGATAAAAGAAAGAAAAGTTAAAAACTTCATATGTTACATACATATATAGTAAAGCCTGCATATATCGAACATGGGAAAAGTTATAAACTTAAAAATTTATATGCACATTAAGGAGAAGATATTGAAAATTACCTACAATTATGTTCTTGTTTCATCAATTTTACTCATTTCGATAATGTAATTTCGATAAAATTAAAATTTTATTAAAATTTCGATAAAATTTTAAAAATATATTTCAAATTCAAAATTTTACCTTACTTTAAAAGGATTTTTTTTCAAAAGATGAGTTGCAATTTAAAAAAATATTTGGAGATGTATTTGTTGAAAAATAATACCCTTTTATGCGTTCTGTGTTTTTTTTTTTTTTTTTTTTTTGTGGATTATGTATATTATGAGAAATTTAGCTCTAAACTGAATTTAACTTCAAAATTTCCACCCATGTTGGGAAAAAGATTTGTAGAAAGGAAGCTACGAATAATACGCCATATGGCCAAGAATACAGTGTTCAAATTTGGAGGGAAGGTGGAGGACGTCGATAGTAATTGCAAACACACAGGAATGTATCAATGGAATAGGATATATGGCTCTATATGTTGTGGAGTAGTAATCGGTGAAGGAGGGGAGGGTAAAGATATACCGGAAATCTATCTTATCTAGTGAAGAAACAAGGGCGTTTACTAGATATTTTTATTAGAAATATCCTGAGGAAGAGAAGAAATAATGCCATATACGGGGGATACTTGCTCTTGCTGTGCCACTTACTACACTCGGACATGTAAATCAACACATGCTGGCTTCTCATTGTAGAAATAAACTGTATGTGGCCGACATGAATTATTTTAAGATCGCCCAACAGATCGATATGTTATTTACGTATGTTTTATTAAACGGAAATAAATACTTTATTTAATGATTTAATGAGAAGTGGCATGTAATTGCATTACATTGCAACGATGCATGTAACATGTAGCGCACTTTATTATGTAATATTTCAAAATTGGAAAATCAATATTTTCAAAATATTGTTTTACAATATTGAAATAGTGTAAAAACAACGACTTTTGTTAAATTGAGGAATGCTGAAATTCCTTGAAAAATCTATTACAATTCCTTATAATGTATAGTGTAATTTCCCGTTACTAAACAAATTGGTTGTCAATACTGTAAATGTCAGGAAAATTGATTCTAATTACCAATTAGAGTATGAATTAAAACAATGAAACTTTTTACAGTATCTTTTGATTGTTCCTTAATTTAAGTAAGCTGCGCAGATAGGTTTTCATGGATGTAAATGTGAAAGCCTGTCTGAATGTGCTGCTTTCACAATACCGATGCAGGATGTTCCCTAGTATCGATAAAGTTCCATATCTCATTTGGGGGTCGATGATTTTAGATATAGATAAATGGTTGTGATGGTGTCACTGCATTATCCCTCAAATACATTTCTTTTACTCTTCTTTATATTTTTAATGCTGTGATTTGTAGTGATGGACAAAATGCTTGGGAATTCTGATATGCTTCAGGTGGGATGAATCGAACATCGCTGCTTTTCTATCCACCAAATGCTTGTTTCCTTGAGAGTGTTAGAGTTTCCACTTCATGATATTTCCAAATTTGGCATAAATATATTTTGAAGATTGAGAATGTGCATCTTAGCAGGATATTTCTGATAATTTAATTCAGTAAAATCTAAGCAAAATGTAAAAATATTTCTGAGTTAATTCCAGAAATTATTTTTATTCAAAAATGATTTTACACTACTTTAAAATTTAAATGTATTTTGAATGATACATATTTATTTGGAGTATAATTTCTTTTTAGATTTCTGAAAATTTTTAAAGATGCCTCTTCGCATAATTTTCAACAACATATTTCACTTTTGCTATCAAACAGTTTTCATTCTTGCAGGAGGAATTTTATAACCTGCTTTTCATTTACTGTTGAAAATTGAAAAAAAGAAAAAATGATTTTTTTTAAAAATTTTGCAGCCTATGTCATAAATGAAGAAAGTGAAGTTACAAATTGTCACTATCACGAAAAGAAGTAAAAAAGGTTCATGTACATAATAAAAAAAAACTGGTGTAAGGCTTTTGAAATAATTAACATGGCGTTATTCTCTGTCTCAATCTGATGTTAAAGTAAAATAATATTATATATTACTATATACAAAGTCTATATATTTTTCTACATTTCTAGTGCAAATAATTTATTCAGTTATATTTTATTTACAATAGTGTCATAAAAGTATTTTCTAAAAGTTCAATGACTGAATTTAGTAAAAAAAAAAAAAAAAACTTGCTAATGGTAGAAATTGCATAAGTACTTTTAATGTAAGACATGCAGCCAATTTATATTATAAAATCTAATAATAAATGCAATAAAATATTAATAGTCTAATTTCTGGCAGACATATTGCATTCAAACTAAATGGATTTTACTTAGGATTCTAGATAAGATAAATTTCAAAAGTCAAAAATTGGAATGATTATAAACATTTTTATATTTTGAAACATCAAATACATGCATTTTAAACGAAATGATGTTATGAATGAAATACAATCTTTAGTTGTAGACAGAATTTCATTATGAATACATGAGATACTTATAGTTATTCTGGAATTTAGAAGTTTCTTTATTTCAGTAACTCTCCATTTCTAAATTTAAGAAATGGGAAAAAAGCAAGTTAATAATAAAAACACGCCTAGTAAATAAATGAAAACATTTGAAGAAAGGGGCTTGTGCTTTCTTATTTACATAGAATATGCATACATCTGTCAAAAAAATAAAAGAGACTATCTAGTTTTTAGAATAACATAACATGATAATATGATACACAAGTCTTCATATCGTTTATAAATATTTAATTTCAATCACAGCAGTGATAACATTTACACAATCTATTTAAAAAATGTATTTATATTGGTGTGCAAAACTTAAGCAACAAGTGTGTTTTTTGCCATAACTCTACGAGAAATGATCTGAGAGACATGAAATTCAGAGATTCATTTTGTACTTTTGACGATGACGAAAACATAGTTGCGAAAATTGAATACAATGCATATAGTATGGAATGAATAAAAAAAGAGGCTTTATTGAACTCATAGTATCATTATACATGATTGTTTGTACAGGAAGAAGAACAACAAGCAGTTGTTCCTTATTATGGGATACGCCTTCTCCTTATTACAATGGTTGCTTCGCACTGTTTCTCCATACACAGCACCAGATTGTTCATCAGTTCTTGAGGAAAGAGTGCCTATTCTTCAATCAGCATCTGTTTCAGTTGTTGGGTGTTTCCCGGAGGATGTAATTGCGCCGCAAGGCGTATCTCCAAAGCAACCCACACATGTTTTATGGGATTTAAATCAGGGGAAAACTCTGGCCAATCCATCTGGCCTAGAAATATCTTCACTTTCCAGTAGCTGCTGAACATCAGCAGTCCGGTTTGGCAGCGAACTGTCATCCATAAAAACGAAGTCTGGTCCAATATCACATTGGAACAGACGCACATTTGGAAGAATCATCTCCTTACAATAGCGATATCCATTTACAGAACCTCTGTCGAAAACGTGGACCTCAATCCGACCATTCAGCATAATGCCTCCCCAGACGACAAATCCAGGGCCATCGTAACGGTCTCTTTCCTTGATATTATTGGGATGAAACCGTGTCCCGACCTCTCTCCAAATCCATTGGCGTTGAGAATCATTTGTGACACTGAAACGACTCTCCTCCGTAAAGATGAAATAACTCCGTTGATAAGATATCCAGTTTTTGTTCTCTTTACACCACTCTAAACTGTGCCACCGAAGGCTAACTTTCAAAGGGATGCTACCAACGTTCAGGAGGGCTGGCGAATAGGCCATCTTTGAGAAGGCGTCTGGCCAAAGTAAACCGCGACACTGGCCTCCCTGTTCTTGTTCACAGTTGCTGAGCAATGGCACTTGCTGACTGGTATCGGGCTCTTTTCACCTACAGGACAATATATCGGTCCTCCACTGCAGTTGTTTTCCCAAGGCGACCACCACCAAACCGTTCTGACAGCTGCACCTATGGATTAAAAGGCGTTCCAAGCTCTTGAAACGACACTTTTGTTTATTCCGAACTCTTCAGCCACACTGGTCAAACTACGCCCCTCCTCCAGCTTTCCGATCATTCTTCCACGTGTGAAGTTGTCCAAGTCATTTCTTCTAGCCATATTTCACGAAAAACACTCACTTGCACTTTCAGCGAATGTGTTTAATTGCGCCTCCATTCTTTCTTTCTTTGTAGTCTTGAGATGAGCGTGCTGTTCGCATGCGTTTTGCGTATATTTACGTCGCCTATGAGATTTTGTTCCTGACATTTGTATACGCATCACCTTTTTACTGAATTGCTTGTTCATTGCACTAATCGCAATAACCCCTTTTCTGTAATTTATTGGCTATCTTCTTAAAATTTTCACTGTTGCTTAAGTTTTGCAGACTAGTGTAGTAACGTCACAATGCTCTATGTATAAATGCATTTCCGAAATAATTTAAAATATTGTGGCAAATTATACGAAAAAATACTTTTGAAAGTTTTTTAGTTTTTGAGGAACAATTTGTCCTGTAATAGAATTAATATCACTAAAAAGATATTTAAAAAAATAGTAAGGCTGGTTACTAAATTTGTGAAAGAGGTCTTCAGCCCGCGACCTGGCCTATGGGTAACGCATCTTCCCAGTGATCTGGGGTTCGAGTCCTGGTTCGTGTATGGTTGTTCTCTACTCTATGTTCTATCTGTGAGTTGTGTGCAAGAGCCCTCGTGTAAAAAAGGGGTTGTGCAAGCGAATGTGTGTGTCATCTTCATATGAGCTAGAAGTCAGACTTCTGCCCTCGGGTGCTCAGGCTCTTTACCCACAGATGTTACTGCGCACTCGGCTTAAATCGCTGACAACCATAGAACGGGCTTGTAAAGTGCCATTAGAAACAACATAACAATAGAGATTTTGAAAGTAAAGCTTTAATGTTTAAAATGGATCTTTAATTTAAAAATGCAATTAAAATTTTGAGAGGTATTTTCTCACTGAGCACCTACTACCTGAAAAGTAACTATTGCCAATTTCGTTAGTTCTAAGTGGAATTATTTGCTCTTTAAATAATTTTGAGGAATTTTTTGTATCATACATTTTGCAATTAATAAATTTGCTCAGCTTATAAACGATAACTTGTTGTATTTCAACATAGTGAATTTATTAAATCACCCCATCTCTCGACTGGCACCGAAAAATGACTTTGTGGTCATCGAAAAGTATTCTGATCATCTGTAAATATGATAATTAAAAATATGATTTGAGTCATGTGGAAATAATCAGGCCATTATACATTTAGTAAATTGTAATCACTTTTGCAAAAAGATCATATTGTTACGGAACATTCTTAATGGACTGGCGAATAGTCCAGTAAGCTTGATAACAGTTAAAAATACTTTATTTTATAAAGCACAAAAGCAATTATGTGTGTAGTCGACAACCGTGCCACCATTGAGCTGATCAGTAGGACAGGATAAGTGCAGTCGATCGTTGCCAAAATCACTATGCAGTTTACACCATACGCCAACTCTTCGAGCTAGCATCGTTCTTAAGGATAGAGCTACTCTGTAGGACATAATAAGTGTAGTCGATCGTTGTCAAAATCACTATACAGTTACACCATACGCCAACTCTTCGAGCTATTCGAGTTAGCATCCTTCTTAAGTATTGAGCTGCTCAGTAGGACAGAATAAGTGTAGTCGATCGTTGCCAAAATCACTATACAGTTACACCATACACAAACCTTCGAGTTAGTATCTTTCTTAAGGAAACATAACCCCTCCTCCTACGCTAGGACACTATATATTCAAAGCAGTCCAACACTCGCAATCACCATTGTTTCAGGTAGTAAAATTAAACCGAAGCTTACTCGAGCTGTTGCAGAAATCAATACACTATCATCAGATTGTTATTAAAACCAAAACGGAATAAGAACCAACTGGTCATCAATACTTAAAAAAAATACTTATACAGCCTTTTTCAGACATTGTAAGGTATGCTCGAAATGGAGATATGAATTTAAGGTTTTAACAGACATATTGCTAAAATTCCCGTGCATTCTAAGGCATTCATTTTTGTCCCGAAAATCACCAAATGGTCACCAAATTCGACGCGTTTTTGACTAAACCTGATATGCAACTGTCTCCCATTGAAATATACGTGAAAGTGTTGAAAAGTACACTCATACTGTTTGATTTAACAAACAACAACAACAAGAAAACTGAAAACCCCTTTTTAAAATCAAACTTATAAACTTGAAAAAACTCAAAAATACTCAATAGAGTTCTTTTAAACTTGCTATTTTCGAATTCAAAGACATCACCCCAGCAATTTACCAAAACCTAAGGAATGTCCAAAATGGCGACATTCTTTGCAGAATTTCGGCCGTTGATGTCGAAATGTAATTTATATCCGAAGATGCGGCGCACGTTTCCCGTTCGAAGCAAACTCTGGAATTCAGGATTAATGCAGTCGGAATGAGATCTTCGTTCGTATTTGATTATTCATTCACTGCTGTGTCTTGATAAAGCACGATTTTCTGAAAAAGAAGAATCTGGCCATACGAATGTTCTTCGATGAGTATTTCCAGAGTTTTCCTGCTGTTCTGTTTTATTGCCAACATCACTGCTACGGATGCTTTATCCTTATCTTTGTGATTGCCTTGCAATAATATATCAACCTCTCATAATTTTTTTCCTGTAGACATTTACATGTTTTTTTATTATTATATTAGTCGTCTTTGATAGCCAGCTACTTCGCCAAGGATGTTGACTATAATTTATGTGAGTTAAATTGTTTTGATGTAACTTCATAGCCGTCTTACTTTGATTTTCTCTTCCATTTATTGTATATATATGAAACATTCTAATATGATATAATAGGGTCTAAAAATATAATTGCGTCTTTTCTAGTACTGTAGCTTCAATATTTTTCATTCCTTACTAATATAGTCAAGTCTCATGATATCATATTGTTTAAAAACATAACTGTACATTTTCCAATTTTTGAAATATTGTAGCTTCAAATTTTGTGTCTATTTATTGTGTATATAAAACATTCTAATAGAGTTAAATCTCATGATATCAAAGGGTTGAAACACATAATTACATTTATTCTAATTTTCACAGTATTGTAGCTTCAGTTTTTTTTTTTCATTCATTACTAATATAGTCAAGCCTAGTGTTTAAGAAAATAATTGTATATTTTCTAATTTTCGCTGTACTCTAACTGCACTCTTTTATTCGTTGCTAGTCGCCTTCGACGACCAACTGGTTTGCCAAGTGTATTAGTTAAATTTAATTTGAATTAAACCATTTACATATAAATTCATGCCCATGATTACGCCAAATTGTTAGATATTAAAGCCATGTTATTTTAATCGTCTTACATATGTTTACTGTGAATAAGAAGTTTTCTAATAGAGACAAATCTCACGACATCTCATTAATCTTAAAAATGTTAATGTGCGTACTACCGCTCTTCTGAATTTCGAGGTATTGTTAATTCAATTTTATTACGTTTTATGAAAAAAAAAAACTTTGATATTAAAAAGAATCCTTCTTTTTGTTTTAACTTTCAATAATGGAAGAAAATTATGCAAAAAATATTTGATGAGACAATAAAAACGGTTTGAATTTCAGGGTAGCATTGTATTCTTTGTTGAAAATTTGGGTAATATTTCTTTAAATAATCAAATTTTTGAAAAAAAATTGCACAGATATTAAAATTATAGATTTTTTTTGAAATTTTAAAAGTGATTATAGAAAAACGTTAACATTTCGCTTAATTTTTAATTAATTAAAATTCAAAACAAAATTTTTAAAAAATTGTTCTAAAAATAGTACATATTCCCACTTACTAAAATATATATGTGTCATGTTTTATAATTCCAGGTCAAATGGTCTGTTCTGTAGAATGCTAGCACACATACACACACATACATTAATATTTATTATAACTAGAGATATTTAAATGAATTAATGTTTATTATAACTAAAGAATTTAATGAATAACACATAAGCTCTTATAAATAACAAGTTTAAAAGAGCTTATATTAAATTAGAGCTGATTGATTGGAGGAATAATCCCATTTGTGGCAGTTCCATTTCTAAATCACAGACAGCCTATCAGGTTATATTTAAAAGTGAACATTTCTTATAAAACCTGTTTTCGGCAGCCATTAACACTCAAACAAATATTGCATTGCTACCTTTTTTTGAAATTAAAAATATTAAGTTATGAACAAATATTCCATAGCAAATTACACATACACAAATATCACACATGCACAGTTTTCAATAATGAATTTGAATTTCATGAAATGGTTGTTAGTTTCTGATGAATTCACTTCAAAGTGTGGCATAAAGTATCTGAGCATACCATTTAATTTCAAATCTGATATTTCTAAACATAGATCTGTGAGAAAATCCAAGAGAGATATGTTAGGAATCATATCTGCAAGATGGCTATGTCTGTGAACACTATAACTCAAAAACGCTTTGAGCTAGATAAATGAAATTTGCAGATTTAGATCAATTATAAAATGAAGTCCATTCAGATAAATTATCTCAATCCAGCTGTCTAAATACAATTAAAACGATTATTACAAAATGAAGAGAAGTAGATCAATATAAATAGGCATACAGAATCAACATCTAAGGTAAAAATATGTATATAATTTGAAACCAAATCGATCAAAGGATATGTCATCTATTGATTTGTACATTCGCAAATGCACAAAAAACAATGCACATTCAAAAAAAATAATGCATATTCAGAAACAATGATTTAAATATATGAAATAAGGCATATGATTTTATAAGTATGAATATATGACTTCAGTGTACGAATTCCGATATTATATTTCTATGCCAAGTCTTTGTTGTATTCTATAGGAAAACCCCCGTTCAAAATACACATTAAATTTTCTGATACTTATTTAATAGTATCTTCGCAAATAATCACTAAAACGTCTGATATCGAATTCTGATAGACTTTT
>JAPMOR010000425.1:0-18047 GCA_026543865.1 Argiope aurantia
TAGCTATCATGACTTCAAAGAAATTCTTCAACGCTCATAATGAAGTTCACTGTTATTGGTCAACAGTTACAACTTCGTCATTATTAAGAAGAGAAAATAAATTTTTGAAACTGAACATTTGAGATTTCTCAATAAAGTACTGGAATGCAAAGGAAGAAAATAAAATTCTTTGCTCGCAGTTGTGTGCTTTCTAAAAGAATGTCATTTTCAGTGACGAAGAACATTTGGATATGTTGATTATTTATGCAATATGTAATTGTAATACCGATCGAGTTGTAGAAGAATACAAACACCATTTACCAAATTTCCGGCAACCATATAAGAAATATGTTGATAGAATAGCACAGTAGTTGCAAACAATAGGATTTTTATTTTCTCAGATAAGAACCGTAAAGATTATCTATTATACATATGATGCAGAACTTGACATTTTGTTTCATTTTAGAAGTTACTTAAGCTAATGTACATATGATTCCAGAACTCAACATTCCAAAATCGATAATGTAGAGAAAATTTAAACTTAATAATTGGCATTACGGTAAAACATTTGCTCCTCCATACATTTTTGGCGATAGAGAATAAACACACGACTTCATCCATTAAAAACCATAAATTTAATTAATAATACTTAAAGCACTTTTTACTACTTGGTGAAGTAATATGTAATAAACATCTATGATCAATCAAATGCAACGCTTGAACTACAGCAAAATCAAATAAAAATGATAGCATTGACATTGTTCCCCCCGACATTTATTTTAAATCATAATAAGTGTATTTTAGCTGTTGTTGCCAACGACACAGGTAGAATGTATTTGAGCTGAACAATTTGAGCTAATGTTGCCAACGCCATACAGTATACAATGACACGATTGACGTTTTGAATTTTACAATTACTACTTTTGACAAAATCGAATCCTTCTCTTCTGAGAACCTCAATTTGGACAGATGATTGTGTTTTAATCGAGATAGAGACTTTAATTTTCGAAATTATCATTTTTGGAATGGTAATAATCCATTCTACCTACAAGAGGCTTATTATCAATGGCAATTTTCCATAAATGTATAATGCATTTCTGACTTACATATCTGACCATTTTTTGAAATTTAATAAAAGTTTTTAATGCTTCATTATTTTTTAATAATATGCTTATAATAATGTTTGTCAATATGTATATCGTCTCTGAAAACTGCAAGAAAGTCTGCATCAAACACTGGTCTGAAATATGAAAAAAAAAAAAAGTCTCGAATCGATACATGTTTTAATGTAATATCTCTGTAAGTGTTACAGACAGAATCATGTAACTTTGGATAAGCATACATGGATATAAGAAAAATAGTTTGCTAGTTGACGCTTTTTCGCTATGGTAGCCGAATAAAAATTTAATATTTCTAATTTTTTATTTTAATTGTTACAGGAACCAAAGTATTTTCATACGTTTAGGTACTTTATTTGATGAAATTCTGCAACTGAATGCATGTCTAATTGCAATAATTAAAGAAATAAATGCGTGTTCCACTTTTTTGGGATACCTTATATATGCTACTATATATGATTGTTTGGTCAAATAACAAAGGTTTGGTTAGGTTACACTGGTTAGGTAAAAGAATTAAATAAATTGATTTATATTTATAATGCCTTTGTAGCCGTACATATCCAGTCTTCCTCTTTTGAGAAATAAAACATTTATTAATGTACAGTCAATTCGTCGTCGGGAATTCGGGTATAAATTCACTGTTATGAGCTCTAGACATAATACATTCTATACAATAATCAAAATGGCATAAATATATATAATAGAATATTATATGTTATATATTACCGAAGAAGTTTTATTGTAATTTATTATTTATCGAATATTTTATGATCGAACTTTAATGTAAATTTAATGCTGACGGTCGGAACTTTAAGTACCAATTTGCACTAATATTTCCTTTCATTTCTTACTTAATTAATTAAAGATTAAAAATATGAAATCTAATTTTGCGTTTAAAATACATTAATACGGCCTATAACGACACAGACAGCAAGCACCCAGATACATTATTCCCAGCCGATTGTATGATGTTTATTGACCCCGGCCTCAAAATCCAAGAGACAATTTCCACACTCAAGACTATATTCTTAAGCATGACATACCCCATCCCCTTGAGATCCTCCCCCAGAGATGTTGTAATTTCATTTACGCTTGATAATGGATATTAAAAATTAAACTTATACAAGTTATTTATTTGATAAAAAACCCAAAATTTTCACGCGTTCTCTCTAATAAAATTTCATGGCCAGAGGAAGCCTTGCATAGCATTGGCGTACAACAGTTACGTAATATTAACTTTTGGCGTGAATTTAGCATTTTTATTGAAACTGTCGTGCCATCCTTTACGAGTTATTTGGCGATTAATTCCTGGCGCGCTTTATTAGCACCTGAAAATCGAATTTTTGCTTTAGACGTGTTTTTCTGAACCGATCGAAACAAAAATTTCACACAAAACTATACTTGTAGCCACAAAATCGCATATCAAACTTGATATATTTAAATCAGAGGTTCCCAAACTTTTTTTTCTCATAGACCACTTTCAAAGTTTTACTATTTTCGGTAGACCCCCTACTGCTACATTTCTACTGTATTCCCAAAACTCCTAAAAAATATCACCCTAAATTGGGGGTGTTAAGAAGAGAAAAAAAGTAGCACATTTTTTTGTGTCCTATGTATTAAAATAATACTTGTGGTTATACAAAATTATAAACATTTATTATTACAAAAAATCAACAATGAACTCTGAAATGTAAATCAACAATAAAAAATAGTCATATTTTAATGAGACGGATGTACTTGATGAATTGACGGCAAATTATCAATATTTGGCTTCAGTTTTGTAAGAAGTAATCTCAAATCTCCCCGTTCTGTGATGTTCAATCTGCTCCTTTTTTTTTTTTTTTTTGTTAACAGGTTGGTAACGGCACTAAAACTTCTTTCGACAAGATATGACGAGGGAAACGCTATCAAAAATTTTCTCGCAATTTCCCACCCACCAGGATATTTTCGGGGATTTCTGCCTGCAGCCGAAATGTTTGATAGCCTTTTTTTTAAATTTCACCTTCAGTTCCTCGTTGGTGCTGAGCTCAAGTAGTTCCTCTTGTAATACCACGTTCGCCTCTTCCGTTTCATCAAATGGGGTTATGATCCATGGTGTTATTTCCATTGTCAGAATATCTTCAAATCTATTTTTGAAGTCATCATGCAGGGTATTTAAATGTTGAGCGTATGTCTGAATATCCTCATCAAGACATTCTATCTGTGACAAGTGCGGAAACTAGGAAAACTCGCGCCAACTAATATTTTGCTTCATTTATTTCAATTTACCAAGAAAAGCCGAAATTACACCCTTTGTTTTTATTAAATTAAGGCTGTCCCCTTGTAACTGCAAAATTTTTGTTCTTTATTATGAAAACCTGAAAATTTTTCGTGGACCCCCAGTTACAACTTGTGAACCCCTATTTTCTTTTCACATCTACGTGGCCCCCATGTCGTGTCCTATGGACCCCTGGGGGTCCACCTGGACCACTTTGGGAACCTATGATTTAAATCATTGCGTCCTTGAGTTATCAAGTTTTTATGTTTCTGAAAGTACAGACTGACAGAGAAGCAAGCTGCATTGGATTTAGCTAAAAAATTTACAGGTATCTACACTATAGATGTTAAACCTATTTACCGAATTTTGCGTAGCCACCTCTCTTCGTTTTGTAATTATCGTCTTAACTTGCATTTGAACAACCGGACAGAGTGACTTCCTCTGAACAGATTTTACTCAAAATTTGCAGAAATCTTCAAATGTGGTGTAAAGATCGTAAACCAAATTTTAATCTTCTGACTTAAAGAGTTTTTGAGTTATGCTTATCACAGACAGACAGGCATTTTCCAAAAATGTGTTTTCCGAACTCAGGGAGGTATAAAACGTGGAGGCTCGTCAAAATCTCGAGTTCGAAATTTTTGTCGTTTATTATACTTTCTCTATATTACGCATACAAGAAAGTATAAATTCTGGAAATAAAATTTGAAGAAAAAGCAAGAAAAATTTATTGAATTTTGTTTCAAAATTTAAAAAATTTTTATTTGTGCGTTTGAACAATGCTGGAATAAACATTCTATCAAACATTGAGAAGAGATAATAGCTTAAAGGAGATTTATGACCTTTAAATTCCTATTTTTCATTTTTATTCCTTTTTTTAGTTAATTCAACTAATTTAGAAAAGTGAACTGCTTTCGCAACTCTTTTTTAAACGGCCTTCAAGTAAAGTAATTTTATTTTAAGTCATATTTGTCATACATATTTTAAACATTGGATTTATATAAGATTTTCTTTATAGTTTTATCTATGTTTGAGGTAAAAGTATCATAATATTATTTTTAAAAAATTTAAATATATACCATTAAAAAACCTATACATCTGTATTCTCAAAAACTTCACATCAACGTATCTATAATTAAAGAATAATTTTTTGCTTAATTTCTTTATTCGGAAATATATTCTATAAAGATTCTAAAATATATTTGATACTCTGATGGTAGTTCAAAATGAAATACTGAAGCATTTAAATTTAATTAAAGAGATGGGAAATTTAAGTTAATTTTATGAATGAATATATTTTCAATTGTTTTTATGTATGGAAAAAATTTACATCCTGTGAGGACTTGGGACCACTTTTTAAATCTACAACATTTCTAAAACTATTTTTAAAATTTTTTGTTTTTCATCATTTTTTTTTTCTTTTTTAAAAGTTTGAAATAGAAAAGCGGAGAAATAAAGATAATAACAGAAAAAGGAAAGAAAAGAAAATACAGTAAAGATTCCGAGTTGCGAGAGATACAGCCCAGAAAAAATCAAAATTTATTTATTGTGTGCATAGTGCAAAAAATGAAAGCATTCTAGAACCGAAAGAAACATCTGCAACTTACAAAATTGGCGCTGTACAAGAAATAAGAATAATTCTAGCTCAAGTTTGAAATTCAAAAACTTGATTTTTCTTTTTTGAAAATTTTTATTCTTTTCTGTTTATTTTTCCATTTTTATTTTAGAGCTTTAATGTTAAAACCGTCCTGATAAACACATTTCAGCAGAATGTTTATATTTCATTTCCTTTTCTCATAATTTTATTTGGTTCCAATGTTTGTTTATTTACGTCAATTTTCATAAAACTGATCCAGTTGATCATTATGCAAAATAATAATAATAAATTTCAACAATTTGAGAGGCAGATAAATATAATTTTCAATATGTAAGCAAAAAAAAAAAAAAAAAAAGGAAATGATGTAGAATTTGGTGTTTTTTAATATCTTAATATACGCAGAAAAGTTTGCTTTAAACGAATTTCTATTTAACGAAGTTTTCTTTTTAACGAAATTTTATACAGAAGTTAGAACCTTATTCACATGTTATTTACTCTCTCTATTATAAAAATCAGTAAACAATAAAAAAATTCGAATACTTTTCATTTAACATTTAATTTTTTTTTCTTTTGCTATATTTATTTGTTTAATGACATTAACCAAATCATCTACCATGAAAAAGACTGCATCTGAAAAGCATTAAAGCTGTTGTAAAAGGCAAAAACTTGAATTTTCTCCGTGTCGATGGAAACATTATCATGATTGTTGAATATTGTTCTAAGCATGGTATTTTACAAATTGCAACGAAATATAATTAAGGTATTACAGTGATAATGAGGAGATTCCTAATAACGTTTTCATAAAATAAATTTCAGTGGCATTTGATAAAATATCTAGAAGATAACAATTTCAAAAAAAAAGTTATTGACGTGCTTCAATCTTTTCAAAGAGCACAAGTCTTATAAAAAATATATTTTTTACAATAAACTAGAATGAAAAAAATACTCCAGGCTCTTTTATAATTTAGGATATGTGTTAAAATTAGTAAAATACATTGATAGGTTTCAGTCTTTTTTTTTTCGTTTCCTAATTTAATTGCTTAATAGTTTTTGTTTAATGTATTTTCCTTATATCGAAGATTTTAAGTGAAACAACAAAAAAATTTGGCTAAATAGAAGATGATTTGTATTTAATTTAAATATTCTTGTGAAGCATTTCATAGAATTTTAGATCATTGTTGTCAGATGGACTGATGATGGACAGATGGAAATTCTTTTTATTATTATTCAAATTTATTTTTAGCCTGCAGAATAGTCATATTAATATTTTTATTGATTTTAAAACAAATATCTGCATTCATATAATTAGATATTGTAATTACTCGCTTGGTTATTGAACTGAATTTGTAGATCTGCAGCATATTTTAAACAAAATCTATGCATAGAAAAAAAAATTTTCTTGAAGCATAATCGATATTTTTCAGATTAAAAAGAACAAAATTAACGAAGATTTATTTCCTTTTAACCAAAGGTTGCCATTCGCGGAGAATAAATAATTTTAATTACTGAATTTATTTAACTGTTCGTTGTTATTGAAACTCAAAAAAAAATTAGAAGCGTTTTTAAGGACTGTGTGTTTATTTATAAATGCATAGTCTTTAGGCTCACTAAAAATATTTAAAAAAAAACATTAGATACAGCATTTTAAAAAATTGTGAAAAGTTAAAGAACTGAATTAATAAAATTATAATTTTGACTTGCTTGTAACAATTTTGAGCTTCTAGTTCGAAGGCATAATAGCATAATAATATTTTTGGCTTGATACGTCAGTCTGGTTTTTGTTGGAAGGCAGAAGCCGTAGTATTCGATGTGTAACGATTTTTATATTACCCCAATTTATGTTCGTCTGCCTGAGAGCAACTTTTTATGGTGACTGCTTCTGCCTTTACTTTTTATTGCCATTTTTTTCTCAATAAAAAAAGTTATTATCGCACAATTAAAAACATAACCCTTTTTTATAAATAATACATCACCTCTAAAAAATGTAATTCATGTTTGAATAGAATTATTTTAAAATTGGCTTACTCAATGAAATATATTTTTTTGAAATATTTTAAGATGGCGTACAGTTTCCCTTTTTTTATCATCTGAAAGTTGCAACTTTGAGGGAGAAAAAATGTATGGACAAAATTTCTGTCGAAAAAGAATATTAAATACTTTATTCAATTTTTATGGTTGCCATGAATTATGAAAGATTTTTATGGAATGTCATTTCAGATCGTTTGGTTGAGTAGCATCCATTCATAATCATTTTTAATAACAAGAATGAAGGCCATATTTATCTAAATATAAATATAAAAAATGAATGCTTGCTTGTATGACTTTTTCTATTATTCTACATTTTGTGTGATTTTGATGAAAAATTTTGCATACGCATTCTTCTAGAAAAGCGGAAACTCACTTTAAATTTCAAAGTCTAAAAGTTAATTAAAAATTAAGAAGATATCTTGTGTTCGGTAGTTCTTATAAAAATTATTTTTCAACAAAATTAAAACTCGAACAATTACTTTTATAATAATACCAATTTCATTTCCGGGCATTTTCGTCTAAATTTTAAAAACTTTTAAATTTTAGAATGAACCGCAATCTGCAGCAATGCTTTTATTGCTATGGCGAAATTAAAACTAACTTCATTATTCTATCTAACTGCTCAGTTGCATGCATTATCCTGTAATAAAATTATGATTTTAAAAAGGTACTTTCTTATTTTATTAATAACTAGCCGTCTTTGGCGACCAGCCGGTTCGCCAATCTTAATGCTCGTTAAAATTTTAATAATTAAATATTTTATGTAATTCCTACTTTAATAGCTTCTTCATTAAAATATTTTAAAACTTCAAATTTCAATTCACTCACAATATTATGAAAGCCGTCGGTCATTACGTAATCTGTATCTCTAATTTTCTGTTAGCTCCCGTAGAATTTATGCTTTAAATTAAAGTGGAAATTATTAATATGCAATTAATATAATAATATTTTTTACTGAAACAAAGCATTTTTTTTGTAATATAATTACTGAAAACAGAGTCACTGAACATTTAAACCTTATCGGCACTAAAGAATATCTTTCTTAATTTATGTAATATCTCAAGAATTTGTCAACAAAATTTTTTCAGATTCATCATGAGCAGGTCTATTAATTAACAATGTTTAATTTTAAATGCATCAAACACTAAGAAAATAAACAGAATCGCTTAAAATAATCGGTCGAAAACAGGTAAAACGAATTACTTAAAAAACGATGAACTTAAACTAACATAAATACAATTTAATTGCAAAAGCACACAACTAACCTAAAAATAATTTAAATGAAGTCCGCTTCCGTTGAAAATAGATGTAAACAATCAGAACACAATGCGCATGCGTGAATTTTCAACGCCAGTTACGGTAACGCAAATGCGTGAATTTTTGTACGCCAGTTGGACTAATGCTATGCAAATTAGAGATTTTTAATTTCCTTTATTCTGTTTTATTTTAATTCAAAAGTACTTCAGAATGAATCTGAAAGATCGATTAATTAACGACGTTTAATTTTAAATGCATCAAACATTAAGAAAATAAACAGAATCGTTTGAAATAATCGGCCGAAAAATGTTAAGCCTAAGCCTCATTAGCATGGGAAGAAAATGCTGAAGCCTTACTCATTTGGCGGTGGGGAAATGAATATTATTTTAGCGGGAAAGTTAGTTTTTAATTAATAATTAAAATTTAAAAAAAAGGGTCCCCAGGTGCACATTCCCGACCTCCAAGGTATACACGTACCAAATTTGGTAGCTATAGATCAAATGGTCTTTTCTGTAGAGCGTCAACACACACACACGCACATTAAGCTTTATATAAGTATATATAGATGACATCGAATTTCAATAATCGCTTTCTTTTAGTATTATATGCACTTTTAATTTGCATACTCAATAATTTGAAGTAGACTGATTCAAAAAAATTCAAGATTTTCATTTTTATCAAATAATCTGTATCAATAATTTAACAGCAAGGGGGATCAATATTTTGGGTAACAAGCTGATCGCTAAAAGCGGCTAGTCGTTTATAAAAGCACAGTAAAATCTTTCATAGTTTTACTGTGTTTTATTATTTTCATGAAAAAGAAAAGAAAAAATAATAGTTTTGAAATTACGAATTTAAATTTGAAATAAACGATCCAGTTAGTTTAGATATATTAATGTCGCGTTTTAAAGCAACACTAAAGCTACTTTAGTACTGACCTTGTAATTTTGAACTTCGGTCAGATGACGAGAACGACACCTGAGCTGGCAGCTCTTCTCAAGCTTCCGCACCCTACCAGCGGGAAGACGTTTGGTGGAATCGGGTCTAGAGCCACAGCCTGCCGGTCCCGAAGTCGAGACTTTACTATGAGACCAGTGCTGCCTACTTGAAATAAGATAAAAATGTATTTGCTTAAGATGAGATGCAAGATTAGGTGTATAAAAAAAAATTTTGTTCTTGAATCTTTTAATTTTAATATTATTAATCGAACATGTGTAGTGAAAGCAGAAAAACTATTTCGAGGAGGGGATAACATAAAGATAACAATCAAAATTCGGTGAATTTTTAAAACTCCGCCTTCAATTTTATGAAACGACAGACATTAGGAATTATTTTAAATACATATTAAGAAATGTATAATGCTAATGTCGTAATTTATTTGGAAATTTTAAAATTATATTTAATCTTGTTTAAGATATAAAATTATGTGTTTGCAATTAGGTTTTAACCCTTTAAAGGACCATTTTTTTCTAGTCATATTATGTTAAAATATTTTTAGGCTTGAAATTAGAATAAGAAAAGGGATTCATTTAGCTTATTAGATAAATTTAATTCGATTAATTAATTAATTTGGTTAATTGATAATTAAATAACAAACCAAGACACATCATTTTGTCTGAGATACAGAACTGAAGCATTTAAGTTTCTGACTTACTAAAAAAATTTTTCAGAACTTATGCCAACCTACATAATTTCATACAAAGGTTGATAAATTTGGTGGAAGCATACTTCCCACGGCCCTAGAAAGGGTTAAATAATAATTAGAACGATTTTGAATATTATTTATTTAATTGTGATTTTAATATTGAGAGACATGACCAATGGATATGCTGCTATTTCTTTGAATGGAATCATGAACTGATCACTTCTATAGAAAATTTTAAGGAGATTCGAAATTTTATTTCGAAGTGTCGAAGTATTAGAATGTTTTGAGTTTGATTCGTCTGATTTTATTTTATTTTTAAAATCTACTTTTAATTATTTAGTAGTGTTAGCATGAGCACACACACAAAACGCATTTAATATTGGTGTGATGCATGTGAGTATCAATCCAGTGTAATAAGAATGAAAAGCACTGATGTAAAATATAATAATGCCGGGTTTACATTCGGCCTGTTATAAGACAGTCAGTAGGCAACGCATGCGCAGAAAGAGACTGATTTATGTTCGCCACAATTTCATAAGATAGATTCAGGCATTCCATGTGTGACTATAAATTGCCGTTTTGGCTTTCTTGAAAATTTCTTTTCCACTGCATATCGTATTAAAATGATAGATGTTTACACAAAAAAACATGGTAAAATAAAAAAATAAAAATGCCAGCATACCTAAATTGGGAAAACTATAGAAAAAAAATGGCAAATAAAATGGAAAAAAGAAATACAACCTCACATCAGAAAGAACAAAGGCAAAAAATGTCGGAATTTATCTATAAAATGCGATCCATTTTTTCACGCCAAAAAACCCTCCAAATTCTATAAAAACATGCGCAGTAAGAAAAAAAAAATGCTATACAGCCCATCGGGACAATTACTTGCCATGAACCGAACAGCATTTTTCAGCCTTTCAAATACATGCACTGTCTATTGGCCGTGTAACCGGGTGTAAACCCGGCATAAAAATAATTTTTAGAAATTTATTAAAATTAGAGAAAAAATTGTACAGAAAAAAATTGCATCACTGAGAAACAAATATTTTCAATTTTAAATATTCTATAAGAGATTTTATGCAATAATATGCTTCGAAGTTATAAGGGAAAACTTTGAATTTTCGGTTAATTCTTAATCAAAGTTCAGATAAAAATTTTGGAAACCTTATGGAATTACTATAAAATATTTTATCGAGGAAAAAACTAGAAATTATCCTACTATCGAGAAAAATATTACCCGTCGAATTTGGTAATTCTACGCCCATTGGTATGTTCCTATAGATAATTTCAAACATTTTTTTTTTAACTTTTTCGTATACGTAGTATAGAAAAAGTATAGTGATAGTCAAAAAATTCGAACTCGAGATTTAGACGAATCTCCACGTTTTAGACCTCCCTGCGTTCGAAAAACACAGTTTTAGAAAATATCTGTCTGTGACAAAGTTAACTCAAAAACGCTTTGAGCTAGACGGTTGAAATTTGGTATATGGTCTTAACACCAAATTTGCACATTTCTATCAAATTTTGAGCAAAACCTACTTAGAAGAAGTTTTTCTTTTCAGCGAATATAGATTAACACGATAATTACAAAACGAAGAGAGCTAGATATATAAAATTAAGTACATGGATTTAATGCCTATAGTGTAGGTATCTATCAAACTTTGAGCCAAATCCAATTACGGATTGACTGTCTGTCTGTCTGTACTTTCAGAAACATGTAAACTCAGCAATTATAAAATAAAATGGCTTAAATATATCAAATTTGGCATGTATTTTGTGATTACAAGTGCAGTTTCATGTCAAATTTTCGCTTCAGTCGGTTGAGAAAAACTTGTCTAAAATCCAAATTCGATTTTTGGATACTATTGTCGGATGCTAGGGATTAATCACCAATTAACTCTGAGGATGACCCGATAGATTCAGTAGAAATGCTAAATTTACGCCAAAAGTAATATTTTGTAACTATTGTATACCATTACCAAGGGGTTCTCTAACGTGAGTTTATTACAGAATATGCGAGAAAGTTGTGGGGAGACTACTCCTGCTGCCCCCCCTTTTCCATCGTACAATCATATCACTTGATTTACTGATAATATCTGGTCTGTAAATATTATCATATTAATATCAATTCAGTTATTTAGAAAAGTTTATTTTTTAACACCAATAGGGCTTTATTTTTCTTAACTAAGAAATATTCCTCTGTATGTGAAAAAATTGAGGAAAGAAACATTCCATATTTTTTTTCTCACAATCATTGAAAATCCAGACACCTTAATGAAAATCTCACAGACTTTCAATTCCTTTAAAATTATCAGTCAGGCGCTGGTACCTCTTCATACAAAATTTCTCATTGGTCTTTGAGCGTAGATGCATCAATGAACAGAAACACATTCGTGATTTTTTTTTGAAACTTTATAACAATAATGATGAATCAAACAAGCGATGGGTGTAACCACTGTTCTACTGTAACGACTTTACATGAATAGACTTCCTCACTTCACGTTGCGCCATGCAAACGCTGTTAAACATTACTGACATCCTTTATAATGCAGCATATTATATTCCCGCTGAGAGAATGGAGAATTATCCACAGAAATGTGCACCTTATTTTTAAATCAGTTTGAAACAGAAATTATTTCTTATTTTTAGACAAGAAACAAATTGAAAACTTAAAATGACCTCAGCGAATATAAAAGGTATTACTAAAATTCGAAAGATTTTTTGCATACAGTTTCTAAAGTTCGACCTCATGATTTGGAATGTATAAAAACCACAAATTTTCTTTTGTTCTCTCTAAGGATTTAATTGTATAGTATTATAATTCTAATGAGTTAGATTATATTATTAGATTGTACTTTCAATTAGTGCTTTCATTTCAATTCAGTAAATGTTTTCGAATGTGAACGAATCATTTTGTATAATGTTTAAAGATTTTGCAAAGTTGTATATTGGCAAATATAAAAATTAGTAATTAAATTAGATATTTATTAAGCAAAAGTCATTTTTATATATATATAAGCATCGCAAAGTGTATTTATTTTGGAACTTTAAATTTTCCTTAAAATTATTATGAATATTTTTCGATTATATTAAATGTTTACTGATTGCTTAAATTAAGATTCTTTAGTGACTAAAAAATCAATTGGATAAAAGTAGAAGAAATGGAAAATTAAATACAAAATAGCTTCTGTATTTTTGATATGGGAATGAAATGTTTTGATATTTAAATATTCTAATATTTTAAATAGAAAAATTCTTTGAAATATTTACAAAAAAAAAAAATCACTTAAAGTTATATTTGGAAGCATTAAAAATATATCTAAGTGACCAGAAATGACGGAAATTTTATACTTCCGACTAAAAATCATTGAAAGTGAAATAATTTTATCGAATTTGCAATACAAATTATTTTTCTTATACTAAAGCAAAGCAAAAAAAAAAAAAAAAAATTACATATGCTATAAAAATCTGTTAAAAAAATTACAGAAACAGAATCATTTTCCTTAATTAAATATATAAACAGCATTCGTTTAAATAATCTAAATGAAAAAGAAATGTTCTTAGAAGTTAAATCGTCTGATTATAACAAACGATTTGACTTTGAAATCTTTACGAATGGTGTAACATCATTAAAATCATGAATTATAGAAATTGGAGGGGAATAGAAGGAGGCTTTTTGAAGTTGAATAGTCTTGTCCATAAAAACAGCGATTTATAGAAACGTGTTTTGTTTCTTCCTCTTTCTATAGAAAACACGAAAGCAGGTGAAAAAAAAAAAGAAAACAGATGCTTCTCTGCCGCCGTTGAAATTACCTGTTGCAGAGAAAGTTCATGGACATTGCGCCACCTGGTGGAAATTTTCCATTTCAGTGTACTCAAGCGCTTCGAATTTAATTTTCCAAGTCAAATGCATCACGTTTTTCTTTCGTGCTATCAGAGAATCGCGTTATCTGCCATCATAGTTTGTAACTCTCTAATTACCGAGAAAACACGATTCAACAACCTTGCCTGTCCGTTCATTCAGTACTGTGATTTTGATGGTACTTCTGCTATGTGAGATGCTCTGAAGTTTCGCAGCACAAAAACTTACTTTGGTAGGTAAGTCAGTGCGCATGAGTCATTAGTTCGAGCTTAACATTTTTTTATTCGGTTCTCCGTTTTTGCCTAGGGCATATTAGCATTGAAGGCGCAGCTGTGGTTTCAGGTTTTTCACCAAGAGACAGCAGAGCTCGAAGTATGTGTTTATTAATTTGTTGAGCATTTCTAAGGAAGCGTCCCATTGCTGCAGTTCTGAGGGGTAAGTTTTAAATGTATTTCATTCTTCCGTTTCAGATGAATTTCAAAACTTATTCCTTTTCTTTAACTCATTTTTAAGATGAACAAACATTTATTATTGTTATTTTTATTATACAAGAATAGAAAGTTAATAATTATCTCACAACCGGTAATTTTCTGATATTTTTTGTGTTTAGTTTCTTTTTGAATATATTAAATAATCATATCATCAAGAATTTTTTATTTAATTCCGAATAAAGGTCTTTGCTTCAAAAATGATAAAAATCGTTTTCATTCTCATATGAATTATAGAACCCAATTTAATTTTAGCTTTTCTCTGCAAAAAAGATTTACTTTTTTGTCGCGATAATTTTAAAAACTATGGTTAGGATTATAAATAATCATCTAGAATTATCGTTCTGTTATGATTACAAAAAAAACTATTGAAAAATATGCAAAAATTTATGATTCAGATGCCGAAACAAAAGAATAATCTTATTTTCTTACATTTATTCTTCTCAATTTTGATATTATCATTTTTAATCCTTTGGGAATTTTAAGTTTCGAAATTTTTTTAGTCAGCTTTCTCATAAGTTTAACTGTTTTCTTTCTTTGATTCGAAACTCACTTCAAAAATATATTGTAATTTTCAAATTAAAAAATTGTATTAAAATATAAATTAATTAATTTTCTTCAAGCATAATGTTTTCGTTTTATAACAAAACTCGATATCTAATTTAATTATAAATTGGTTTCTGAATCTAAAAGAAACACCGAATCAATTAAATCCGTACTATATGCAACTCTAATTAATATATTCGGATATTGAAAATATTATACGATATTTATTAATAAAATAACGGTCTAAACTGATCAATTTCATTCTTATGAAAATGTGTTAAGAATATCTATAAAACCTAATTTTCTGTTTGCATTCTAGTTTATACTAGAACCATGTTATTAGAAATATTGCTAATTTACCTTTATCCCGGAATTTGTAACGCTTTCAATCCGTTTTAATTGCAATTTGCTCTATTTGAAAACAATTATAATGGTATTATTATTAATGACAAATAAAATTATCGAGCATATTTATTGCTTCTAATTTTTAAGTACAGTGGCTCCCAAAAGTGTTCGTACACCAACAAGAATCAATTAAAAACCTCATTATTTACCATAATATATTCTTATTTTTACATGAAAATTTTTTCATAGCATATTTTTACAGTTCTTAATAAAGCAGTGAAGAATAAATTTTAAACACGATGCAAATTATTTTTTTAAAAATGACAGTAAATAAAATTTCACAAAAATAGGACACAAAAGTGATCATACACTTTAAAAAAACATCACTAAATATGAAATTTTCTAAATTTTTGTAAATGTTTAGTACTTAGTAGGATATCCTTTATTCTTTATAATAGCTTTTAAACGTTTGGGCATAGATTTAACTAAACGGTCGGTTACTTCTGCACCGATCTTGTTCCATTCTTCGATCATTACTGCTTTCAGTTGAATTTTCGATTTAATGTCGTGACTTCTTGTTCGCACCTCTAATTCTTTCCAAATATGTTCTATAGGGTTTAAATCCGGTGATTGAGCTGGTATTTTAATTGTTTGAGGGCAATGATAGAGGCAAAAAAGACGAACATTCATGGTCGTGTTCTTAGGATCGTTGTCTTGGTAATACACAAAGATGTTTAAAATGCCTAATTTTTGTGCTGACACTTTTAAATTATTATTGAGAATATTTATATAAACTCTATGATCCATTATACTATCAATGAATACTAAATTGCCTTTTCCAGCTGCTGACATACACCCCCAAACCATGACACCTCCACCGCCATGTTTTACCGTTCCAACTAAATTCTTGGAATTAAGTTCTTCGTTTTTTTTCCTCCATACGATGATTCTCCCATCCGACCCAAAGATGTTAAACTTACTTTCATCTGCAAATAAGACACGATTCCGATAGCTCTTTGACTGGTTTATCATAGATTTGGCAAATTTAAGCCTAGCAATTCTGTTATTCTGACTTACAAAGAATTTTCTCCGTGCAGAGCGGCCATGTATATCAGAATTCTACGAATAGTTTCACAGGAAATAGAAGTTCCATTTGATTCATTATATTGAGAAGTAAACTTTATTGCACTCAGATGTCGATTTTTTAGAAATTTACTCACAATATTTCTTTGACTTCTAGCTGAAAGAATTTGAGGGCGACCATTACGAGGCTTGTTTGCAATCCTTTTTCCCTCTCTGTAACGTTTTATTATGCTTTGCACCGTTGAATGATGTAGATTAGTTATAGTTGCAATGCCTCTAATTGATTTTCCAGCTTTAAAATGAAATATAATTAATTTTCTTACGACTAAACTCGTTTCTTTACGAATGCGCGTCATATCTAAGAATAAAGTAAATAGAATAAATAATTGTGATATTAAATGCTGAAATCAAACGATTTTAGTGTATTTTTCAATTAGAAGAAAAATAAGCCGCAAACGATATTTTTATGATGAATTTAAATAAATAGTGTTTGGATGTACGAAGACTTTTGTGTTCTAATTTTGTGACATTTTTTATTTATTTATTTTTTAGAACAATACTACTTGATTTTTTATAAAAATATTTCTTTAGTTTTATTAAGAACTATTTAAAGATGCTAATTAAAAAAAACCAACTAATAAAACGCTTTATTAAGAAGTATAGAACACAATTTCTGCAAATTTCTTTAGTGTACGAACACTTTTGGGAGCCACTGTATATACTTTATAGTTAATCTTTTTCTTTCTAAAAAAAATAGATTCGTTTTATAACTTCCTAAAATCGTAGTTGAAATTTCTTTCTAAATACTAAAAATTATCATTCTTTTAGTACAGTTAAAGAGCATATTAAAAGTTTTTTTTAAATGTTCGCACTTGTTTTATTATTTTTATTTTTATTATTTGATATGCATCTATATTTAAACTTAATGAAGAAAAAATGAATCCTAGTTTACATCGTAACATTTGGTTAAAAGAATTACCAATTCTAGCCAAAAGTAAAGATATTGTTCTTATTTGAATTAAATAATGATGGTAAAATTTAATCATTTCAGAAAATCGAATAATTGAAATAAAACTTCAAATGTCATTAAAAATGGAAGAAATATTTCTTTTCATAACTGAAAATTGAAAATCTTTGAATATCGAAAAAAAAAATCATGTTTGATCAGCTATAAGAACATCTTATTAATTAATTCTTTATACATTTTTCTAAACTAGTTAGAAGCCTACTAGACATAAAAACACTGCTCATTTGACATTGTGAATATGATAATTCAAAAACGTAGTGATTTAGCTAAAAGAAATTTTGTATGTGATCTTTTTACTAATATTGAAATTCTGTATAAAGTTTTGGTTCCGAACGTATGAAGAAAAGATGTCCAAAATACATATTCTGTTTTTTCTTAATTTTATTATTATTATTATATCAGGAGGCGCAAATTACTTATGCATTTGATTGTGAAAATAAAGATTTGAACACTTGTATTTGCAATTTTACTCAAAGTTCAGAATGTTTTTTTTTTCTTTTTGAATAAGAATAACGATTTTATTTTGGAGTTTGGGAAAAGTTTTTTGTATTATAAAGAAGAGTCGATCACTTCCACTACTTTTTTTTTCTAAGTTTAGCAGTAATATAATCTACAGATTTTATTTTAAGAGAAATGTCAGATTGTAATTCCATTATTATCCATACCTGTCAAAAAATGATTGTTTCGGGTATTCAATATTACGATATATTTAAAATTCAAGCTCGCTTCTGAGTGCCAGAATTATAAATTATTACGAATAGAATGGCTTGACACAACTAAATTTGTTGCACTTGCAGAATTTCAGGTTCAAATAT
>JAPMOR010000429.1:543-12822 GCA_026543865.1 Argiope aurantia
TTCAATCAAAAAAACACTGATATTAATCTTTTTTATGATGAATTCAAGTTACCGATTTGTTTTTATGAGGAAAAAAACTCTAAAAATAAATTTAATTCGAACACGAAAACATAAAATGAAATTCAAAAGAGCATTTTGTTATTGTTGTTCTTTAGAGTATCACTATTTGTACATGGACTAACAGTTATTGTTTTAAGAATACCGACGCGAAAAATTTAACAGATTTTTTTCTCTTTTTTTATAACCTATAATCTATAGATAAGAGTTATAAGCTTTAAAGTAATACATTTCACGTTAATATCTTTACCATGTACTTTTAATTTACGAATATTTTCTCTTATCTAAATAAAAGTTAACTATAGAAAAATGTCCAGCAAATCCTTGGCACTTTAATACTTTAAGTAAGCAATATGTCTGGAATATACTCTCATATAAAGTAAAATAAAATTATGCATTTTATTCTATTAAGTACGATAAGTAATCTATCGAAATATTTCATTAGATATTAAAGCATTTCAATTATTTTTACTTAACTGTAAATCTTTTTACTTATCATCATTTTCCTTACTCCTGGAAGGCAAACTTTTGCTATGTTTCTGTTTTAACTAAACATTCGGACCACACCAGGTGCAATTTTCCTTTAATCGTGGTTCAAAATTGTACGGACACATACCACGTTAATGCAACTCAACTAAATAAAACCGATCCACTCGAATTTAATTGACAAATTTTCCTCCGAAGATAATGTGTAGATTCAAATTTTGCTACTGAAATTCATATCCCATTTAGAAAAAAAATATGTTTGAATTATTTAACAAATGAATTTAAAATATGTTTGACTTTAAATATTATTTAAGGAGCTATAGGATCTTAAGTAACATTTTTATAGATTAATTTTATAGATTTTAAATTTTTTCGATTTTTATAATTCTGTTTTCAAATTTTAAATCGTAATGTACTTTCTAAGGTGCTAGGTATGTACGTTATTTAAACTAATTTAGTAGATGTACTCAAGAATTATTTTATTGTGCAGAAGTGCAGTAAAAGACTTTTTTACCGTAAATATATATTTCAATGCATAAATTTTTACTTTATATTTCAAGAAATTCTGCATATGGCCCTTAAATATTGCTCATCATATTAATTAAAAAAATTTCGGAATATTTACTTATTTCTGGGAATATTACTGAATAAAAATCATGCAAAATTAGAACTTTAAGCAATATGGTTTGTTTTCAACGCTTATCATTTTATATTTTTAGAAAAAAATATTATATTTTAACAATTAAAAAAGGTAATTCAAGCTTATCTTGATATTTAGCATATTTTATGTTTTTGAAGCTGCGAATTTTCATCGAATTTGTTTACCTATAAGACAACTTTAAACAGAATTGATTTACTTTGTACTAGTCCATTTAGAAAGATTAAATTATTTCACACATTTTAATAAATTTGATATTACAAGGAAAATTTCTTTCATAACTACAGTAAAGGAATTTATCAAAATCTTGAAGTATTTGTTGCGTTATGAACAATTTTGCTTCGTTTGTTCATTCAATCGTTTTTGTTGTTAAAGCTGAATAATTCCTTAAATAAATCGCATTTACAGTGTCTCACAAAAGTGATGGGACACTTGCGCTTTACAAAAGGAAACTGTAATAAAATAAATTAAAAAAACATGTACAAATTTTTTGTGGGTGTGTTTCATACTTAAATTTAGTAACAATTATTACATAACATACATTTTGTCAAAATATTAAAATATTAATCTAATAAAAATACAATTGTTTAGAACGCAGCAAAAAATAGCTCACATAAGTGATGGGACACCATTAGATATGCAACAAAAATCGTCTGTAAAAGCAATAAAAATATTTTTGGTGGTTTTATTTGTACTCAAAAGCAATTGGCAAAAATTTATAAAATCGTCTGCAGTATTTCTCTCCAGTTTGTTTTGGAATTTTTGTATTTTTTAGCTCTGGGCAGAAATGAATGCTAAACAAAAAGAAACTTCGCCTGAAATTCGAAAATTAGTTATTAATTTGCATATTGAACGTGGAAAATCTATTAGAAAAACTACTGAAACAGTTAACTTGAGTCATTCAACAGTTTTCAATATCATTAAAAGATATAAAAAGAATCGTATTATTCGGTATAAAAGAAAACCTGGTCGACCATCAAAGCTATCCAATGGAATAAAGCGAAATATCGTTCGAAATATTAAAAAAAATCCAAGAAAGAGTGCTCCTAAAGTTGTTGCTGATTTACAAGCATTATATGGAATAATTGTTTATCCTGAGACTTTTAGAAGTGTAATTCGATCTGCTGGATATCACGGTAGAGTAGCCAGGAAAAAATTCTTCGTAAGTGAAAAGAATAGAAAACTCAGACTATCTTTTGCAAAATCCAACATAAATAAGAATTCTGATTACTGGAATAAAGTTATATTTGCTGATGAGAGTAAATTTAATATATTTAGTTCTGACGGTAGAATCTTGGTATAGAGAAAACCCAGGGAAGAATTTCGTAAACAGAACCTGGTGCCAACAGTAAAACATGGTGGAGGAGGAGTTATGGTATGGGAGTGTATGTCGTCCGCTGGAGTTGGTAATCTTGCTTTTATTGACAATATAATGGATCAGTACAAGTATATTGACATTTTAAAGCAAAATTTGAAATCTTCAGCACGAAAATTGAACCTTTATAACGATTTTAAATTCTACCAGGACAATGACTCCAAGCACACTGCTTTGAACGTTAGACTCTGGCTGCTGTATAATTGTCCTGAAATAATAAAAACACCACCACAATCTCCAGACTTAAATACCATAGAGAATATTTGGCAAGAATTGGAATTAAGAATTCGCAAACACATCATTTCTTCAAAACAACAATTAAAATTGGTGTTTCAAGAAGAATGGGGTAAAATCACTCCAGAAATCACAAAAAAATTAGCCTAATCCATCCCAAGAAGATTAAATCATGTTTTAAAAGTAAAAGGAAATCCAACAAAATATTAAAACCTTTTAAAAAGTAAAATTTTTGGATAAATATTTGATGGAAAAGTAAATGTCCCATCACTTATGTGAGCCATTTTTTGCTCCTTTCTAAACAATTGTATTTTTATTAAATTAATATTTTAATATTTTGACAAAATGTATGTTATGTAATAATTGTTACTAACTTTAAATATGAAACACACCCAAAAAAATTTTGTACATGTTTATTTATTTTATTACAGTTTTCTTTTGTAAAACACAAGTGTCCCATCACTTTTGTGAGACACTGTATATTCGTAATGCAATTCGCAATGACAAAAAGAAAAAGAACTTTATTGTATTTCTTCTTCAGTTATTTTCTATGGTGTACACTGATATTTCTAATAATTATTTGATTCGTGTCGGAATCGTAATTCCATTTTAATTTTTTATATCTCCCGATATGGATAAACAAAAAATAAATGATACGGGAGTACAAGCAATACCTTATTTCATATTCGTATAAAACTGAATTCATACAATCCAAATATAAGCAAATAAAAAAGAAGAGAACATAGTTTGATTGAAAAACAAAATTATAATAAATTACAAGTAGCACTGAACATTGAAACCGTTTTCAAACTTATGACTACCCGAAAAAACTCAGCTGCAATTTGTGTCTATTTTTAAACTTTCTAGGTCAATCTAATGATAGTAATGAAAACCAGGAACAAGAAGATCATAAAAGGTAAATTAGGATTTGAAATGCATGTTTTTTTTTATTAATCTTTGTGACGGAAGAAATCTTTACAACAAAAATGCAAACTAATGTTTCTAAAAAAAAATCCCTTAAAGAAAGATGGAAAAAATGTTAAGAATTAAAAATGTTAATGCAATAAAGATACCAAAAATAACTGAATTGATTCATAAATAAATAAACAGAAAATATCACAGAAAATGTTTTTTTTTTCATATTATTTTAATATATAAAGAGTATTTAAATCCATTCGAGTTTTTATTTACTGTTTTATTTCAATTCTAGATTATACTTTGATATTATAAAATATATTTGACAGTGTACTTAAAGTTCATTGTAGAATTTGATATTATACAAAGTTAAATTCTTGAAATTGAATTCATTCTTTACACAGCTTTAAGAATAATGGAGTTTTTTTTCAAGATTGAGAAAATTTGTTATAGTGATAATCTGATATGCTTATAAAATTATAACTCTATTAAATATTCGTTTTAAATACATTTTCAATAATATTTACCAAGAATTCCATCATTTTCCAATAATATATCACCAAGAATATACGATATTTGATCAAGACAGATATTTCAATATTTGATTATCTGGAATATTCGGATGAAAACGATTATTTAAAAAAGAGCTTTTGGTTCGAAAAAAAAATTGTTTGTATTGTTTGTAAAAATTGTTTTTGTAGAAGTCTAACGAAAGATAAACATCTTAAAATTCATTGTGAAATAAAATAATTTGTAAGAATTCGATATCCATATTGTTATAAATAAAGGAGAAAACTTTATTACTCAGAAATTTTATTTATTACTTTAAACTCAGCAATAAATTAATTTTTAACAATATTTAAATTAAAAGGAATGTTATTAGTATATAAAATAGGATTCATTTGATATCAATTCATTAATTATTTGAAAATATGGTGAAGTTTTAAAATCATTTCAATATAGAAAGTAACCAATAATAAATATTCAGGAACAATTGTAAAAGAGGCATAAATATTCAAAATATTCAATTACAGAAACAAATCATAAGTCGTTACCATGATTTAAAGTATTATTAGTTTCATTTAGTTTTTATAATTTTTCATGAACCTACTTTTAGAAACATTTTAAAATGCATAAAAAGTTCACATTTTTAAAAAATAGTTTTGTTTTAAGTGGCAGCAAATTTTTATCATTCGCATTATTTTTTTAAAAATATTTTTCGAATTAAAATTTTTTTTTAAATTTAATGCTGTGCTCATTCTGAAATGCAAATGTTTGGAAGCGAAAACATTAATAGTTAATCTTGCGCATGAAATTTAAAGAGAAATAACTGATAGATATTTCATCATTTCTCTAGATTAGAAATAATAAATTTATATATAAGAATTTTGATTATAATCTAACAAAACGTTTTTAATAATTTTAAATATTCTTATCACAGATTTGATAATTTTAGTGTCATTTTCTCTTTTATCAAAGCTAAACTTTTGTCTTAAAAATATATTTATCTTCTAAACAAACAGTATTTCTATTTAAATACTTTTCAGAAATCTTCTTAAGCTTTAAATATATGCTTACTCTTCTTTCTGTACATTATATTATTTAGATATGGAAAATCAGAAATCTCAATCTATAAATACTGAAATCTGTATAATAAAACTGAGAATATCATTTACATTTTTTAAATGGAATACGAATAGTGGCGTTATTCAATTAGTCTTGAGGCTACTTACGATATAGAAATATCGTATCAAGCATGACGTTTATAAGAAAAGAGAGCAATTTGCCACAGGATGATAAAGTGATAGATACATTAATTCTGAAAGTTATGATTGAAACTCCTTGTGCAGCAGCAATATCAGATTTGGATTTATGATTACATCAAATGCCTTTAACAAGCAGCCTGTTTGCTAGGAATATATATTTGCTTTCACTCCGTATACCTATTCATTACATTCACTCTTCTACATATCTTTTATTCATAATTTTTTCAAGAAAACAGTTTTCAGAATCAAATTATGTCAGAATTTAAAGAATTTTAAATTTAATATTAATTGACTAAAATCTGTTTCTTTCTTCATGTAGGTGAATCTGAAGGAAAAGGAAATTGATTATTTATAAACAAATAAATGAGAAGTTAATTCCAGATGTTATTAAGGATAAAAACATCAAGCATTTACAAATAAGAATGACAAGATTCATTACTTTTGAAATAAGAACAGAAAAAAATAGTTTTATTAATACAAGGTTTTTAAAAATAGAAATATGAGTATATCAACTGCCATCAGGTGATATCAGTCGAGTATATCAGGTATCATCTGATTCACTTGAAAAATAATAATAATGTTTAATGCTAGTTATATGCTTTTATTTCAACGACCGATCAACCAATTTAAGAAACATTTAAAAATCTACAGCCTATTTCATTTTAATTGAATAACACAGCATTAATTCAGAAACAACTTCAAAGCACAGAAATGGAAAATGTATAAATGCTTCGCTAGGATTCAGTAAAATAAATAAAACGAATCGATTTATTTGACATAAAATTTACTGAAATATAATATTCTCATATATTGAATATAATATAAATTCTTGATATTATTTCAAGATTAAAAATCAGCTCCGTCAAAAGAATAATGTCATGATAACTTCTGAACGGAATATTAGCATAAACAGTGTTGATACTTATAAGCTTGATCTAAAAATCAACTCTTATCTTTCTATACAAAATGAGTAAATGCAACATTTGATCAATTTATATCATGATTCTTCATACAGAATAAAAATTAGCAACATAAACTCAGGAAATAGTAATTTATATAAATCCATAAATGCTTATATTGTTCTTTTAATAAGAAAAGTTTTATCAACTTATTTTGAGCAAATTTCAATTAATTTTTTTTTCATTATATGTCGGAAAATCATTTATCCACGAATGGATATTTCAAGGACTGCACTTTTAAAACTTTCGACAAAGTCATTCATTTTTAAAAATTTGTATGAAATGAATACAATTTTGTTTTTAATTTTAGATACAATGAATGGTTAAAAGTGGATAAAAATTGGCAAAAGTCTTCATTGGGAAGATCATAATTCTAGCATCAATACTCCTCTAACAAAAATTAATCTGAAGCTTCATATATAAGACATAAAATTTGAGATATGGGATTCATAGAATATTTATCATCAGGAGTATCACCTTATAAAAAGTTTATACCAGTTTTCCATTCTCATTCGTTAAACGAATATTTCAAATGTATTGTTTGAAAGGCTTGTGATGTCTCTGCCACCAAAACTATTAAATTAAAACTTACCCAAACAAGTGACATCCACAACTGACAAGCTGCGTAACTGGGCATGCCACAGTCCGGGGGACATTGACGTCTTTTTCCGGCTAAGCACGTGCCACATCTGCCTCAGGCTTTCCGGCATCTTTAATTTTCTATTTTTCTTTTCACTTCACATCCGTCATATAAAAGCAAAATTACCGTCGTCTACAGAGAAGTTCAACTCTAGGAGGAGTCTCTTTATATTTGCTCTGTAATATATGTATAGTTTTTTTCGCAGTTCTAAAAATAAACAAGTACTAAATTTTACATGTCATCTTACAAATAGTCAAATTTGAAACTGTAGATATCTTAAATTTATAAAAATGAATTATGATATAACACAAAATAATGATTTCATTAAAATTTTTTTAAACTGAAGTTAGATTCTGAACAACTTTGATCGTCAATTTTCTGTTTGTATGACAGTACAACCATATCTATTTCATTTTTTGATTCTATACTTATATGTCATAACTCATTCACCTTAGAGACAATGAACTCTTTTCCAAAAAGTTGAGTTCAAGCAGTCAAAACCTGTTGAGTGTAAGTCCGAAACTTAACTGACAAGAAAAGCAAGACGGAATTTGAATTTTCAATTTTCCACATTTTGTCCTTTATTTCTATTACAATTTCTTCATTCTTAGTCTTCGAATAAAAGGGATTCCATTCTGGGATATTCCATCAAGTTTTCCTTACCCCTTTATTCTTATTAATACTATTTTCTTTAGTTTTATTAAGTTTGCAAGAGAAGCACAAAATTTATTCTTTTACTTCACCTTTTGAATAAGTTCGCAAATTTTGCGCGCCGTCATCATTTTACACAATAGCACTTAGCTGAAAAGTCTTCGAGTCCTTTCTTTGGAACGTGATAAAAGATAATCAAGCAAACGATTTCACAAGAGGAAAGCGAACATCTGGCGAAGCGCGTGGAACTATTTGCGAGTTGAGTTGAGCGGTGGAGGGGTAAAAGCGTTGGCATCCCGATAGCAGCGCCTCCACGCGAATCATTCGCGATCGGAATTGAAAATCGTTATTATGGACACATCTTTTTACTTCTCTTTATTCCAGCTTCCGTTCCATTTTCTTCTTTATTTTTTTCTGCGAGTTGTTCATTCTTAAGACCGGATAAAATCTATGGTCCAATGTATTTCTTAAGAACAAAAAACGTTATCTTCCATATGAAATAAAATAAAAAAACTTCTACAATAAGTTCCGATTAAGTTCAGATTAGTTTCTCCTGTTTGTCGGTCTCTCCAAAGAATATTTTCTCTTTAGATTTTATGAAAATATACTTTTATTAGAGTCTATAATGGTATTTATTTTCCTTGTTTGGAATGAGTCTGGGAAAAAATCTACTGATAAAAAGTTATAAGGTTTTAAAGAATCGTTGACATATTTCCTCCAGACAAAGAAACAATTTTTAAACTTTACATTTCCGGCGAATAAATTTCTAGATTAAAGAAATACTAGGAATTCAATAATGAAGGAAGAATATAAATTCTTAAAGGCTTTTTTTCATAAATAGTTACGTTTCAATGAGAAATTTTTTTTAAAAAAATGTCGAATGTAAAAACTAGATTTTTTTTTTTTTTTTTCATATTCAACTATTATATATTCTTTCGAACTTTCAACAATGAATTTCTGAATTAAACAATGGTAACATCTACAAAAATATTTCAATAAAAAATGAAGAACTATAATATTTTCTGCGCGCAGGATAGGATTATTTTATAATGTTTTTCAGCGCGTCTATAAAAAGGTAAAATAGAAATATGGTAGAATTATGTTTGTTTGTTTTTTAAACAGTTCTGTTAACTTGAACTTTCAGAGAACAGTATATATCATTAAAAGAGTAATTGTAAAAAAAACCCCATGAAAATGCTGGATGAAACGGTTTTATTAATTACCATAGTTAAATTATTCTTTTTATTCAAAACCATATTTGAAATAAGGAATATTGATTTTAAGAAACAAATAATTCTTAATTATTTTTGGAAGATTGAGCTTTGGAATAAATAATTCTTAGTTATATTTAGAACATTGATTTTAGGGAACAAATAATTCCTAATTATTTTTAGAATATTTATTTTAGGAAAAACAAACAATTCTTAATTTATATCGATTAACAGATACTTTGCAGAGAATAAATTTCAATTCTATACTTATTACCACCATGGAAAAAATAAACAGTTGTGTCAAATCATTAACTCATTACCAGAATTATAATATTATGCCAAAATTATTAGAATTACAGAGCTATTTGGAAATATAGTTCAAGCTCAGATGAAGAGTTCATCAAATGGATATTGATATAGTTAACGAGATTTGCTTCATTTTTAAATAAATATTGCATTTAAATATATTAATGCTTTACAATAAATTCTGTTATAATGATGTTAGTACCATGAATGTTTGATTATTTTCCATATAAAGTGAATAATGTAACGTATTTGAATAATAATTGTCCTGATCTTATTCTTGAGTTACGTCAAACCGGATGATATTTTGAATTTAGGTAAATAGCAACAAAAGACAGATTTGCAGACGCTTTTAAAAATTGAAATTCATTCAAATTATTTAAAAGATCTCAGATCAGTGGAAACATGTGATGATTTATAGAAGAATCCTAACATTGTTTTTAATTAAGAAAATGGCTTTTTTGCATTGTATATCACTTTTACTGTCACCAAAATAATTCTTAACTGAACAAAAACATTGACAGAATACAATTAATATTTTTCAATGATTGTATGCATTGTCATTGGAGAAAAATTTTCTTTTTCCGAGTACAGATGTGAAACAAAGGAAAAATGATTCTCATACACAAAAAAGAATTAAACATTTTTACGAAATGGATAATTTTATTCTAAACTTGAACACTTTCTTTTAGATGTGGATAGAGATCGGAATTCACTGTTGAAAATGACTGTATATTCTATGTTTTAAACACATTTATATTGTCACTCATAATGTTAATCTAAATTTTAAATCAATCTTTCAAAATTTAAAAAAACTTTTAGAAAATTTCCATTTTGATTTTATAAAATCGTTTGGAAAAATTGTATTTTTTGATAAAATTCTTTGTTGAAATGGATAGCTTCATTTTTATGAAAAAAATAGAGTTACAGACGATATATTGATTTGGTTGAGTAATAAAATTAAAAATACTTTTACTTCCTTATAAATGATGATTACATCTGTGTAGGAACAATTATTTGATATGTAAAAACATTTATCTTTGTATACCACTTTTTTTAAAATTTTACACATCTTTTATGTTAGATGTAATTTAAATTTTGCTTTCAAAAATTAAATATATTGTTTTTGTATAAAATTTATTTGAACAACAAACTTAAAACATTTCTTTAATAAAAGTAGAAACATGTCAACACAAGCAACTTCGTATATATCAGTTAGTGCTAAAAAATAACCATAAGAATTAGGATTTTTTTCTTTCTTTTTCTCCCTCTTTCATGACGACATTTAAATTCTGCAGTAGAAAATAATTGTGATAATGAACAATGTAATTATTCTTTCTGTTCTAAAAATATAATTTTCCATAAAATATTCTCAAAAGGTATTCAAAATAGTACTTTTCACTGAGTGGTTTGTCACATCCTATTGTTAAAATTAAAATTTTACTACTATCCTAAATATATAATGGAACCTTTTTTTTTAATAATAAGTTAAACTTGTTTAATCTGCAGGATTTTTTAAAAATAAAACATGTTCTTAGAATATTTTGAACAAAATAAACGTAATTAAAACTTTTATTGGACTAAATTATTAGAAGAAAGTTAACAGACACTTTAACATGTCATTCATATTGCTTCTTGTGTGAAGTCTTTAGGAACAATGAAAAATAATAATAATAAAAGCATGTAATATTTTCTTTAAGTGTTTACACATACTAACGTACATTTTTTTTAAATTTAGTAAATATGAATTTCATATAATATTGTAATTCAGAGAAGAAAAGTAGTATGCACTTTATAGAAGAGATCCTTCTAGCTTTTTTTATAACGGCCACAAAATGACCCACGGTCAAATTTGGAAGAAAATTCCATTCCAAATTTTCTTAATTTATCTTATTTCATATACCAGTTATTAAATTCACATACATGTAGATAGATAGATATTTATAAACATTGGCAAACTGATATGTAAAAACATTTTATATGCTTTTTAAACTTCCAAAAAATGAAATTTGTTAAAATTTCATCTAATTATTTCAAGAATACTATTATTATTTTATATATGTGTACAAGATATTAAAATAATCTTTTTTGATACTTTACCTCAAAAATTATTTCTTTTTAATTAAACATACTAAAACGACTGAATATATATCCAATCTGTATGAGCTTCGCTTAATTTTTTATAAAATTTATCCAACATTTATATACAAGTATCAAAATTCCAAAATTTTTCTATTGCCTTAAAATTACAAATTATAAACAATAAGTAATTCGTGTTTTCAATAATAAATCAAATTTCATATCTGTAAATGTTGTTTCACCTTTTCGGTAGAATATTTGTGGCGAAACAAGTATTTAGGAAAATAAGTCTTCGAAAGATATGCATTGCAATGTTGAACCAACTATGTCCAGTTTTTCTTCTTAGGCATGAAATGATATACAAAATCGGTCGTATTTTTTTGTGTGTCAAAAACTCATTATTACCACATACCATATGATTCATATACAAGAAAACAATTTTATACTCTTAGCGCCATTCTAAAAATACGCCCAAATCGGTTCCATTGTTACCTTTTTACGAAGCGCATTTGTGGAGAGCATTTTAAATTCTGCCACTTTTTCTCTTTATATAAATATATTGGTATCTTAAATTGTAAATAAATTGTCCTGGCTTTTTAATGACTTGGTTGAAGACAGAATGATAGCTATTCTTAACAGATGCAGAATGTTTGCAAGGTCATTGGGTATCGACCTTAGTGAAACAGGGAGAAATAAATTCTTGATGACCATTTAGTGGCATCAATGATGAATATTCTGAAAAATGATGCAAAATCCTTGGCTTTATCTCTGTTAGGGCCCGAAATATGAAGATTCCATCGAAGCGCTTTGGAATGTTGATCTCGAAGAGACCTCTGGAACTGTGTACTCTGAATTAATGAATGTTTATTCGTTGGTTAGAAAATTGTTGTTGCTGTTTTCTGATGAGAGATTTTCTATGCCTATGATGTGAGTTCCTACAAGTGT
>JAPMOR010000429.1:27770-88273 GCA_026543865.1 Argiope aurantia
GTATTGTATAAACCATAATTATTCCATATTCTTGTTTTAAAGTATTGCATAAACCATAATTATTCCATACACTTGTATTTCATTATTGCTTTAGTTATTCGATATTCTTAAACATATTCCATATTCTTTCATTAAATGAAGAGGATGAAAGACATAAATGTTCGTCTTTTGAATTTGTGATTTTTTTTTATCTATTAAATTCACCAAATCAAATTTCTTTTCTTATATTATCCATTACATTAAGCGTATTCTGTGTTCAGTGTGCTGTTAATCTATTTCTTCAAAATCTTTCTCAAACACTGGTAACTCAACAGAAAAAATGAATTATTTCAAAAACTTGCTTTATAATAGTTTCCTTTTGATATATAATATATATTTATCTTCTCCCTGACATATTTATAACGAAAAATTCATCTCGTAATACTTCGATAACACAGCAAAAGACCATAACCATATCACAAGGAAGAAAAAGAAATTACACATCATTTCTATCTGCTGCTAATATCTGTCAAAATAAAAGCCCTTTGACGTAAATGCACTTTGTTTGAGTATCAGAAACATATTGATATTGGTTTCCATTTTGTCGAACTGTACTTCTGAGAATGATTGGTAGGTAGTATCTGCCGCGTTATAGATTGCTCAGATTTAAGGACATCTGAGGATGACCTCATAGATCAGAAATATAATAAAAATGTACACTTTTGTACCAGAAAGTCGGCAAAGAATCAGAGAATGGATTCGATACACATTAAATTCCAGGCGACAAAAGGAATGCAGACAATGCAATTACTGGAGAATTATTGGCGAAATTTATCTTTCTTAACTTCTAGAACAATGGCAATTACAGATGAAACATATATTAAATGTCTTTGTCGGTTGAGTTATAAGGTTGGAAGAAGTCAATTTTCTTCAACAAATCAGTGTATTTTGTTATGCTTATGACAGAATGCTACTGTTCTCTAGTATCATTCGAATAAAGCAAAAAATATTCAATATTTTTAACTATATTATTTTCACAGTGTTAAATTTGCCAATTAGTCTTCTCAGATATTTCTTATATAAGAAACTAACAAATGAATTTCAGATTTTTGAAAATTATATGAAAAAATTAAGAATATGAGTTTAAATATTAATCAATTTATGCTACCCTATATTTTATAAAATCATTAAAAAATTTTGCAGCCGTGACTCTAATTCCTAAAAAATGTATATTAAAAAATCAACCATTCCCTTTTTTTAAATTAAAAATTCGAATTTCCATACGAATATTAAAAACATTTCACAATTAATTATGTAATGAATATCAAATAAATTTAAATATAATATATTAAAATATTTTTTCTTAAAATCACAAAAATGAAAGACGACACCTGAAGAAGTTCCCCAAAATTTTTAGCTGAAAATTTAATCACTATTTTATTTAATTATGCACTTAATATCTTTATTCATCAAAATTTGATGTAATTTTTTTAAACTTTATTTGGCCTTATAAAGAGGAAACATTTTAAAGTATTACGATTCCAAAGTAAGCCAATTTCCGCTGCTGCGCTATTTAAAAATACGATAGTTTTATCTAAAATAAATATAAAAATTATATTACAATGTGAATATATATTTTAACTTTACACTTTCATCAACTTTTATTATTTTATCAAAGATGCTTTTTTATTCATAAGCAAGATTAAGGAATACTGTAAATACATTCAAAAAAATGTATTTTAATTTAATTTTTAGCAGATGAGCAAATCTAATTAAAATTGTTTTGTCCTTAGTTTTACTTTCTGTTTTTAATTTTACCTGCATGAAATCAAAAATCCAACTTTTAATTTTGTATACTATTGCTAGTTAAAAAGGGTCAAATTTGTTTTAACATTATTGCGTTCATTTTAAGATATCAAGGATTTAAAATGGGGAAAAAGAAACTTTATTATCGCTAGCATATTTCTAACTAGAATAAGTAGTATTATTACTAATGATTGAACACTAGTTATTAGCTTCCTTTGGCGACCAGATGGTTCACTAGGAAGATGGATGTTATTTTAATTAATTGTTGTATGAATAAATTCAACTCCATGATTCTCTGAGCAAATTATTTGTAAGATAGTATCATTGAGTTATTTTAGCGGATTACAAGGAATTCTGCGTTTTCAGTGTATAAATCATTCTAATATAGTCGAGTACCATTACATCATTATAGCATTAAAAGCATAACTGTCCTATTTTTCCCATCTTCGAAAATTTTTAGTAGTGTAAATTCAATCATTTATTTCTCATGTAAATCACACAGCTATTAAAGAAAAGGCTTCTTCATTAGCTTTCAGTTACAGAAGACTTCTTTGATTAAATGTTAGATGAAACAATGAAAACGATTAAAATTTCACTGCTATTATACAATAAAATCTATTATTTTAAATTCTTATTTATTTAGAATTTAAAACTTATAAATCTTTTATTTTATTTTTTTTCATTATGTAGAAAACTATTTGTTAAATGTTAAAATACAGAAATATCTATTAAAATTAATGTAATTACAGAAATTTGTTTAAATTTTAAAGTAGTATAAAGTCAGTTTTCCCATGATAATATTTCCGAGTGTTGTCTAAGAAAAACACAAAAGTACTACTTAAATTTTAATTTAAGTATTTAATTAAGTAATTTAAGTAATTATATTTAAGTAAAATTTCAAAACTATCTTTCTGAGGTGCGTATTTTTACCTACCAAAGTATATTTGATCCAAGTACAGTATCTCAATTGCTTCTGTGTTCGATTGAACGCTAATTTAAATACACCATCTGTTTTATTATTAGTAAAGATAAATATGAAGCCTCCATGCGTGTTCTAAATCTCTAGTAATTAGGAAAAACATTTATAAATTGAATGAATAATAAAAAGAAAGAAGACAATGTCTTCGCACGTCTCCGTGATTGTTTTTAAGAGTTAATCAGGTGCCTGGAGATAAAATGTGTGAACATTCTTTTTAAAATTTATTTTCTCGTAATTTTTTCCTACACCTATTTTTTTTATAAAACTGAAGCCCATTTTCTTTCTTTGATGAGCCTTGTGCTTTTTGGAAACAGTTTTTCAAACAAAGATCATGTTAGACTAAATTGTTTTTACAGATATGTGCTAGCACCTGGAAAACATTTTCTACTGCCTACGAATTGATTTTTTTTTTCATTCTGCTCTACAAAGACGGCATATTAACCTGGATAGATTTTGTTTTACCTCTTACAGAAAATTTTCTTTTGAGTTTCACAACTGAATATTTCAAATGTATTATTTTTACTTTCATTGGAATAGTAGATTTTGGAATATAAATCTATTTATATTTGACACGAAATAATGCAAAAAAAAAAAAATGCACGTGAATGATTGAATATTCACTTCAATAAAAATTATAAACCTACTCTGAAATTAAAAATTATGTTGTGGTTTTTTTAAATAGAAATATTTTCTATAATATCATCGGAAATAAAAAAAAAAAAAGAAACGGATTGATATTTCATGATATATGTAATGTTATGTATATAAATTATAGGGAAGTATCGATAATAATAAAAAAATACTATTAAAATATATAAATTGTATTTTAATATTATCATTTCTGCATCAATAGACAACTAATAGATACACTGCCTTGTATCTACTTAATGTTAAATTTGTATATCAATGATGATATCTTTAGGTCTATACGTTGCGTAGATGTCGTATTCACCTGTAATCTAACACTCAAACACAGAGACTTCCATTGAAAAGGTTTCGTTGAAAACATGATAAGGTTTATACAAATTTGACGTCAAGACCATGTATGAAATTGCATTCACCATGTATGAAATTGCATGAATTATCGTGTTCGCAGATAGACCGATATAATTCCAAAAATGTGTTTTTCTGATTCAATGCAATCTAAAACGTGGAAATTCGTTTAACTCTCGAGTTCGTATTTTTTTTCCGTATGCAATACTTTGTTTTACGATATTTCGTATTTAAGAATGTAAAAAACATAGAACTTGAGATATTCTAGAAATAAAAAAAAAAAAAAAAAAAAAAAAAAAAAAAAAAAACCAAGATAGAATATCCCGATCGTTTCGAGACCTGCGTAGCCTTTCACTTTTTCTGATGCATTTGTTGCTGGAAAAGTCATCTCATAATCCTCAAATAACTGTCAAAAAGCTCAAGTGAAGAAAGTAAGATCAATCCGTCATTTAATATGATCCATCAAAATGAAAGTCCTTTGGCAGAAATGCATTTTATGTGACTGCTCGAATCATATTGCTTTCATTTCACTGACGCATTCGGCTGTAACTGATTGGCCGTTATTTTTTTTTTTTTTGTCATAATTCGCAGTTTTATCTGCATCGGCTATTCTTCCCCTACAGCTATTCAAATTATTTTCTTATATAATAAAAATTAAAGGAATAGAAAAATATAAGAGATATGAAATTAATCGAAGATTAAAATATACAAAATTTCATAAGTGTGCCCATAACTTAAATTGCACCAAAAAATCTTTAGCATTCTTTTTTGTTTCATTTTTATAATGTGGCAAATAATTGCAACCGAACTCGGAATTTTGACAAATCTCCAAATTTCAGATTCTCCTTTCCCCCCCCCCCCCGGAATTGGAAAATACATTTTTGAAATTTTGTCAATCTCTGAACACCATAAAAACAAAACGCTTTGAGTTAAATGGGTAAAATTCGATTTATGACTTTTTCACTAAATTCTTGGGTTTATATGAAATTTATTCAAGGAAGTAAGGCTGTATGGATTTCGAGTTACATTTGAATACGATATCTACAAAGATTTAAGAGCCATTGATCATAAAATTTTGAATTAAATTCGTCAAATGATTGATTCGTCAGTTTTCGGCAGAGTTCTTTTGCCTGCATGTAGACGCAACAGAAATCAATCAATGAAATTTAGAACTTAAAATTAGATTTCCATCAACATGAATTATATTGTTACAAACCTGCGATTCGGCTTCGCACCATAGTTTATTCCATCATAAGAAAGACTGTTTTAAAGTCATCGGCATTGGACGGAGTCCGGGTGTCACGTCGGAGGTCCCAGAGCTTGGCGACAAACTTGGCGACCATTTGGCGACGAATTTTGCGACTTTGGCGCCAAAATAGATTATACTCGAAACATCGAGAATTTTCCCGATCGTCCAGTAGGAACCGAGATACGCCTCGAACGTTCCTGATTGGTTGAGAGGCTTCTAGCCCCACCTCCTGAGACCTATAGAAGGAGCCAGTCTGTGCTGCCGGTCATTGAGAGTCGTAGTCGGAATCGACGGAGTAATAGTCGAAAGCGACAGAGCAGAGTAGTCGGAATCGACGGTGAAGAACTTCCCTTCCAGGGATTAGCAGAGCAGCGACGGAGTCAAGTTGTGCTGAACTTAGCTGTGCGCTACTGTCTGCAGTAGAGTTTTGCTGTGTGCTGCTGTTTGCACACCTCGCGGCTGAAGATAATTGTCTTCTCTGTGCTGTATATAGTTGTCTTTGTGCAGTCCTGTGTGTCTTCGTGTAAATAAACGTCGTTGTTTCTTTTTCTACTGTCGCCTGCTGATTGAGCGTTCTCCACACCATATAACTTCCGCTATCCAAACGAACCCCGGGAAAATTCGTAACAATATATATAAAAAAAATTGACCGTTTATGAATATTTTCTATCGTTTGCATGTAAACATAATTTATAAATGCAGTGAGTTATATAAAAGAATTTTGGTATGTCATTTTAATTTTGGGTCAGATTGGCTTCAACTGGAGAACGATCATCGATAAATGCATTTTGAATTTTCTTCTCTAAACTATGAAGCACAAAACTCTCGTTTGGGGGACTATAAAAATAAAATCCCCCAATACGTGTAGCTTTCAATACCTTGTATAGGATCCATAATTTTATTTGGGATTGGAAGAAATATTATCAGGTAACATATTCTGATAGAAAAGCTGCAATCTGCCCATGGCATCTAGGTTTATTAGAGAGTGCGCCAAAGATTTTGCAAGACCACCCTCACTGTTTCTTTTACAGTGTTCAAAATCCATAGAGTTCTGTTTTAAATCTAGAGCAAAATAAAAACGGATTTTTAATATTTTGAACTACGCCATATTGAAATCTTCTCATTTTTACCTTCGTTTCCTTTCATTCTTCATTTACCATATATTTGTCTTGAAATTCTGCTTCGTTTCGTATATCTACAATTTCTTTCTATTCAATTCTTCAAAAAAATATAGTAACCTTCAAAATTAATGATGCATTTTTATGCATTCTACGTTTTAAATTTCCCTGAGAGAGAAGTTTTCAATTACCAATTATCTTTGTAAATGAGCCTAGTAATTTTAAAAAAATAACACACACACAAACACACACTAGATAGATTATTGAAATTTGAAATGTGGTCTTGATATTGGATTATAGCTTATTATCAAAGTTTGGACGAAATACTATAATGATAATTTATTTATTCTTTCTTTTCTGTTTAGACAGAACAACACAAGAACAAAATTAGCAATAATTAAATGTTATTTTTTTTTATCAAAAATACATTTTTGAATCGAAATCTGCCAATTTGATTATTTATGGTGCGATTAACATGCAATTGAAAGAGGCAAATCAAAATTATAGATTAATGAATTTTCATTAATCAAAAAATATATTAATGAATTTTAGCATGTTATTTTTTACTCCAAAATCAGATTTTTCCAAATATATGGTTTAAACAGCTTAAACTAAGTGGTATTATTCCATAATAATTTCATCTCTATTTTTTTACAACGTGACTTGGTTCAAATTTAATTTTTACGGCCCCCGGATTTACTCGGCCAATTAAAGTATACACTAAGATTACCAAAATATGAATTTATTTAACAATTTTCAGATTTCGCTACGATTTTCAAAGTCCGTTATATACAAAAGGCCAAGATGGCTGCATTCCCGGATTTATTTGGCGATATTCAGATTACACCAGGTACGCCAAGCTACATTATATGTAAGATGTTAAGATTTAGTCAAAATAGTTGGTGATTTCGGTTTGCGAAGGTTTTTATTTTGCAGCTATTTATCGTAGGCACATTAAAAATAACAAATGCCAAATCTATTTACTCGTTTTCTAACACGGTGTGATAACTTCATCTTCTTATTCCTCGCTTACTGTTGATACCAATTTTAAACTGGAGCGGAGATATTTACATGAATTTATTGAGGAGGTCTGTAGCGCAATTATGTACAGCTCATGAAGATCGGTTATTACAAGGGATTATATTTCCGGAGTGATTAACTCAGATTATATTTAAAATCAAAATGAAGCGAAAGCAAAGATAATACTATAAAGATATAGCTACTACAGATCCAACAATTTATTAGATAGACTGAAGTGCACTGATGGAAAATAAAAATATCATGTAAAATTATTCATCAGACTGGATTTATTTTCTTAGGTTATTTTAAAATTTCAAACCAGCTGCCAAAAGTAAGTCGCATAATTTGAGAAAAGAATATGCATTTAAAAGGAATCACACGCTCATTTAAACGAATAAAAATATTAATCGAGTTTTTGCCATTTTCTCACAATAACTTCCGAATATATTGATGTGCAATAATTCTTTTCACTGCAATTTTAAAAAAAAGTTATCTTATTATTGATATCAATTTAAATATCATAAGATTCTGCTCTAATTTTGACAATTTTTAAGAATATTTTTATGCTTTGTAAAAAATGTTTTCTATGTTTGTAATGAAATTTCCATTGTTTTATCAAACATTCAATTTCTAGTTTTTTATTTATATTATCAAATTTTTAAAAATAGCAATTTACATTTTCTTACATTTTCACATTCTCAGGTAATTATGTTATTTTTTTCGTTTTTAATTGAATTTTAATTGTGAAGAATAAACAAAACTCAATAAAACTTAACATAACATAAAAAGGGACAGAGTGCTATTAGAAATAAATAAGCCAGACAATTACATTTTAATACTTCTTTGATAACACCGTTTCTTTATTCTAGTAACTAGGTTCATGTACGCTATAAGCAGAACTAGTGTAAGTTATTGAATAATCCAGCTTTATTGTTAAGGAAAATTTAATGTTTACAAATACCTTCTTGAACGAAAATATGAATATCATGTTATGCATTAGAGAGATAATTTCTGTGATGCTCTTTCAATGTATTTTCAAAGAAGCAACTGGTCTCCAAATGTGACTAGTAGGAAATTAAACACGTTATTTTGATATAATGGCTGCAACGAAAATACATTTTAAATACAACAAAAGGAAATAAGATATTATATTGATAAATAAAAAGTTGCATCAGTGAATACAGTTGCATCAGTTGAATCATCGAATGTTGCATCACTAGTTTAAACAAATCAAGTATTAACATTTAAATCAAAACCAGTTTGATTTAGTTACTTTAATCCATTTTTTTAGAGCTTCAAAAGTTCGAAACAAACACCACTATTCAATTTTTATGGGAAATAGTATCTGAGGGATAATAAGGCAGAAAAAAGAGAATGAACTAAAATATAAAGAGTACACAGCAACAGTGAGAAAAGTCTACACGTTGAGTGAAACTCATTTTTCCCAACTGAGGCGAAATAATCCGATATTTAGCATTTCTCATTAACTTCGAAAATAATCTCTCTTTCTCTCTGTTTCGAGTGAAACAAAAGAATTCGAAGGATTTACTTCCTCCGAGATGCATCATTAATTAGCGATTTCTAAATCCCCGCTTCTAGAAAGTTCCCTGCCTCATTTTGTAATGAAATGAGAAAGGAGCACAGTAAGTGAATGCAATTTTTTAGTTATTTTCACGGATTTTAGTACACAATACCTTATCTTTCGATACATGGCATAGATAAACAAAGAAATTTAGGGATAAAATAACGTTGTATGATGCACATATACTTTTTGCATATACACGCACATATACTTTATATATACCTACTGTTACGGAATACTTCCGTCGGGATTCTTTTACCGATTTGTTAGTCGATGCAATCAACTATTCTCAGTAGAAAGCAACGACGACGTTTATTAGACACGAGGACACACAGACGAGACGAAGACAGGCAACACACTACAACAGACAGTAGCCCACAAGTAGTAATTCGGTAGCAATAACGACCACAGCACAAAAAGAGGCCAGACAAAATTCAGCAGGAGAGGGAATTTTCGCTCTACAGTCCCTCCAAACGCCTGCAATTCTGCACCGTCTCCTCCCATTAGCTGTATTCTCTGACGACTCACTACTACATGGCTGTCTACTCCACATACGACTTGATTCTGCTTCTACAACAAACACCAGAACATGGCATACAGCTTGGTTTAGCAATCGCTTGAGCTCCACACAACGCTTGTTCTTCGCTGGACTATTACGCCGTTGCTTCGTTTTCCTCTCGACGATTCGATACTTCATTACAACTGACTGCAGCTTGAGACTGTCGACATTTTTATAGTTACCGGGAAGTGGGCAGAAAAGGTTCTAGACCAATCAGGCGTATATCGGTTCCTATTGGTTTAAATGCTAAAATTCTGGGAGTTTCCATTAATATCTATTTTGTCGTCAAAGTCGTTAAATTCTTCGCGAAGTCGCCAACTGGTCTCCAGGTTTGTCGCCAAGCTCTGAGATCACTGACGCGGCATCCGACCAGCACCCAACAGAGCTGATTGTGAAACGGTCTTTCTAATAACTAAACTTACTGTGCTGGGAAGCAACATTACAGGTTTGTAACAATACGCATACTTTTACACACATATAGTTTTTGCGCATAAACACATATACTTTTTGCAGCAAATTGGTTTTATTCTGGACGAGTCGCTCTCGGTGACCAGCTGCTCATATGGAATTTTGGTTATTTTTAACTACAATTAAATCGTTTAGAAACACTTTCAGGTCCATGATGCTCTTGAATTGTCAGATTGTAAAGCTGTGTTATTTTATTTATCTTTCACATGTTCTAATGATTGTGAGCATAAAATTTTCCATGATTTTCATTTCCACATGGCATTATAGCGGTTTAAAAACGTAAATGTACGATACATCCATCATCTAAATTTTGAAGCATTGTAGCTTCAATCGTTTATTAAACTTATAAACTACATGGATTTAAACGGAATCCATTTTCTTTAGCATTCGACAAAGAAAATCGTGCAATTAAATGCTTGATGAAACAATAAAAATAGTTTGAAATACAAGGCAATAATGAAATCTATTATTAGAAATTAGACAAAAATTTTAACAAAAAATATTGCCAGAATTCCTTTTGCAAGACTATTAAACTGACACCATTAAAAATACAATATTTTAAATTTGCAATTTATTTTTTGTGTAATAATATTCTGGGAAGTTATTGCAGAAAAATACCAAAATTCAGCTTAATTTTTAATTGATTAAAATTATTAAAAGTCCCTCCAAGCTTGCATTGCTTCCGTCCTTCCTGGTACGTATACGCCAAATTTTGTATCTGTAGGTATAGTATCAAAACTTCGTAAGAGTACCTGTACCTGTAGAGTACCAGAAATATACACATTCCTTCATTCATCTTTATTATTAAAGGAGATATTGTTTGTAAATAAAGATGATGGATTTTTATATAAAATATGGAGACACATTTTTTAAACATTTTGTTAGCACTAATTAAAATTTTTCTTTATTGTTGCGAAGTACTATGTTTAAGTCTTTTAGATGTGGTGCTTTCTTTTCAAAACTATTTTTTTAAAGAAGTCCTTTCAACAGCAGGATATTTTTCTGACGATTTCAACGAAAAAATCATTTTAATAATTATTGAATATGACATGACTTAGTAGTTCAATTTATTACTCTTCTAAAGCGTACCGGCGGTATGAAAAATAAATAATCACAATTTAAAAATTTTACAGGACATCCAGAAGGCGTTCTAAAGCTTGATGTATCGCATGATGCATCTAGGTTTTTTTTATGTTGCCATATTTTTTTGCGATTACTATTCACATAAACATCCTATTCTGTTGTCGAGATAATGCAAATACGATAAAACTTCAAAATCAGAAACACTAAACTTAAATATACACATATGATACTTTATCTTCAAGTTACAGAAATAAATTTCATTCTTGAAATGTGACCTCTCTGTCATATTTGAATAATTCTTGATCTTCATTTTAATTGATACAAGCCGCCTTTGGCGACCAGCCGGTTCGCCAGTATTACTGCTCGCTACAATTTTCAATTAAATATTTTAAGTAACTAGTCTCCTAATAGATTCTCAAACAAAACATTTTTAATCTTCAAATTTTGATAGTCAAACCAACTTATACTGTTGTTTAGATCGTTTCGTTCAATTTACTATATATATTTTGCTAATTTGTTGTCATTTCCGGTAAAACTTCAACTTTAATTTAAAGTGAAAATGATGAAATTGCAATTAATATTAAGATATTTTTTAATAAAACCAAGCGCTTTATTTTATTTATCATCTTTATTGTTATTTATTTATTTATTATTATTATTATTGAATATGAGTATTGCAAACAGAATCGCTCGGTATTTAAGTCTTATGTGAACTACAAAATATTTTTCATAATTTATGTAATATCTCAAAGAATAATTCAACAAAAATTTCTCAGATTCAGCATAAAATGCAGTCTTTAGTTTTGCTTTCAAAAGGATTGAAATGAAATCAAAAATAATATTTTGTTCCGGCCTATAAATATATTTCAAAAATTATGAAGTCTAAATTTAATGCAGAAAGGTATCATACTCTGAGAAATATTCTGGACACACCAAATTTTAAATAAATGAATGAAGGTTTCTATTTTCCACGATCAACTAAGACTTATTTATGAAGTTTTGAATGTTAAAAATTTAGAAAAACTCAACATTTTCATAATCTTAGGCCAATTAATCTTGAGAAACCTGCACGCTGATTGGCGTATTTTCTTTAAAACGATCTATGGAAAATCTAAAATTATCCTTTTTTTATTGAATAGTGATATTCAAACTTTCATAAATCAGTCAGTTTAAGTGATTGATTTAGTTGATTGGAAATTAACTCTTTGATTTAAAATATTAGTGTTTCAAGAACATTTTGTTAATCAAGATTTCCACGGCAGAAACTTTATGTGAAATCAAAAATTCGTTATTTAATAGAGCATTTATTGAATCAAGTTACATAAAATATAATCATTTTCCATTTAGATCATTTTAGCAGATCTGTGTCTTACTAAATGTTTACAAATTAGCTGTGTGGTCCTGATTTGAATAGATATCCTGTTCATATTAAACAAAACTTGCCTTAAAATAAACCTGATTTATTGGAGTAATAATTTATAGAGTGTAAAAGATCATAAAATAATTTTTCTTGACTTTATTTTTTATAAAAAATAATATTTCATATTTGTTTCATTTCCTACAGACACGTGCCGAAAATTATATTTTTGTAGATTTCATTTCCAAAAAGATTTATTTTATTTTTAATTGGAGTTTTAATCAATGTAATGGCAACACTTTGAATAAAGCTAATTTTTCCCCATGAATGCAAAATGTGCTCGTGCAGCTTAAATTTTATTTTTATTTTGTACGAAAAAAATTGTTGAAAAATATAGTTAAAATATTTATTTAAAAATTCATTAAAAATAGAAATTTAATTTTAAGGTTAAAACATTGGTATCATTTAAAAGATAAATTTTTTATCTTTAACTTCATGTAAAAATCTTTTTTGTGCGGTAATATTTTCGGAAGTTATAGCAGAAACACACCAAAATTTCTCTTAATTTTTAAATAAATAAAATTCTAATTAAAAATTCGAAAAAATAACCCGCAGGTGCACATTTTCGGCCTCCAAGGTATACACGTGCCAAATTTGGTAGCTGTAGGTTGAATGGTCTGGCTTGTGCAGCGCCAACACACACATTGAGCTTTATTATAAGTATAGATATAGATAAAACGAACATATTATTTCTGTTTCAAAAGTTAATCGGATAAAAAACAGTAATAAGGTAAAATGTTTTATTTATAAAGCAATAGGAACAGAAAAACGTAAAAAAAATTTTTGTTCATAAAAACCATATTTACCTAAATCTGATTTAAACGGAAATAATAGTTGATTAAATTTCAGCTTTTATACATCAAAAAAATGTTTTAAGAGTACTTTATAAGAAATCAAGTAAAGAATAAATGCTTGGAATGCAAACAATACTAAAATTGCGAATTATTATTACTTTAATTAATTAATTTTTTTTTTGCTTAAACATGACAGCAATACATTTATTTTGAAATAATCATTGTCTTTTATTTTTAATGAGTGCCAAAGCAACAACAACAACAAAACCTTCCAAATATATTAAATGCAGAATTTCAATAAAGACTTTTGTAATAAGGGAAATAAAACAATGAAAAGCCTTTTTAAATCAGACGCTATCAACTGCTATTTTTTAATACCCAACTTTTAATGTTAACGTCATTTGCTGTTAATACCGAGCTTTTAATGAAAGGCAAAGATTAATAAGATGCCATTTTAATTCTTTGCTATCTGACTCTTATTCCCACACTATTTCCTTAAAGAAAATAAAACCTGACAGTTATTTTTAAACATCACAAACAAGAAAATTTTCAAAAAGATAAAAAAAAGACAGGAAGCTTAAGAATAAAGAAATAAAATGGGACTAAAGATAAAAGTCAAAGAACAACAACAGTGAAAAATGTTCAGAATTTGGAGAAAAACTCATCTCTTCCAAATGGTGTGAAATAATCCGATTATTAATTTAGAATCTAATCCCTTCGTTTTCCCTAAAGTAAAGAAAGAATAAAACTGATGTACATTCTGAAAGGATCCGTCATTAATTAGGAATTTCCAGGCGAGTTCACAATCTCAGTCTTTTAAGTTTCCCAAGTGCAAATGAAGAGGGGCAACGGATGAGTTTCAAATTTTTTGGCGCGTTTACTGATTTAATGTTGAACTGTATTCTCAATTTAGACGGACCTTATTGAAATGAAGCTTCTTGTCCTTGAGCTGTAATGCCTAAAATTAATCAAGAGGCGTTAGAATGGGTAAAATAGTAAATGGTTCAAAACGTTAATTAGATAGCTGCAGTAGATGAATTTTTAAAAAGTTGTTTCTTGAAATACGTTTCAAGATTATTGATTAAGATTTCTTTTTCTATAGATAGAAAAAAAATGAACCGTATATCTGGTTAAATGCATTTTAAAATTAAATGTATTAAAGCCCCATTTGTAAGCAACACTAGAGCTACTTTGGGATGAACTTTGTATTTTGAACACCAGTCAGATGATTAGGATGGTACATCCCTCTTTAAACTTCAAAACAACAAGATGGAACTTAGATGAGAATTTCAGATTTCCCGTACACCCAGCAAACTAACATGGAAGGCCTTTGGAAGAAGTGGAATCTGAAGGCCATTAGCCTCAAAGTTAATAACCTTTTGCGAATTTGCTGTGAATCATCATTATCGGCTGACAAAAGTCAGTTTTTTTAAAAATAAAATTAACTAATATTTATTTTTGAAATGCTATGCATATATCTGTAAGTTATAAAAAATTTTATAAGAGTTTAGCCAGTTTAAACAAAAGAAAAATCAACGATACTGTATGATTGATTTAGGAAACTATCAGATATAATATTCAGGATATCTATCGATGTCTTAAAAGTTATATCAGTTAGAACAATATATGATCAGTTAGTAGAAAAATTAAACTCATATACATACATTAGAAATAAGATGCATCTGAAACTTATTGTAACAAACAACACACTGCTTAAATATTACCCCTGTCGTATCAAGTTAAATTGATAATTATAAACTAATTTTAGATTAAATATTAAGTAGTAACATAAATTAATAATAAATTAAATTATTGCGAAATTTATTTCATTAGTAAATTTCTAAAAATAAACTATTGCTATTGGAAAGGGCGAAATTTTTTATGCACATTTAGTGTTCGGTAAATATCATAATCTAAATCTGTTACTAGACATTTAGCAGATGATTCCTTTCCAGACATTTTATAACTGCTTCTATTTTCATTTTGTTAAAATATTATTAAAAAGTAAAAACAAACGATTTTTTCTCTGATAAACATATTTTGTTAATATTATTTCATTTATTTTTTTTGTATAATAGCTGATGATCCATTGTAAACCTTCTGGAATCTGACAATGTTTGTAATATAGGCTGTTATATTGAAAGAATAAACAAGCCGATGGAATTCTAAAATGCTTGGAGTATTATTTTAGTTTTAAGAATTTAACATGCTCTGAAAGCTATAGTTTGAAGCTTAAGAAAACGGGCAGTTTTCTTGAAAACATGCAAAATTAAGTGTTTAATTTATAATCTACAACGATTCTTATCCAAGAATCTGGGAATTAATTTTTCCTACATTTCCCAACATGTAAATCTACTGATGTACTATCAAAATTTAATTACGTTAACCTTTTAAATTATAATTTTGAAAATAGTAAAATAATGAATATTATAGTGAAAGCACTAGCATGTAAAATTGTAAAATTCGAGTAGGCCATGCCGCAAGAGGAAAATTGGCTACTAAATTCTTCTTGACAAATATGAAACAAGTGAATTTAATGAAAAGAAATATAATAAATATTAATATCAAAATAAATTTCTAATAAATGAAAGAAAAAAACTTTAAAAAATTAGCTGTAAAAATATCAAAGGAAAGTGGGGAAAATAAAGAAATAAAGTGTCGTGATCTTTTGACACTGAAAGTAAATATCATTGCATTGATATAAATAATCAAAGTATCAAAATAGAGCCTTCATCATACAGTAATTCGTATAAAACTACATAATAATTTTGCTGAATTAACCAAAAATTATCTTTAGCACATCTCCTTAAGTTTAAAATACTTTCATTCAGTGATTTTCAAAAGCAAATACGGCGCCTTTTAAAAGCGATTGAAATAGCAAAGCGGAAGAAACAATAAATTAGGATAAAAACAATAAAAATAACAACTGAATCAGAATTATGGGCTCGGATTTAATACCGTCCTTCACATTCCTCATTAACTTTTAAAATAATTTTTCTTTCTATCCAGGATTAAACGAAAGAACCCGGAGTATTTGTCGATTTATTTATTACCATTAATTAGCGATTTCCAAATGAATCCACAATCCTTGCCTCTAGTAAAATCTATGGCAGCAGTAAAACGTGCTAACTGGACTTAGAAATTTCATGGCGCGCTTAAGAATTTTATGTTAAAATGGGTTTCTGTTAGATACGGTAAAATACTGGAAGGAATTCTTCAAGCGTTCTTTTCTTGTCCTTAAGTGTTCTATTCCTGTATTTTATGTCTGGATGCTAACTGGTCTTCGAGCATTTATGCTTAATAACTTGTAACTATTTCCATCAAGTTTAGACACACTTCAACAATTTTCTTACATTTAATTTTCTTTTCGGTATATTCCCACCATGATTCTGCTTTCAAACTTTGTAGTATTTAATTTGAGTGTCACATCTTAAAATGGTTATTTTGTTAGTCCCTTGAGTACTAAGTTTTCAGAGATTGAAAGAACTCTTTTTAATGAAATAAATCAATGCGGAACTCATTTTTTTGTATGATTACAATTATTTACAATATTATCTAATGGAATGGCTTTCTAACTAATATATGAAATTCAAAAATCATGAATTTAAATATAAACGAATAGGATGAAATATTGGTCGCATGAATTGTTCGAATAACGAAACAGTTCAAGATAACATTTTTTTAAAAAATTAACAGCAGGGTTATTATGTTAAATTAAATCATATGACAATAAAAAAATTGAAGATTTCGTATATCCGGATAATATTTAGACATACCCGGAAAGAAATCGGAATTATTTTAATTAATATAATGTAAATTTTTGGCGTTACTAATTATAAATATTTATGTGTGGAGTGGCGCTATACAAAATCATAAAAACCAAAATCAAAAGTAGATCAAGACAAGATATTTCATAAAACCCAAAAATTATCAAATTAAAAAATATATATATATACACACTTTGAAAGTTTGAGAATGTGCCCCAGAAACGAAATTATTAAAATTTTAATTAAAAATTAAGCAAATATTTTCCACTTTTAAGCAATAACTACCGAAAATATGGAAACATATATATTATTTATGATATTTTAAAACACAGTCATTTTTTAAAAAAATAATTCAGCAATTTGTTTTTCATGAGCTTTGGTTTAGTATGTTTGAATAAAATACAAAATATATATAAAAAAAGAAATTCCAGAGATCTGATTGGACGCCAAAGGTGACTACTATCACATTATAATCAAAAATATTCAATACCCTATTGTATAATTCACTTGTTAAAGTAAAATGAAAGAAGAAAGTGTTGTTTATTTTACTGATTGAACATTTGACATTCAGTCAATGCTGGTAAAAGCTGACAAAATTTGGAACCTGGTATATTTAATATAAATGCATCATAATTAATTGCGTGTTGCTATTTGAAATAAATGCTTATTGTCCGTAATAAAAGTATTTAATTGATTTCAGTACCGAAAAATAAATATTAATAACAATATTTTTTTCCTCAAGAAATATTTCGATATAATCAAGATATTATATTAGTATATGCTATCTACCGATAGACTAGTAATTTTATTTCCTGTAAACTGTGTTTTTTTATTCTTAACCCAAAAGGAATTGTGTAAATTCGGTTGGTAAAGGTAATATGCTGTTCCTGTCAACACCATAATGTGTTATTTCTTTATCTGTATCAGAGATAAAGATCTTATTAAATTTGCATTTAAAGGAAACAAGGCATACTTGATTTAAGAGAGAGTATTGAAATTGTGAGATAGTTAAAACTCTGTGTATGACCTCTGTATTTAAATTTTGGTCATAAGTCAAGTCAAAGATTACTCTACCAATCTGATAAACCGTTATAAGGGTAAATAAGTTTTTTTTTACCCTTACAATATTTTGGGAGCCCGAAGTAAATGTTTCCCTTTTCATTTCTATGTGGATTGAAAGTTCACACATGAAGAAATGATGACTTGAAACATTTCTGAGATTAAAGCAAACTTCAACTATTATTTTTTTAATGAAATTATGTAATATCTTAATTATAAGAACTCAGTCTTAATATTATTTAGAAGAATCTTGTAAAAGATACATGAATATCCTTAGATAGAGATATTTGATCATATCAGAAAAAAAATATCCAAACAATGCTGGAACTAATAATAGTAAATACATTTTAATATTTATTGCTACAACTGCAGCAAGGCGTTTATCTTATGAGTTTGCTGTTTCCAGTGATAGAACAGCGGAAGAGGTCTCTCCGAAACGTTCTTGCATACTCCATTTATAAAGATGTTATATCCCCTACCGCATAAGAATTGAGTATCTTATAGAAAATTGTGATCGTCACGAGAGTAGATATTTCTATTTTGAAAATCCGGAACATGAGCATTTTGTGCTTTGTAGAATAGTTAAGAAAGCCACATTTGTTGACGAACTGAAACCAAATACTGACATGAAACTAAAATTTTATCAACAAGAATAAAGTTCGTTGAACTAAGTCATTATGTTTTTTTTTTTCAATTATCGCGTTTACGTGCATGGTAATACACAAAACGACAGATTGTCAAATCTTTGTTGGATTTGGTTTAGAATTAGATACAGGTGCCGAAATTGTGTACCAGAAAAACAGGTGCTAAAAATTTGTAAAAAGTGGAACAGAGAAACAAATAAACCTCATGAACGGATTTTTTTTCAAATATTCAAATTTATAACAAAGACTACTTATCGAACTTCATTTATTTCACTCAAAGCGCCTTTAAGTTATATTCATAAGGTGACACATATTATTTCGAAAATGCGTGTTTCCGATTATGTGAAACGTGGAGATTCGTCAAATTCTCGAGATCGGATTTTTTGATGAACATGATATTCGTAACAATTTCTCATTGTATATGTCAAATATGAGAAAATTTATAGACAGTTCAGTTATTAATAATCATTAGATATGTGATAATATAGTACTTGCAAGCCTTCCACTGGCTTTTTGGGAAAAAAAATGAATTCTGCAAATAACTGAAAGTTATTTTCATTAAAAAAAAATTGATTCAAGATTTCGCATTCATTAAATAGTGGAATAATAAATACATTTTAAAATGAAAGAATCTTCTTACTAACGGAAGAATTACACAATTTTCTTATTTTTGTATGTCATTAAAAGTCCCTTAATTATGCATCTTTTTGTTTTCATAACAAGTCTAGGTCAAAAATACAACATCCCTACCTGATCAGGGACACAGCATTCTGTTGTCTTTGATTACCTCGAATTTTATGAAACTAATTAAAAATGCTAAATACAAATATTTAATTTTTTTAAAATATGCAATAAATACAAAAATAAAAAGAAGTAAGGTTAACAATAGAAGCAAGATAGAAAATTTATAATTGAAAGCAATACAGAAAATCGTTCAAAGATACAACATTCTCCTTTACTTGGAACAAAGCCTAAAGACTTTCAAATAAGAATAAAAAGTAAGTATGTGGTAAAATGAGAAAAATAATAACCTTAATAACTTTATACATAATGTAATTATGTGTCATTATCTAAATATGTCACTTATATTTAACAGTTTTTAATTTTAGAATCCATTTATTAACAGGATGACATGCAAATTGAAGCGTCCCAACTAAGAGTAGCCGAATTCACGATGTTAAATTGAATAAAGCCTCAAATACAAATGGGAGATTAATTCTTTCAAAACATGGGAGAAATAAAAAAAAAAATTCCGTTGTTATACTCTACCTTTATTTTGTACCAAATTTCGACGTTTTTAATTTAGGATGGTTTATTAATCATTTTATCTTTCGATGTTTATAAATATGGATATTTATTAGTTTTGTTCCATTTGGGTAAATTTAGTCTGATTTACGTTTTGTTATCAACACTTCATTTCATCGATTTTAATTGACACAATTATTTCTCAAAAATAATTAATGGAGTAATATATTGATTAATAAATTGATTCTTTTTATGCAAAGCAGGAAATAACCATAAATTATTTTGAAAAATGCAGATGTAACAGAATTTCAAAGACATAGCGATTTTTGATAGATAAGGGTTTCTTTCGATTTTGTCTTTTGTTAAGCAATATTTACTAGGAAATTAATATTTTTAAGGATCTTCATAAAAATACACGAGTAATTAAGATTTTGCTTCATATTATAACTACTCTATAATTACTTTTGTAATTAACATAATTTTCCACTTATGATAACGATAAATGTGCGTCTGTTGGTTCTTTACAGGCCAGACCATTTGATCTAAAGTTGCGACACTTATTAAACATATAATATGCATAATAGAAACTTGAATCTGAGTAATTTCGGAAAATTTTAATTAGAATTTTAAGAAATTAAATATTAAGCACATCTGTGGTGTTTATTGACTATAACTACCGAATGGAATGAAAAGTATCAACCAAAATTATTTTTTGGTATCGAACGTAGATTTAGCCTCACATTAATTTCAAGTTCGATTTTCTCATCAAATGCTAGAACGTGAAAACAAAGGTCAGACAGATAACCTCTGTAATACCGAAGGTTTACTTTTGGAAGAAGCTGATTATTTCGATATGCGGCGAAATGCTTCAATATTTAGCATTCTTCATTTACTTCCTGAATAGTCCTTCGCTTATTCCTTACCTAAGGTCAAACAAAGAATTCAAAAGAACAACTTTCTCCAAATAAGCGTCACTAATTAACAAATAGCCCTTGAAATCACAATCATTCACTCGAGAAAATTCCTTGGACTGAGTAAAGAGAGGAAAGTTCGAACTTTTATGATGCCGTCGAGACTTTATGTCCAACTGGGCTCTTATTGAAAATAAGATACGGATGGCAAAATTTCCTTCAGGGGATTAGTAGTTTCACGGATACACATTCCTTAAGGGAAATGTACTCATCGAAGGTTTTATTCTTGCAAGTAAACTAATATAGTTGCTAGAGTGGTGTAAAACATATAAGGAAATTATGAGAATGGAAATGTATGAATTTTTTTCTGCATTATTGATGTAGTTACTCTAGAAAAAAAGGGCATGAATGTCAAATAGAAAGTGTATACAATTAGATTCACGAAATATTAAATTATCATTTAACTATCAATTCGAATCTGTTGTTTATACAAAAAAAAACATCATTTTTTAGGTATCTTATGATGTTACTGTCCAGATATTTTAATACTACGTGAAAATAAACATCAGAATTTATCTAAATTAAATTAACATTGCTCTTTAAATTACGTCTCGACTCGAATGTTGTTAGAAAAATCAAATTAAATTATTAGGAATAATAATTAAATAATGTTTTAACATATTAAACATTTTAAAACATTTTTTTAATTTTTATTTAAATAATAATTTATTTTTTACTTTATGTCTGTGAAACTTCTCAATCAACTTTAAACTAACTGTCTAATGAGCTCACGACATGAAATGTTTTTATGAGCCATTATGAAAGATTTAATCAGTTGGAAAATTTATATCGAACAAACACATACATGCACCTAGAAATGACAGCGAGTTAATAATGCGTAGTCATCCAGTTGTTGATGATGATGTCGTATCCGCGTTACAACGGAAAGAAGGATGCAGTAGCTTCTAAGGACAAAGGCCCCTGAGTATCTGAGAACAGGCGAACATACGAAGATGACATTCACATACTCGCTTGCACACCCCCTTTTTACACACCTCACAGATAGAACACAGGGAAAAGAACAACAATTCCCGAACCAGGACTCGAACCCGGGACGCTCAGATCATGGGGAAGACGCTCTACCCCATGATCGGAGCTACCAGGACGCCGACTAGTCATCCAGTTCTTTGTTTCAGTTAAAATGTTAGTCGGAATTTCAAGTCTATATTCATTGGAAATTTAGTTCAAAATCAAATGCAAAATTTGTATCAAACAATTGAACAGACACAAATAAAGGAAAAATAATCAAAATATCTTAAAAAGCAAGTTAAAGAGGAAAAGTATTAACTTATTCGCAGAATAGGATATATACATTTTGTAGCAGTTACATTACACTTATCTTCTCTTTTGGATACTAGATGGCGATACCTGATTAAGCCATCCCATATGTAATCCCATAATGCATTGCGATTGTAATGAGAAGGAGATGTGACGCTGAATTGTGAAGAGCGCTCGTGAATGTCTTGTCTTTGTGTTTGTAATTGTTTAGTGTGTGAATGTGATTATTAAAGAAATGTTTCCAACAACATTCGTCCTGTTGCTTCCTGCACAGATCATAATAATCTACACACCACTACAATTTAAAATATATAGGTAGGAGGCGCTGCCCCATGATCAGAGCCTATAAATAGAAAATTATAAGTAGTATACATTTAAATGTTTAATAAATAAACAAAAATGGAAAGTTATAAAAAATAACTTTTTTTTTTGCAAAATCCATTAAAAATGCAAAGCAAAGATTCTTTGAATTTAATATCGCTTAGGCACATTGTGAATGCCTTTCTTTTGAGGTTTTCATTTGTTATCTGGACATACTGAAGTTTTTCACAATTACAGAATTCAATTATTGAATTAAAAATTATTAAAAATTATTTTCTTAAAAATTTGCAATGATTATCTCGTGAAGGAAAAACAATGTTTTTATCTAAATGGAAAAAAAATAATAAATGGATGTGTTTGAATAATTTTTAAACTTACTAGTAGTTTCAATATATTTCTAATATTATGTGAAAATGAAGCGTATCAGAAGAATGAAGTATGAGGAGGAAAAGTAAAGTTGAAAAGAAATATGATTTTCAAAATATTTCTTAGAAAAGATATTAGCACCTGCTTTTTGTATTTTTTGAACAACAAAACAAACTCAACAGCATTATTATTTATCAAGTATCTGCTTTCCTATTTAATATTTTCAACTATTTTTTCTTGTCTTTCTCGAAATATAAAGAAATCCAGCCCCAAATAAAGAAAGAGTACGTTTATGAAATGTTTACAGTTATTCAGATTTGTTTTGCAACAAAGAATGTTTTGTTAAATTGTGTTTGAAAATTGTGTAATGGTCTGGAATAACATTATTTCTTCCACGTTATTACTCCTAAAATAACAGTTTAACTTAACTCATTGCTCTTTTTTTATATTTATTTTAACGGTCTTTCAGAAACACATTTGAATAAATAGCGTCTCATTTATACTGTAATATTTTTGAAGAAAAGATTTTCTTCTAATAATAAATTATTTTCAATTCAATATATAGATTATTAGGGGTAGAATTTTTACTAATTTATTATATAGGAAATGGAATAATTTCCGAAATATTAGCATACAAAACTTGATAAAATATATTTAAATATAAAGGAAAAGAAACTATAAAAGACTTTCTAAAATTTTTTTTTATCTTCTTGTAAAAACTTTCTAAAGTTCTCTTGCTGCTTTTTTTTTAGTATTAAAGTATTTCTTACTAGATAAAAGCAGGAGACTGTAAAATTTTTTAAGTAGATATCAGGTAATCACCATTTTGTTTAGGATGAGTAAAAAAAAAAAATCGATATTCTACATTTTAGTAATGTTGCTAAAAAATTCATTACACAGAAGTTGTTAACACATAAGATTCCGAAGCTAGATAATTAAAAAGCATGTTAATTATTTAAATTCTAGACGTCTTTGGCGATCTGTGCATTAATGGAGTTCTAAAATTTTAATTAAAAAATTTTCATAATTGGGCCTTAATGACTTCCTTTGCAAACAATTTTCAAATTTCGATAACAAATTTTCTACCGATATATTTATCACTTTGTTTTCTCTTTTAATAAAGTCGAATGTAAAAAAAAATTAATGCTTTTTTTAGACATTTTTTACTAACATTCTGTGGTAAACTAATGGATTTTTTCCTCTAGACAAATTTCAAATGGCGCTTACTGTAGAGCATTTAATGAGGCAAATTAGATGTGCAGGAAAAGTAAAAACAAAGGTTATTAAATGAATACTTCATATTGAAACTTACTAAACATGGGAATAATCTCTATACTTTAAAAGAAGTTCAAAAACATGAAAGAATAGTTGAAACATTGAAACCGATTTGATATTCACTTCAACGATTAAATTTATTACTGTGAAATAGACTTAAAAATATATTTTTAATTAGTTGAAAATAGAAGAAATATATAGTAAAAAAAATTAGATAATTGAAAAGATATTTTTTTTTTTTGTATTTTAAAAGGATGAAAATAATTTTTCTACTGTTACGTCTTTCGAAGTTATCGTTAGAAAATGGTTTAAATTTCTTTTCATTTTAATTCTTTAAAAGTGATTAAAATATTAAAATTTCAAAAGAGTTGCATATAGTTGTAGATAATCGGCCTCCAAAATATTTGTCAAATTCTATAATTAGAAAACAAATGAACAGACTATTAGAGCACTAATATATAGATATTCACCTTTATTACTAGTACCAAAGTATAAAAACCAAATTAATTGCAATTATGTACTGGCTCCTGCGTTTTTTCTTTTTCCTATACAAAGTATAGAGAAAGTATTGTAGTCTTTAAAAAAAATTCAAATTCGAGATTTTGACGAATCTATTCATTTCAGACTTCCCTGATTCAAAAAGTGCATTTTTGGAATTATTTCTGTCTGTCCGTCTATCTGTGACAAAGATAACTCAAAAACCCTTTGAGTTAGAGGAATAAAACAGGAAATATGATTTTTGATATCAATTTTGAGCATTTCTCTCAAAAATGGAAGGAAATCTCTTCGGAGAAAATCTAAGTCCGGCTACCTGGATATGTGTTAATACGATACAGACAGAAGAGAATTGTATGAATAAAATTAGGTGCATAAATTTAATATACAATGTGCATATACTTATGAAGGATGGAGTCATACCCATCAAAAAGTTTGATAATTTAAACTGTGTTTAACATGCGATGTAACATGCTGTGCAAAACAATGGATCTAAAATATAAATTCCATTTTTGGCTACTATTAATCACTTACAAATAATTAATCATCATAAAATCGCCAAGGATCACTCAATAAATCCAGTACAATTGCTAAATCCAGGTCAACTGTCAATATTTCGTAACTATCAATCGCCAAAGAATGACAAGGTATTCTTTGCCTTATCCAAGATCGAAAATTTTAAACGGGGTGAGGAAGATAACATCTTTATGATAGAGTGAATTGGAAAGTTCTGGAATGACAGCTTTACAATGTTGCATTCCTAAATACAATCCATGTTACAACATGTGAAAGCAGGGTATTTCATTTTCATTTGAACTATGATGAAAATAAATCATAGAAATTGTACTGCCTCAAACAGATGTTGTGGTATGGCAGACAAGAAGCATGAGCATTATGAGTGCCCATTCATTAATGCAGAATCTAGGAGAGCCAGCTCAGCATTTTGGTCTTAGAACACTAATTGACCGACCGGGAGTGAGAATATCCATTAGTCTTGGTCTACCCCACGATGACCCGCCAACCCAAAAGGGTAAAGGTGCATAGTCTAATCCAGAATCCTGTCTCCTTAAATGATATACAAACAATATCATTAAATTCTTTCCATTGAGTGTTATTTAAAATTTATCTGGGTAAGAGGGACCTTTATGCCTAAGTTTTGATGCACTGCCTGTATCTGTTTTCTAAAATCATAGCTCACAATTATTTATGGTGTCACTATTGTAAAGAGTTCTTTCTGTTCTCGAATTTGATTGATTTACACAGTTCAAAACAAAATTTTACAGAGAGGAAGTTTCATTTCGCAATACCTGTCCATTGTTCCCATAATGTAAACACAAGCTAACAGATCTATATAACTATAAAGCATCACTTTAAAAACACCCCGAAGCAAATTCCGTTGCCAATTTACATTATAAAATAAATTTATTTAATTACTAAATTTTGTAACTAATAATAAATGTTAATAATTAAATAATTAATAAAATTATATCGCATGACAAAGGACGATATTTGGTGGGCACAAAACTTTATCCCATATATTTTTTAACATATCAGTGTTAAGTATTGGAAATAAGAAAAATTTTAACGAAAACCCCTAAAACTTATTTGAAAATAATACATTCAATGATTTTAGAGGGAAATCAAAAATATTTTAATGATTTACTTTTACCGAATTTTCATGGGATTACCACAGACTATTAAAAATTATCAATTACTGAAGACTGTAAAATATGAGAAAACATTTTAAACGTTTTTGTGCAAGAGACAATAAAAATATATAAATTGGAAAATAGATGATAAAGGGAAATTAAAAAATCAATTTAATTATGAAAATAAACATCTCATTACATTTGATAAGGTCAAAATATGTAATATTTTGCCGTATCTTTTACAACATTGTAAAAGATCTTATCTTCCGCATCTGTCAGAAGAACGGATGTAGATCCATTTAAGAAAACACCAAAGAAACACTTCTAAATGCGAAGGTAAAAGCGATCACTAAGTAATAAAAATTAAAATAAACTTTATTAAAATCCAAAGCTTTTAATTTTCAATAAAAAATAAACGTAAAAAAAATGTAGCAAAAAAAATATTTTATTCTAATCTATATATATACTTCCAAATTATACTTCAGAAGTTTCTTCTATCATTTATTGAAATGAATCACTATTTATATAATATTGTTATTAAAATATTGGAATCAAATGGTGTATCCTACCTTTGACTTTCTCATATCTTAGATAATATAGAACATTTTTCTCGGTTCTTTATCTCCTAAACAAATGAGGGTGTTGGGGAAAGGGAAGGCAGTTAACCTTTCAAGGTCATGGTTAGTCCATAAGAGCATATCTCCTGCGATACCCAGTTTTGGGAAGAAAACGCTCGACCAAATTTCATTGTTTTAGATTTTGTAATCGCATTCACATACATATTAATAAACAGACAGACAATAGAACATTCTTTGATGGATTTGGTCCAAAATTTAATGTATATTGTTACGAATTTTTTTTACCTGGGTTCGTTTGGATAGTGGAAGTGATATGGTGTAAAGAACGCTCAATCAGGAGGCAGAAGTAGAATAAGAACAACGACGTTTATTTACACGAAGACACACAGGACAGCACAAAAGCGACAGCTATATAATGCACAGAGACTACTATCTTCAGCCGAGACGTGTAGCATACAACAGCATACAACCAGAATCTACTGCAGACAGTAGCGCACAACTCCGTTCAGCACGAGCTTGACTCCGTCGCTTCCGACTACGATTACTACTTCGACGACTCCGTCCACTCTGTCTTCGACTTCTCCGACTCCTACTGCCTTCTACCTTCCTCTGGCAGCTGCGGCTGCTTCCTTTTATAGGTCTCGGGAGGAGGGGCTAGAAGTCTCTCAACCAATCAGGAACGTTCGAGGCGTATCTCGGTTCCTACTGGACGGATCGGGAAAATTCTCAAAGTTTCGGGTATAATCCATTTTGACGTCAAAGTCGCCAAATTCATCGCCAAGTGGCCAAATGGTCGCCAAGCTCTGGTACTCCCGACGCGCCACATGGACTCCGGCCCATTCAGATGAATGTAAAACTTTCTTACTGTTGATGGAACAAACTATGCTGGGAAGCCGAATTGCAGGTTTGTAACAATATCTACATTTCTATTTATAAAATGTGCCAAATTTCTTCTATCTAGATCTTTGCGATTTTAAGTTCGTTAATTTTCACAGTACACGGACAAATGGCTCAGCTTTAAACGGATTTTATCCAAAATTTGTGAAAAATACACACGTTTGGAGTTAAAATGAGGTATCAAAATTAATTCTTCTAGCTCAACACGTTTTCAGTTAGCATGTTGACAGAGAGAGAGAGACTGACAGATATAGTTCTATTTTTTTTGGGGGGGTGAGGGTTCAAGAATGCCTGAAACATGGTGGTCAAATTTCTCGACAACTACCGTATTTTTTTTTCTCTGTATACTTTATACACGCGAAAACAAAAAGATTTCAAGTATGTGTTTATTATTCAAATTAGAATCAACACGAGAACTATTTTGGACAAGATGAACAAAATGCAACCTAAGTCCACCTTGTCAACTACCTCGCCGCGCCAGTTATTCCCTACATAAAATTTAGTGTGAACCAATTTCCCAAAACTCATTTTTAAATACATTGGACTGGTTTTTTTTTAATGTTCTTTAAACAGTTACTTTCATCAAATTAATTTTACTTTCTCCTAAAGAGAGTAAAGAGAAAATAGTGTAATCGTTAAAAACTTGAATCTCAAAATTGACGAATCTGCATGTTTCATATGTCCCAGAAATTGGGAACGAAATGCTTTCCCATTTTTACTATCTATCAATAGCTATCCGTCCTACTGTGAACATAACTGAAGAACGCTTTGGGATAGGCAGATTAAATTTGGTATATGGTATTTAAATCAAATTTCTGGATTTCTACCATATTTTTAATGAAATTTACTTAGAAGATGTCTGTATGTCTAGCTATTTGAGTGCAAGTGAACTCGATAATTACAAAATGATAAGAGCTAGATAGTTAAAATTTAATACACATGTTTGATATCTGAAAATGTAGACTGTCCAGCTTTGAAAAACATTTGCGAAGGATTGAACTATTTGTCTGTACATTTCTTTATGAATATTATATTTATTTCACTAAAGTAGCTATAAAAGTGATAATATTTCAAAGCAAATATATATAGATTTTCCTCTTCCTGGAGAACGGCTCTTGTAGTCAGAGAAAGAAACTAAATTCTAAAGGAATGGACAAAAATGCTTTGAGCTAGGCAGATAAGTTTGGTATATAGTGTTACGAAATTTTCTCTACCGGGGTTCGTTTGGATAGTGGAAGTGATATGGTGTGGAGAACGCTCAATAATCAGGCGGCAGTAGAAAAAGAAACAACGACGTTTATTTACACGAAGACACACAGGACAGCACAAAAGCGTCAACTATATACAGCACAGAAGACGATTATCTTCACCCGAGACGTGTAGCATACAACAGCATACACAGCAGCATACAACCAGAATCTACTGCAGACAGTAGCGCACAGCTCAGTTCAGCACGAGCTTGACTCAGTCGCTTCTACTTCTCCGACTCTGGCTCGGATTACTGACTTGACTTCTCTGGCAGTGCAGCCCCTTTTATAGGTCTCAGGAGGCGGGGCTAGAAGCCTCTCAACCAATCAGGAACGTTCGAGGCGTATCTCGGTTCCTACTGGACGGATCGGGAAAATTCTCGAAGTTTCGGGTATAATCTATTTGGCGCCAAAGTCGCCAAATTGGTCGCCAAGTCGCCAAATGGTGGCCAAGTCTGTCGCCAAGCTCTGGGACCTCCGACGCACACCTGGACTCGTGTCCCATTCAGATGACTGTAAAACTTTCTTTCCAATGATGGAACAAACTATGCTGGGAAGCCGAATTGCAGGTTTGTAACAATAGTCTTTATTTCAAATTTCTAGATTTCTGCCAAATTTTGAAAGAAATTCATTTAGAGGAGGCCATATGCCCAATTAATCAAGTACAAGTCAACTGGATAATTTCAAAATGGGTAAAATTGATAATTATAATACAGTTAAATTTTGACATACATGTTTAACATCTAAAATGTAGATTACCAAGTTTTGCAGAAAATTTATCAAAGTGTTGACCTTTTGTCTGCCTATACATTCACATACAAGTAAATACAATAATTTACAAACGAAATGGCTTATACTAATGATATTCGGCATGTGATCTTCTGATTATAACTGTAACTCCTCAAATTTTGAATCAATCGGTCTGAAGAAAAAGGCGACGGAACTATATATTAACATGACAGATTCAGTAAAAATATTAGATTCAAGCCCGATATCTAACATTTAATAATTATTTGCCAATGTCATGCGAAGCATTAACCAAGGGCCACAATTTCAGAAGGAGGGGGTTTAGTTTAGTTATATTAACTCACCATTTTTTAAAACCAACACTGAGGCTATTTTGGGATGGATCTTATAAATTTGAGCCGCGGTCAGAATACGAGGACGACACCTAAGCTAGCACCCCCTCTCCAAACTTCCACAGCATACCAGCGGAAAGACGTTTGGCCCCGATGGATTTAACGTGCACCAGACCCGCTAACACTACAGTTCTTCGGTGGAATCGGGTCTCGAACCTAAAATCCTCCGGTTGCGAAGCCGAGACGTTACCACCAGGTGACCGCGGCCCAAGCAGGATGGGGATAAGATCTTTATTGCGGGGTATGAGATAAAAATTTGGGGGCATCATAAACGTTGTTATTCTTTAAAATTATAATCAGCATCTTCCAGTAGCAACAAATAACATTGCAAAAAGTAATATGCCTCGAACCTTTTTCCAGATCAATAAATCACAACTTTCTTTTATTTTGTAAGGATTATACTTCTTTAAAGTTTATCCTACTCCAGCGTTATTTCGTCATATCGGTCTTGGAATGAAAAAAGAAGTCGGTAAATCACCGATACTTTCAGTAAACATCGAATGATACAGTATTCCCTAAATAGGATCCTCTTTTCCTTCTCTTCAAGGATAAATTTTTGAAGTGCGACCAACATAGAATTTTTGCCAAGTAAAAAATATATATATATATTTATTCCTTCAGGGAGCGAATTTGGATCATATTTCCAGCAGCACACATTATTTATTGTAAAAAATAAATTCTTTCGACGGATTTATTTTCCTAGAGTATGAAAGTTTAAAGAATTTCTTCATCATGACTTGATTTAAAAACTTTATAAATAAATAAATTCAAAGCTTTTAAAGTGACTACCTTTCAATGAGTGTGATGTAATGGACGGATCGACTGTATGTAATAAACGCAATGTAATGAAATAATTTAATGTCATTTTATTGTTTATTCCCTTTGGAAATTTAACATTTAGCAGTCCCCAAACACTGTTTTTTATAACTGTCACCTTAATTTTAAAATAACAGAATTTTTTATGTCATCAAAGAACATTTGAAAAGTATAGTTTTAAATCACAGGGAGTTTATAGTTTCAAAAAAATATATAAATATATGGAAATGAAAATGATTAATAGCAGATTCATCGTCACTTTATGTATATTATATAACTCGATTAAAAATTGGTTATTGGCTTATTAAGAGATTATAAAATATAATTAGTATTTTCTTATTTTTATGCAATTTTATCAAAGTTTAAAGCTATTTTTTATATTCGTGGGTATCAGTACCCGTCGAAGCGTTAATGGAATAATTTTACAACAAATGGACATAAATTATGTTTCTTTTAAATAAAATTCGAAGTTAAAATCGCAGCAATATGCAAAGTACTACGGCGTTCGCTTTACACAGTAAAATAGACAAGGAATGTGACCGGCGGCGCAGAGCGCTCAAAAATTAGTCTACTTCAAAATAATGACAAAGTTTAGTTCACTTTGCCATTCAACAATGATCCCCAAGGTACAACTGAAATAACCAGACGACGGTTACTGGAGAACGCTACAGTGTTCACTGTTTTAAGAAAAACAAAAATATCTTAAAAGTAGAAGTTTAAAATTTTAAGATAACAGAAATATGTAGAACAATGGATGTTATACGTTGTTAAAAGCTTATATGTGAATAAAGGGCCAAACATAATAGTGTTTATGAATCTATGATTCAATACTCATGTTTGAATCAAAAGCATTATTAGTTTCGTACAGAAATGATAATAGAGGTTTGCAGTATTACATTTCTCATTAATTCTTATGTATTTTTATTCAATAGACAATTGGTTAGACCAAACCCTTACTACTAAATTTTCCTTTGGGTTCTTAGATCAAGAACTTTAAATATATGCTGTGGTAATTAAATAAGGAGAAAAACTCAAATATTGGAAGGATAATATATTTTCTATCGTTAAAATTGGAACTTATTAAAATATACTTCCGGACAAAATAACAAAAGTAGAAAGAAATATCATCAAGCCACAATTATTATCGATTTCTACATTTCTAACCTGTTTCGTTCTTCAGAATTGATTGAATATTGAAACGTTTTTCAATAGCGGTTTTTTTTTTCAATATATTTTGGTCTTAGCAATGACAGAAAGACTAAACCCAGTTTAAAATAAGATAAAAAACGAAATATTATCTAAACAAGCTTGAGTAGTCTCCTCCTTTTAATAAATTCCTCCTTTTTCTCTAACGAAACATATAGTAATGACATTTCAGCAATTTTCAAAATTTTATATTTGATTTTTCTAATATATTGAACAATCAAAAATAATGATTTTCTCAAAAAGCGTACAAATTAAGTGTTATAGCTTCCGAGCTAAATATAATTTGAAAGCTCCCAATACTAAATTCTTTAAGTAATATTTTAGTTTCATTTTATTTAAGTCGCTTAATCCAGTATAACTAGATAAATTCATGAAATGACTGCTTACTATGAAACAATTTCTGCCGGTCGAAAACATCAGAAACTCAGATTGCACCTGAAACTGAAATCCAATTTAAAGGCATATATTTATCTTAAATATAGATACATATATCATATACATATTAAAGCATATTATCTTTATTAATGACTAGACTTTCGATTGAAAGAAAACCATGAATTCTACCAAACTCAATTACAGCAAGCAATTTTTTTTTCTTAAATAATCTAATTTAATCGGTCTGCTATTTTTGGAATAATGTTGTTTGAGAACAGGTGGAATATACAACTTTATTCCTCTAATTCAGTTATCTCAATTATGCTTTATATCATCCAATTAGATTTTAAGTTCTAACCAATTTTTCATTTCCATAATATATTAAACTACTTCCTTACGAATTATTTTTAATGACCTTAAAAGAACTGAGTACTTATTAAAGACTAATTCAAAACTATTCAAAAATTATCATATAAATAAAGTCCTCCAAACCTAATTACAAAATAAAATACATAGAAGCAGATAATTTTCCGTTCCAACTTTAAAATGTCCTTTCCCTTAAGACATAATTTTACATCCATGTTAATAATGAAAGTAGCTGAAACAATCGCTATTCAAGGCTTCATTTCCCTAAAAACTACTCAACTCCAATAAAGGGAACAAAAAGGAAAACTAATTTCCTTTGTGCACAGAAGATGCTCCGTAAAACGTGACTAAAGCAGAAAGAAATAAAATTTGCATAGTTCTCTAGATGCGAGCCGGTTGCAGTTAACGAAATGAAAAATAGTACAAGAGAGGAATTTAGCGCCGAGCCATTTAAAATATTCGGGCTGTTAAAGTACATTCAAGAAGAACTGAATCGATACAAGTTCTCAAATGGTTTCGAGAAAGTTCTTTTGAGTTGTTCTTCAATAAGGCTATTCTCTTCCGTCGATAGAGGGCGCTGTGAAACATGAGAAAGTTTTAAAGACCGTCTTGGATAAGTTTCGCAGTTGGATGAAGTACTTAACTTGCTTCTGTTGAATATCGATGAAATTAAATCGATAGTTCTCGGATAAAACTGTAATCTTAAGCAGTTAAAGATAATTTGTGCTTCATTTCGTTATAAAGAAATTCTAAGACTGTAAATTAACAAAAATAGCTTTTAAATTACAAATTTAAATAAATTCTATGCAACTCCTCAAATTGGATCATTATTCATGATTCATTTACCTATTTAAGTATTTTAAATAATTGTTTTTAGCGAAAATATTTTCCTGCATTTAAAAGAATTATTATTGAAGGTGCAGTTTTAAAATTTGAGATGAGTTTGATCATAAATCGGTTGAATATTTATTTAATTATTTTTTTTATGTATTCATTAATATTTTAATAATTAAATAGTTCTTCGATTTATAAAACACATTTATTATCTTAAAATTTTCAATTTAAAACTTAATCTCTTAATCCCAAACAAATATTTTTGAAGTAATCAAAAATTTAAATGCTTTTTAAATATATGTTCCAGGATCATCATTATAAAGCAATAAATAAGAAGAAACAAATAACAAGATCTTAAAGAAGAAAAAAAATATTGCATATGATGTCTGTATTATTTTGATGTGGTAAAAATTAATAAAATTACACTTTTTCTGCAGTCGAGGTCCATGATAGAAAGGTTTAAAATTTGGATTGAAATCCGAAATCCGAAATATTTTTAAATTAATTTAGTTTTGTTGAATGAAAATTTTTGAAATATAAAAATTATGGAGTAACTTTTCATCTAGCAATTTTACTCATAATGAAAGAGAATGTTTATCTGTAGTGTTTGTCTGTATTAGTATAGTGTTTATCTGTATGCATTGAAACTCATTAGAGCCAGGTCTCTTGACGCTAAATTACAAAATTTGGTACAAATATACATTCTAGAACAGAAATATGCATACTAGAGCGATTTTTTTAAAATTATTTAATAATTTAGAGAAAATGTGACGCTTTTCCTTCGAATACTTCAAAAGCTATCTTGTAATTGCTAATTTTTAAACGATTTTAAAATACAAAATATCTTTCAATAATAACTATTTATTTGTTATACATTTTTTTTCTGAAATTTGAGAGCTTTTAAAAATGCTTATTTGTTTAATTTTCAAATTTTCTTCCATTTTTGAAGGCTAAGATAGGATTATGCCAACTATCTGCGTTATTCTTTTGAAGATAAAAAACGAAGCTCTATAACTCTATATAAACTACGTGTAAATACAAAATGGCTCTCGTTTTCCTCCGTAATACGATATCATATAATTATTCTCCATTTAGAGAAATTAATGCACAAATTACTTAGATGAGAAACAGTTAAAAAAACATAGTATACATTTAAAAGTTGAAAATATTTTATTGAGGAAATATCAAACAAGCTCTGCAAGACATTTAACTCACATTTAGTGCAACCAATATATCTGGCAACTCAGCTGGTCGACAAATGCGACTATAATAAAAATAATGAAACTTTGTCCATCAATATGTTATTGTGCTTGAAAGTGTGATATGTATTTTCATGTTGATATGTATTTTCAGTCTTTGTTTATAAATAAAAAAAAATAAAGAACAGAAGGCAGACTTTAGACTATCCGCTAAAAAGAAGAAATCCGCTAAAAAGAAGCAGAGAGCGCGCATTCTTCTCTTCGCATACATTATTCATGAGTGAGCAAATCTTTCCTCAAAGAATACATAAACAAAATACTGGAATTCCTAAGACACGGGTGGCGAACCTTTATAGATCAACGTGCCATTTCTTCTAAAGAAATGTTTAATGAGGTATAGACGTGCCGTCAAATAATTTTGACTTGTGATTATTTGGAAAATAATAAAATTAAAGGATAACTCAAACTCTTTATTTATTACAAAAAAAAATTACATTTTGCACTGTATAGTAGTAAAAGTTTTAGTTATATATGTAATTCAAATTAAAGTAACATGAGTGCGACTTCTGTTATTGCAGATTAGATTACAAATAATTTATATTAAGATTGTAAGATGTTAATTTTAGCAGAATGCATGCTTTAAAGTTATCAATCTCTGAAAAAATGCCTCGCAGGCATAAGCAGATTAAAATATTGTTTAAAAGGCATGAGCAGCTTCACCAAACAGTTAAATGTGTCGAATTGAATTCCATGTTTCCAAAATCTCGTTACTGGCATTTTTACTTATATTGCTTTTTAATCTTTCTATTTCAATCAATTCCAACTTTTTCTTAGTTTTAATAAATTTCTGAATCCATATTGAACTAGACTGAAATTCAATCCGTTGCATTTCAAATTCTTCGGTTTCCAAATAATCGAATTAGAATAAGTTCATTTCATCAAATGAAGTCACATCAGGGTACATAATAAACTTGAGCGTTTTTGATCATTTTTTTGAACTGAGAAAATCTTTCTGAAAATTCCAGGATTGAAGAATCAATTACAGAAAGAAATTCAATATTTTTTTTTCTTCTGGTTTCTCATTCACATCTAAATCTTTGACATTCTTTTTTTTAATATAGTAAATACTTGTAGTTTCTTGTGATAATATCGTTCCTGAAAACATGGAATCCAGCATCAAAAGCGCGAATGAGATCCATCATTACGATAATTGTTTTATTCGTGCCTTAAAGATTTATGTTCAATTCATTGAAATGTTTGCATATGTCTGTAAAAAATATCAATTTTTAGATCCACATAACATTCAACAACTGTAGATATTGCTCAATCCCCCCCCCTCATTTTGCAGAAATAGTCTGATTTCTTCCAAGCAGTGAACAAATCTTTAAATTACATTCCCGCAGCTCAACCAGCGAAAGGTATTATACATTAGTAAGCCATTATACACCGAGTTGACTTCATCCACAAAGCCACGAACATTCGCTTATTTAAAGTCTGCGACGATATGAGGTTGACTATTTTTGTAACTAACGCCATTACATTAATAAGAGATGTTAAACCATTCTTAGAACACAAGGCTTGCTGGTGAATAATGCAGCGGGATTCAAGAATCAAATGTCCTACGTCTGTTTGAAATAAACTATTGAAACGACTTTTTTCTCACCATATTTGGAGCACATTCGCGTTTGTTCGTAATACTTCATAGTGAACTTTGTTACCTTGAACTAAAATGCAAACCGTTTAGATCGGCGGCGTGCCCAAAATATTTTGTCGCGTGTCATCATTGGCACGCGTGCCACTGGTTCGTCATCCCTGTCCTAGGATATTCAACGCTGAGATATTTTATAGGTGAAACGTTCACTTCTGTGGGCAGTAAGCAACTCAAGTAAAGAATCATGTAAAATCTGTGATCTATGATTCTGAAGTAATAACTAGTAATTAGCATACTTGAGTGCCGGTCGGTTTCGAACACGAGTTATTTATATTTTGGGTGATGGAATTAAGTATTTAAAGTTGTTCATTTAATAAAAATGATATTTGATTCATTTTATTCCTCCCCCCCCCCCAGTTTTACTGGAGGTTTTTCAAATTAAGGCAATATCACCAGTTTTCATAATACTAGGAACTTTAAGATGATTGGCGACTGTTTATATTTTTTTGAGGGCCATCGCGTAGGTCGAAAAAATAAACAAGTGTCTATAGAACTTTTTTAATTGACATGGGATATATAAAAACATGCCTATGATCGACATTAATTACATACAATATAAAATTATAAATATTTGTAAATAAATTAAAGGTAATTGTTTATTAATTTATTACCAAATTTTTAAATTATTATTATTATTTATAATTATTTTTTAAATTATTACTAAAATTTGACATAAAAATTTAGAAATTTACGTATTTTTTTTATCTAAGAAATAATCTAAATTATAAACGTTAAATATTGAAATTCTTAATATATATAATAGGAAATTTTGAATTGATTCGCTTTGTGAATTATTAAAACAAATACAGAATGCTACTGAATGAACATTTTTTTTATTCCATAATTTTGGAATTAAAAAAATATATAGAATATATTTATAAACTATTATACCAAATTTAAATAAAAAATATCGATTAGATTTTAATTATGAGGTTTTTCCATAAGAACATTTTAGCAAAATTTTTAATTTTAGTAAATACTATTCACAGATGAAAATTAGTATTAAACTTGAATTATGAGAATATAAAAAGGAATGCAACTCTACAATGAATACATGTATAAAAATTCCACAGATAATAAAAGCATATTCAAAATTTTGAATAAAAAAATATTCAAAATTTTCACAAAAATCGAATTTTTAACATTTTTAACATCGCCTTCTATATTTATACTTTTTTTATGTCTTTATTAGGAAAGATCAGAAAACTTAAAAACAGTATTAACCTTTAGTCAGTCTTATATCAAACAATATTTAATAGTTAACCATTAGTTAAATTAACATAATGTATATCATATTAAATGTTGTTTAATAAGATGCCTTAAAAATTCTTAAACAAGCATTTTTTTTTTTTTAAGGGAACTATATTTTAAGCACAAAAAATACGAACCATGTGATATTTCCACAGAAAAATAATCAATTGAGGCAGTTATTTGAGACATAATAAAATATATGAAAAAATAAGCTAAAATCACGTGCTAAGTGTTCTCTCAAAATTGAAACATTATTTTTGATACAACCGTGCCAAGCAAAAATCATTCCTATCCTATTCACACGTTTTCAGTTTCCTAAATGCTTTTTACTTTGAAATCTGCACACATTTAACAACATATCACAATCGACGTAATGGCTTCTATATTCTAAATTCCATTTAAAATCAGCCAATGCATTTCCCAAGATACCATTCCATCTAGTCGCAATTTTTGTCACGAAAACCATCTTAAATTTTATTTTCTCCTTTTATCCTAACACGGTTCTTTCAGTCTGAGAAAATCATTTCCTGTCATGTTCTCCTATTTCTTTAAAAACGGCGAAAGAACCAGGCATCAATTTTCATTCCATTAATTTTTCCATTTGCTTTTGAATTAAATATTGCATATCCAATCTCTTGGAATTCTAAACTCGATTTCTGCATTTCCTATTATATGTGTATTCACGTTGCCTGTGAATATTCAATATAGGATTTCACTTTTCTTGCTAACATGACCCGAAGACCGAAATTGTAAATCGTTTCCACACTGTCTCACCCTTTGTAATCAATTCTGGTTCAATTTTCACTTCTTTCATGATTAGGAAGCGAATGACTGATATTTTTATTCGTTTTACTTTCTAATATACAAATTCAAAATATTTTAAACTCTATAAAGCTAGACCTTGAGGATTTGATGAATCTTGAAGATTCTTTGCACTTATTTAATGAATGCAATAAAGCATATTGTAAGACCCGCTCCTCCGCTCCCAACGACGAAGGTTGCAAACCAGTCAAGAGGGGAAAGGTCACGTGGTATCCGAGGGGGTGAAACACGGAGAGAGACGGAACAGGAAGTGGATCAGACAGATAAGGACGAGGGACGACGAGCGAAGGTGGTGTGGTTCGCCATGAACGAAAGAGACTTGATTCACTTTTATGTTTTATATTTTAATCCATTAATGTAAATAATATAATAATCTAGAATATATTGGGTTCCTGTATTTATTTCTACACAATCATCACGATTGAATCGGACGATTATTAAGATTGAACTGGATATAAAATGACCACTCAGGCCTAGACATAGAATAGGCGCTAGCCGTTGTTGGAATACCTAGGAGAAATACACGTTGGAAGTGGAAGGGAACGTTACTCATATGTTCATTAAATAAGTAAAATCTTTCATGAATCCATCGGAACTCATATAAGTTAGATTTAGATTCTATTGACAAAGTGCTTCAGTGTGTAATTCTAAACATATAGTTACATGAAAAATAGATACCCCAAATATAGATACGAACAGAAAAAAATGAAAACATTTTTTTTATAAAAATTGATAACTTCAGAGATACATTGATATAGTTGCCATATGGTCTTGAATAATGGCCTTGCTGTAATTTACAAGATAATGAATGAAGAACGTTATATTCGAATAAATGAAAATGAGTGTGATTAAATGAGTATTTGTAGAATTTTATGATCGTGAAAAAAAGTTTCAAACACGTTTCAGAAGATTTCATCGAACAAATGAAACCTCTCCTTTGATGGAGAAACTCAGTGGCGTTTCAATTGTGGCTGCTGTTAAACATAGCCTTCAAATTTCATTATCTAAAAACAAAACTCCGGATTTCCAGATACGAAAGAAAAAAATCTACTTTTAACCTATTAAAGGCGATTTCAACAACACAAAAGATATATAATGCAACCGAAAATACTGTTATTTTAAAGAAGAAATGAATGATTTATGTTATTTTTACAGTGAAATTTTCCGAAAAAAGATTTGAAAAGTTTATGTTAGCTCTATCAATGCAGCCACAGTTTGCTTATTTTAAAACTTCACTTATTTCAGACAGCTAAATTAGAAAAAGATTTTAAATTTTTATTCTTAGAGTATTTACATGAATTCAATTCTACAAGAATGTTTTATTAATGCATTTTCTTAAGTCTCAAAGACAATACAAGAATATTTATCACTAGTTTTACGAATATTTCTTATATACCTATCTCTACGAACACGCTTCAATTTGACGCATGAACAAATGCATATTTAAAGAAGAAAAATCACTTAGAAGGCAATATAATTAAGCACTACAAATAAAAAAATGAAAATAGGAAATGTATATTTATAGAAAATTTTTATTATAATTTAATAATATTTTAGTACATTACTTAAATATTCTACATTCATTCCGCGCCATCTTTTACAGAAGTATTCAATTAGGCTTGTACACTTTCCGCAAACAATCTTTTCATATTTTTTTTTACAGTTGCCAATAGCAACCAAAACTTTCAAAACGTTTTCGCACACTGACGTAATTCACATTCAACGTTCCGTTCTTTCTACTGTTGCTTATTGGGCTTGTTTCATTAGAGATAAAAGGATCGAGGTATTCATATTAATTACTGTCGAAATCTTTGCATGAGTAAGACTAATTTACTAAAAATTTTATTTATATTACGATCGCATCAAACTGACGCACATCCGTAGAGATAGGTATAACACAAAGAATTTCAACATTTCAAATCTTTTGAAAACGTATTTACTTCGTTCAACGGATAAAAGTCTATACAAGAGATAAAATAAAAATGCAAACGGATTTTGTAATTTTCCTGAAAAGAATTTCAAATGCGTCAAAATGACGGGTCTTGTAAACCTAATGTTAATGATATTTGATATGCATATATCAAAAACCTTTAAAAAGGTACAGGCCGCACTTTTAAGATATCGTGCAGACATATCTTCAATCAACTTTCATATCGTAAAGCAACATTCGATTCAAAGTACAGAGAAGTGTAGCCAAACAGGAACAAACACTTCAAATATTCATAAAATTTTGTGGTATGTTATATATTCTAGATAGTTTGATAAATATATATGCGAAATGGAAATGAAATATTCCTATTACTTTTTATTCATGTTATATACTAATTTACTAACTAATTTACTAATTAATTACTAACTAATTTACTAACTCTAACCATTGTCTTCAAAAACCAATGGTAATTAATGCATTTTTTTCCGGATTATGACATTTTTATTCCATTTAAGTGATTTGGTCTTATACATTTTTTTTTTGCACTGCGTTTTTAAAAATGTGTCTTCAAATTTAACCAAATATCTTAAATGCATAGAAATCCCAATGGTTTTAAATTCTTTAGAAAAAGATCACTCCAGGTCATAAAAAAGTAGCACAAAAATGTTCATCGTTTTTTTTATATTAGATTTTTTCAAATGTTTTAGGACATTATAACTGTTTTAACACTGTACACACTAATCATGTTTGTCTAACTATCAAAACTATGCGAACATATCAGAACATAGCATAGCATATAATTCAAGCATTCAGTTCAACAGAAGAATAGATAAATTTAAATACGAGTTTATGTTAAAGAGAATTTTACAAAGAGTTCATAGAATTTAATTCTATATTTATTCAGTAAATCATTCAAATTATGTTCCTTTTACGCATTTTAACATAGAATGTAAAACGTCAGGTTGTACGTTTTAAACCTGAATTACTGACATGCAGAGTCTGCATGCATTTGAAACAAACCACAGCTTCATTGTCTGAAACTGCATCTTTTAGAAATGTCATATAATTATTCGTTTAAGTAAATGACATGCCATTCAATTAATTATGCTTCCTACAGGTAATTATAACAAATGTCGCATTTATAGTATGGCAACAAACTGAATGTACTATTCATAAGTCTGTGCGATTTGATTGAAGAAAGGAGACAAAAGGAGGCAAGATTCGAATGGTAAATACAGTTATTTCCCTTGGGATATGATGGCGTGTACAGTGTCTAAAGTAGAATAAACTGTGAAAGCTGGTTTGAAAGTTTAATGAAACAATATTTATATATAGCCATGTTTCATGAAATAGTTGATAAAAAGAATTAATACGGCGGCACTAAATTAAAATATATTAGAACTATGAGAAGTCATTAGCTGTTTCAGGACATAAAACACAGAATTTGATAAATATTTTCCGGATCTTCTTTGAGATTTCTCTCAAGTACTGAGTATATTAAATTCAAATATTTTCACTGTTCAATATTTCGCTTTAATGTCATGAAGATATAAAATTTTTATACAAGAAGAGTAATTTGTAAAAAATAGATAATATATTTCTTGAATAATCTAAATTCACGCCATATGCTTTAATTACAGAAAGATTTTAGACTAGAACTCCATATATATTATATAAACATATATATATTAATTTTCAAATATTTTGTGGAATTTATACTTATTGCAATAAAGAATTTTCTGAGAAATCAATAGATTTTAAAGACTACTCTTTAATACAAACAGTAGCAATCGAAGAAATGCTTTTCCTTTTAATGATCAGAAATGTTTTCATCTAAAAGTTTTAAAGATGGAGAAAAAAAAGAATACTGACAATTAAAGATTTGACTACAATTTACATTAAGGAAAACGGATTATATAGAAAAAAATTCTTCATAAGACATAAAATATGCAACAATGTAAGTATTTATAGCAATGGCTGCTCAGAGATCTAAATAAATATTTTATTTTGTTAGTTACTTTCTTGTTATCAATCATCCAAAAATACAACAATTAAAAGAATGTGTTGAATACAAAATAATTAAGAGTAACTGAATACCGCATTTAAAAAAAGTGTGCCTGGAAATTAAGAAAATTTGGTACTTTTCCGTTAGCCTGGAGCAAGCGAAAAATCGCCAAATAATGTATAATTCCGCCAAATTTGCGTTTAATTCACAATTGGTGACATTTGCTCCCGGCTAACGGAAAAGTATCTATTTGCATTTAATTACTAAAATATTTTACCCGTTTCTTTTATTTCTTTTCTCCTCTAAAAAATAAAGAGATGCGTAAGCAATTGAAAGAAAATTTTAGGCTTTAATTTCACAAAATCTAGAGATTATCTATTATTAACCATTGGTAAATATTTAAAATAAAAGCTTATCAAATGCTGAATTTTGGAGGGTTTTTTTTTTTTTTTTTTTTGGGTTAATTCGGTGGGATGGGGTTATTACAAAGAATATATCTTTTAAGCATTTTCAAGAACTATTAAAAATTGACCCAAAACTGCAGTTGCAGTTACAAAATCACATATTAAATGTCACAAATTTCAATTATTGCACTTTTTGACTTGCCTTATTTACATGCTTGTGAAAGTATAGACTTGGTTTAACTCTATTGATTCCATTACGGAATTAAGGCTCCGAATAAGATTTTTTGATAAAATATTATATTTTCAAGAAAAGAAAGAATTTTCGAATCTATAAATAATATCAAGACTGTTTTTGCCTTGGATATACTAAATGTCCTTGTAAAATACTATTCCAGGTTTATTTCAACAACAGCTTGGTTACAGATATTTTTGCATAACTTAGACTGACATTTTGTTTTAAAGAAACATCACCGATCTGACACATTCGGACCATCCGATAGTAGAGATTTTTCATTCTCTAAGAATAAAATATTCTGAAGTATGATACATTTGGAATTTCTGATGAAAGAAGAGGATCTCTGAGCTGAAAGAGAGGTGTCATTCGAACATGCATTATTTATTAAGAAAAATTTTAAAATTTGTTTTGGCAAGAAACATTTTAGGCATTTTTTTCAAGTGATTCTAAGCATATGTTTCTTTTCATCTACGCATATTTTTTTCAAACCACTGCTGAATTTTATAGTTTGCTTAGCCATTCAGAATTGACTTTAATGTAATGGTACACATAATGCGTTGTTGTACAGATTAGTTTAAAAATTTTTAGATCAATGCATAGTTTATAAATACTTTAAAAAGTATTGTTTTTAATATTTAGGTTAAGAGCATAATTAATTCAGTAAAAAAATTGGAAGCTGTTATATAAATAATACATTTTGAAAACAAAGTATATGCAATGGTTTGATTTAACCAGTCTTTTACAATAATGATTATCATGCAATTAAAAATATTATATTCGTTAGCAAAATTTATTAGAATTATTACATAGATTTACATCAAAAAAATATTTTTTTCATCAGATATAGACAATTCTGACTTAATATCTAATGGACCTATTTTTTGAGCTATAGTTTTTTAAATCGATGTTAACTTATTTTTAATCGATAATAACTAAATCGATTCATTAACCTAATTTAATTTACTCTATGCTATCTTCTATTTTATTTGTATATTCCTCTACAATATTCTGCACCATATCTTGAAATCAAAGCTTTTCTAATGCGTATTTCTTTTTCCTCTAAAACTCCTCCCCCTTTCTTCCCTTGCTATTACCAGATACGGTAACAAAAACTCCATCCGTATGTACTTCATCAAATATTATGCTTTTGAAAATTTCATCATTGTTTTAATACTATCCCATTAATTTCGGTAATTCCATAACAAATTCAACATATAATTTCATTTTTTTCTTTTGAAAGTATAATTAATATAAGACTCAAACATATAACTATGCTTGGCTGAAGTTATTCATATACTTCAAACATTGTTCAGTGACTTTTCGAGATAACATTCGAAAATATGAGGCCACAAAAATGATTGTTATATCATCGTAAAAGTAAAAATATCGTTTTTTATAAGGAACCCTTTTTAACTTCTCGTATACGAATTAAAAAGAAAATATTGCAATTGTTAAAAATTTCGATTTAAACGAATTTCCAGATTTAAGAACTTTACGAGTCCAAAAAACACTTTTTTGCAAAATGTCCGTCTATCTGAGACGAAGATAATTCATAAAACTCTTTGAGCCTGACGGATCAAAGTTGGAGTATGGTCTTAGAACAAAATTTGTAGAATATAATTTTTAAGAAAAATCCGTTCACAAGATAACTGTCTTCTTGAATAGAAGTAAACAGATAAGATTTAACATCTATAGTGTAGATATTTGTCAAATTTTGAACCAAAGTCTGTTGTTCTCTACTTTCAGAAACATGCAAATGAGATAACTCAAAAACTTTACAAATTATATCAAATTAGGTGTGTGATTTTGTAGCTTCAAGAGTAGTTCTAAGTCAATTTTTTGTTTTAAAAGGGTGGATAAGACACGTCTGAAACACAAATTCTATTTTCATTACTATTAACCATGTGCCAAGGATAAATCGCCAAATCTCTCGCCAAGGATCACACGGATCATAGATTCAGTAAAAATGCCAAATTCCCTCCAAAGGAAATATTTCACAATTATTATATGTCAATGACATACAAGGTTTTATCTAGGGTATCTGCTTTATTCTAGTATATGGAAGAAAGTTTTGCGAAGACCACTCCCGCTGATTTCGCATAAAATTTCTGTTTCAATCAATTTTCAAATAATATTTTTAACTTATTTTAACACAATGTATTTCTTTGTTGAATTGCTTCCATTGTTAGTAATATTCAACTAATATTGCATATTAACTTTTTTTTCCCATGGTTGAGTATCAAGACAAGAAGAACGATTTTGCTTTTTTCATAATGAGTGGATTTCAATGTAAGGTCCACTTTTAATGAAACCTCAAATTTTGTTGTATTTGCAATTCAAATTGATTTTACGACTCCAGCAATGGTGGAAAATTGTGCGTCCATTTTCTACTCTCTTCAGTAATATAGATGTATATATAAAGATATAAACAATATTCATTTCACAATGGTATTTCACAATGAGCAGAACACTGTAAGGATTCTAAAAAATTCTGAATTAAAGGGTAATAGAAAGTTGGAGTTTAAAAATATTCAGTTGCAAAAATCATTAATATATAGTTACTCAAAACATTTATTTCAAAGTTTTAGCAGTGATTAATTCCAACAAACCATCCTATCGCCAAAGACGACTAGTGTTTAAATGAAACTATATTTCGTACCCGTAACTTCACCACACCAAAGTTAATAATAAAATTTCGGTTTCATGGCTGTAATATTAAGTTAATGAAAATGAAAGATAATTTGTTCAAATACTATACAAATATACACGCATATCGTGCTTAGAAATAATTTTAATTGTAAATTGTTAAATAATTATAAATTGTTCGGTCATGTTTCTGGAAATGTTAAACATAAAAATACAGCCTATAAACAGAAATCCATTTTCTTAATTCCTAAAGAAAAGTGTTTATTAGCAATTCTTCAAATTATTAAATTATTTATTCATTAATCCCTTATAATTTAGTTGCCTAAATTTAACTATGCAATATAAAACGCCCTTTATGAATATGTACGCCAATATTTGAGCCATTTATGAATATGTATTTCAGTTCTAAAATATTCAGAATAAAAAGTTTAAGAACATTCTAAGAATATTCAGTTTCAAATTATCCATTTTACTGCCCAAGTTCACTTAATTGGAAGAAAAGTATCGTTATAGAATTAAATAAAAACTTTTTAATGATCCTAAAGATGTTAAATAATGCTTTAAAATAAATATGCACAATTTTTTCTATTTCGGTAAAACATTTTTGGTCACATTCTTTGATCTTCATTTCATATATAGTCACCCAAACGACTCAATTTTTTAGCAGAACATCCCATTTATTCTTCATATTCTACGAAATAAAACCTACATTTTAAAGAATTCTCACATTTGAAATGCAAACTGCATTCAAATATTTCCTGTGGAAGATGCACTATATATAGCAAGACATAATAAATATTCGATTTTCAATTTCCTTCTATGAAGATGAAAAACAGTATCCATTATCATGTGTATATTCCCTCCCCCCCCCACTTCCATCTTATCACTTCACCCCACCCTATCTCCTTTTACGAGGTTATCAAAAGCAAGTCGGAGTCATTTTTTTTCTCCAAAAGACTGTCAAGATATACTTTTGCTATGTTCTATTTTTATACATCAGTATGTTAGATTTGCTTTAGGAAAGAAGAATTTATGAAAAGAAAGCGGACGATATTTTTCGATGTCGCACTTCGTTTATATTCTTTCAGTTTTGCTATTTTTTTCATATGGCCACCAAATGGATATTTTTTATTTGTATATTGCGGCTCCTTTTTTGTAGATTTTACAGATTATTTTATTTCACACCAAATATTTGTTGAAACGCAAGAGTTGCTTATGTTTGAAAATGAGAATGAACTTTCAAAAATGTTGTTTATTTGCATTCTCTTAAAGTTTGGATCAAAGTCTCATTTTACGTAGTATTTTGAAACCTTCGTTTTCTGTAAATTCTTGAGAAAAACAGCCTATAATGCATTAAGGGCACAGATAATGTTTTTATGGAACTCGCTTGTTTTATTCTTTCATTTGCCACGTATATTTGCTAAAAGGCGAGTTTTGTGATATTCTTATTTGCTTACAATGAAATATATAATTTGGGATATGTGTGCTAAATACCGTATTTGTATTTTTTGACAAGAAGATTTTTTACTAACTTGATGTGTGTAACAATAAAAAGAATATTTATCAAGAAACAAGAAATTGTTCAATACATTACCAAAACAATTCATTAGCTAATAAAAATTATTTTTTTTCTTGTTATGAGCAATAACATTTCACTTAATATTCTGCTAGTACATAACCTTTCACAAGTCATTTTATCAAATAACACAATTCGAAGATTCGATTATATTTTCTATACAATCCTCTTCATTTTCTTTTAATTTAAAATTATTAATTTTAATACTCGCTCTTGCTTACCAAATGAATATTAGTATCGTACATTTTTTTACTAAACTATTAGAACAATTTGATCTCTTCAAAACAATGTTATTTATTGCAACAAATTTGTTTTGTCCATTAGTACCGTAATTATATAAAAGTTATGAATCTGTAATATTGCTTTCCAATATCTATATCTACACTTATAATAAAGCTCAATGTGTGTGTGTGTGTGTGTGTGTGTGTGTGTGTGTTTTGGCGCTCTACAGGCCAGACCATTCAACCTACAGCTACCAAATTTGGCACGTCTATACCTTGGAGGCCGGGAATGTGCACCTGGGGGTTATTTTTTCGAATTTTTAAATAGAATTTTATTTATTTAAAAATTAAGCAAAATTTTGACGTGTTTCTGCTATAACTTCCGAAAATATTACCGCACAAAAAAGATTTTTACATGAAGTTAAAGATCAAAAATTTATCTTTTAAATGATACCAATGTTTTAATCTTAAAATTAAATTTCTATTTTTAATGAATTTTTAAATAAATATTTTAACTCTGTTTTTCAATAATTTTTTTCGTAAAAAATAAAAATTAAGATTAAGCACGTTTCGCATTCATGAGGAAAAATTAGCTTTTTTCAAAGTGTTGCCATCACATTGATTAAAGCCCCAATTAAAAATAAATTAAATCTCTTGGGAAATAAAATCTGCAAAATATAATTTTCGCACGTGTTGTTTCGTTAATGACTCATAAAATAATGAAGATATAAACAAACTAATGCCATTTATTGATGGAATAACTCATATTTTCCTTTTCAGGTTTGAATATTTTTACTTTTGTAAATATCGTCTGCGCGTGTTTTTAATTTCAGATAATTTCATTTTCCAGTCTAAATATCTGTACTTTTCTAAATATCGTCTGCTTATTAATTGCATTTTTCTCTCTTTTGTTTTTGGCAACTATTGAAATGTTATGTTTACTTTTGATGTGTTTGTTCAATGTAGTACTTTTGTATGTGATGTTTTATTCGATCGGATATTAAGGAGAATGCATACACCACAAGAGAAAGCACAGATTTTATGGTGGTCATAGAGTTAATTTCCAATCAACTAAATCACTGACTTTTAAGAGTTAAATTCCAATCACTTAAAATGACTGATTTATGAAAATTTGAATATCACTATTCAATAAAAAAAGGATAATTTTAGATTTTCCATCGATCGTTTCAAAGAAAATACGCCAATCAGCGCGCAGGTTTCTCAAGATTAATTGGCCTAAGATTATGAAAATGGTGAGTTTTTCTAAATTTTTAACATTTAAAACTTCATAAATAAGTCTTAGTTGATCGTGGAAAATAGAAAGATTCATTCATTTATTTAAAATTTGGTGTGTCCAGAATATTTCTCAGAATATGATACCTTACTGCATTAAATTTAGACTTCATAATTTTTGAAATATATTTATAGGCCGGAACAAAATATTATTATTGATTTCATTTGAATCCTTTTGAAAGCAAAACTAAAAACTGAATTTTATGCTGAATCTCAGAAATTTTTGTTGAATTATTGTTAATAATTGAAATGATGAAAAATATTTTGTAGTTTACATAAGACTTAAATACCGAGCGATTCTGTTTGCAATACTCACATTCAATAATAATAATAATAATTAATAAATAACAATAAAGATGATAAATAAAATAAAACGCTTGGTTTTATTAAAAAAATCTTAATATTAATTGCAATTTCATCATTTACATTTTAAATTAAAGTTGAAGTTTTGCCGGAAATGACAACAAATTAGCAAAATATATATAGTAAATTGAACGAAACGATCTAAACAGTATAAGTTTGGTATGGCTATTAAAATTTGAAGATTAAAAATGTTTTGTTTGAGAATCCTTTAAGAGACCAGTTACTTAAAATATTTAATTGAAAATTGTAGCGAGCGGTAATACTGGCGAACCGGCTTGTCGCCAAAGGCGGCTAGTGTGTATATAAAATTTTAAAACACATGATTTCCCCTATTTAGATTTGTAAGTAATCAGTGTGCATAGTTAGCATTAATCTATTCTACACAAAAATAAGTATTTTTATTACTATGAGCATCATCTCTAGTAGAAAATAAAATTTACATTGAATTTTAATGGATGCTGAACGGATGGCGGATTAATTATTCCTGGGCTTGGAGATAAACTTGGCAACCATTTGACAACAATTAGGCGACGATTCTAGAATCAACAGAAGTTTTGGCAAAAGAAGAAATTTAGGAAGAAAATTTTGCCTAACTTTCTAGAAATTTTTGTGTCTTGCTTTGGAAACTAAAAAGCCGGCAACCCAGGCTGGAATGGATTGTATCAGTTGATCAGTTAAACATTGACGTTTCCTATTCATATAAATACAATTTTTTGTATAATATCCTGTATTTTTTGAAACAATTTCTTGGCAAATGTTATTTTTTGAATAATGAAAATTAGGGGTGGGGGAGTATATTTCCTTCGCTGATTTTATTTTCTTAAAAAAACACTCAGGATTTCAGGTACCTTGTGCGTATATTTTTACCTAGATATATAAGCAAATTTAATTAGATATAAAGTTGATATTTTTGATCATTATTCCATTATAAAGATCAAGACAAAAACCATTAAAAACGGGCACGTATAATATGATTATATGGAAATATCACGGTATACAAGTAAAAAATTATAATAAGTGTCTCTTTTGTTTTAATCAATTAACGGTAGTATTAATTCTTTGAATCGAAGTAGAACCTGACTAGCTACAACTTTCTTAAAATTGTTTTAGAATAATTTAGAGTTTAATGACAAAATGGCTAAAGAGAATATTCTTAACTAAATTAAATACTTATTGAAAAATATTATCTTTTTATATAATCAGTTCATTGAAAATTTGGATTTTTCAAGTTCGCAGATATGTCACGCTGAAAACTGCTTACTTTCGTGTCTACAGTGTTTAGTGTCTAAATGTTGATTTAAATTTTATATTTCGATGTGCAGAAACACTATATTTTACGATGTTAGCATTAAAGAATAATTGTTTGTTTCGTAAAATATGAGAAGTTATTTCACGAAAATAAGTAGGAAATCTAGGAAATAGCTGAATTATATACTAAAACAAAAACTTTTCTAGTATATATATATGTGGTATCCTTGTTCCACGGACCACCAGGTGGCACTGCATCTATCTTCTATCCACCAGCTGACGTCACACGGACATGAGCTTGAGCGAGCGAAAGTGAAACATTGGACTTGATGTTGGTGTGTGGCGTAACTGGATGTCTGCGATGTTAACCAACTCGATGTAAATGGGCAGCAACCGCCCTTTTAACTTTTTACTTCTTTCCTTTTTAATTTTATGTCGTGCCGTCTTTATGTTTATTTGTCTTCTATTAAATTATGAAATGTGCAACTTGACTATTTCATTCGCCTTGGAACTCAGATGGTAGCTAGGCTTCCATCCTACATATATTTCGAGGTCTTAACGGTGAGTGTTATTATCTGTTCAGAAAAATAAATGTAAATTTAAATAAATGCTAAATGTGTGTTTCGTTAAAATGGCCGATGGTTTTATTTCGCCATTATTATCAGAGTTCAGTGTCTTCGCAAATCAGCAGAACTGCTTATAGCCCAATTCAAGAATCGTAGCTTATTTTAAATGCTCTGCGTTCATTTTCTAGTCTCATTAAAATTCCAAATAGGAGTGCTGGTATGATCAAGGAAGCCATCCAAAAGTGGACATTAAATTCTTAAGCAACGATTATTGCGCGTTAATCTTCATTTCTAGAGCCATAAAAAGAAATCGTTTTACATTTTAATAGAAAAACAGAAACTCGGATTGAGCAGCCAGTCATGCTTTTAGCTTTATTTTTTAATAAACTTCTTAAGTATGTCTGAAAAGCTTCAAATTTCGTGTTGAGTTAATAACAACAAGGAGCATGAAGCAATGATTCTTAGTTCAAAATTACTTACTCGCATTTATATATTTCGAGTTTATAAAAGCTGTTTCTTTTATTGCGCTATCCATTATTAGAATTATAACCTAAAGTCATCTAAAAATAAAAATAAATTATTAGGATTTTCATTATTTAGAGCATCTGATATTATCAAAGAGTAAATATTTTTATATTCATTGTGTTTCTTATGAATAATAAAAATCATTTGAAAGAAAAAAAAGTTATATAATAACCATTTCTTTTATGAATTTAGTTTATGATATATTCTGAAATCAAATCATTAAAGCATAATGTCTAGTCACCAATTTTTTTTTCAGTTTCCTGTCAAATTATATGCTTTACAATTTTTATTGCAATTCAATGTCAATTAACTTTCTATTTTCTTTATATTGCTGCTTTTACATAAAAATGGTTTAGAAAATTATCAATCAGTTTGCAGAAATAGAGATTACAAAAAATGTGCATTTATTTATCTAGATAGATTTAAGATTAATATCTTGTCGCCAAAGATGAATTATTTGGGAACGATTTTTCACCAAATGAAACCGTGACAAGGTTTATTGTAACCTTTAAAACCATTCATTACCATATTTGGTAAAAATTGAAGATGGGGGATAAATGTCAAGTTTTTGAAAGTTTGGCATAATTTTGCATGTTCTGGCCAGAAACGAAACTGTAATCTTAAATCTTACCTTTTATCCTTGAATTTACTCATATTTACTAACTCTACATTCATTATACTTTTATTATAATGAAATGTAAATTATCATAGTTAAATAGTATGACTAAATTTCTTTAATACTAACCAGCATCGATAGTCCAATAAATGTCAATAGTATAGACATGTCAATCTATTTTGAGAAAATACATGTTATCAAAGAAAAAGAAAACTATTTTATATCAGGACTAACCACCTAAAGTTAAAAATTGTTTACCCATAGTCTGTATATCTAAATAATTGGTAAAACAAAAAGAACCCTTTCCCTTGCCCCAAGTTACCAATTTTTATTTTCTATCAAATTAATATCCTAAATATCATAGGATAATTAAATGAATTTCATATCAAATAACTGGTAACCTTCTTTAAACCACCGTCCATTTTTGAGCGATATTTCAAAAGTATCATCTCACCGTATGAGCTCAATGAGGGAAAACCATATCTGTCACGTCATGAGGTTACTTTGATAAGTTTAAGAGTAGGACATAGTCTTTTTAATTCAAGCCATCTTTTATGCTTTCATCCACCTCTTATACGTAACACAGGTGTTCTGTAAATATCATAATCTGAATCTGTTAATAGACGTTTAGCAGACGATTCCTTTTCAGACATTTTATAACTGCTATTATTTTTATTTTGTTAAAATATTATTAAAAAGTAAAAGCAAACGATTTTTTTTTTATTTGATAAACATATTTTGTCAATATTTCTTTTATTTTTTGTATAATAGCTGATGATCAATTGTAAACCTTCTGGAATCTGGCAATGCTTGTAAGATAAGCTTTAAAGTTGAATGAATAAACAAGCCGATGGAATTCTAAATTGCTTGGAGTATGATTTTAGTTTTAAGAATTTAGGATGCTCTTCAAGCTATAGTTTGAAGCTTAAGAAAACATGTAGCTTTCTAGAAAGCATGCAAAAACAGGCATTGATTTTGACTTAATATTAAATATCAGGACTTCTGGATACGCCATTTTGGATCCTCTGCCCACTACCTACAAAGTTACAGATATCAGAGAATATAATAGTATAGAATGGATTTATGAACCATAGAATACAGGAAAATAAAATTTACACAGATCTCCAATTGCTGCAAATGGACTGAATTCGCCAATTTTCATTTTGACTTTAAATTCCCTCACTTTGCATATATAACTAACTGCTAAAGGATCGCCGATGAAAGAGTAGATAAGAGGAATCATTGATCTAGTATTTATTCAGCATTTATCAAGAAAAATTGCAATTATCTTTTCTCAGTGAATGATATAACATTCCAGAAAAGCAATATTAAACTTGAAATAATATTAGAAATGCCTGTGCAGTTACATTTCTCACTAGAATATATAATATAAAGTGACTCCACTGTTTATGCACAGCTAAAAAGCAGCAATTTGTGAAGATGACTAGAACACTATAAAGCCAATTTGTAAATAGCATTTCTACCTTTTGTATGTTATCCCTCTCATCGATTGTATGCCTCTCTAAGAACTTTTCTATGCTTAAATCCATTTATATTATAGCTTAATATGAATGCCTTGAAAGCACCGATGAGTTGCAACTTCTCATGTTTACAGTTCTATTCTCTCCCCTATCATGTGTTATTTGAATCGACGTGCCACAAAAATTGACAGCTGAAATGTATATTCTACTTCCATAAATGTTTTTGAAAAAAAATAGTAATTTTGAACAGAATACAGGTAGAAAATCAGTGATTTGATGAGTTTCTTCGATTTTGCCACTTTGGTTATAATGTTATTACTTTTTAAATCATTCAGGAATTAATATTTTTAGAAAATTTGATACAACCACATACAAGCATTTATAAAAGACATTTATAAAATATATACGATGTCATAAATATTTTCTATATAACAAAAAAATTCGGTTAGAAACCTTAACCAATAAATAAATTACTTATCGATTAAGTTTTAATGCAGAAAGTTTTACAATTGAGAAGAAAATTGATAGATAATCGGCGGGGATGGTCCCCTCAAATTCTCTAGCAAACTCTCTAATAAAAGAGCTATTCCTTTGGCATGGCATATTAAAAAATATTAACCTTAGCCATGAATTTAGCACATTTACTGAATATATTTTATTTATTTTTTGGCCATTAATCCTTGTTATGCGGATAATGATATCCGTAAATAAAATGTGTGATTTAGGCTCATTTTACGAACCGTCTAAAACAAAACTTCGACGCAGAACTATGGTTGTAGTCATGAAATCACGTACAAAATTTGACATATTTAAGTTATTCCATTTTTGAATTACTGCGTTTATATTTATTTTTTTGAAAGTACAGACCAACAGACGGTCAATTCCTTTTTGTATTCATCTCAAAATTCGATAAGTTTCTACACTATAGATGTGAAGTTTGTGTACCTCATTTTATTCAACTAGTTATCTTCGTTCTGTAGCTATCCTGCTAACTTATATTCGAACAGCTGGACAGACAGACTTCCGGTTTGTAGATTGCCATCAAATTTTGAGCCAAGTTAGTGTGAACATTGTATAACGAATTTCGCCCGTCTAGCCCAAAACGTTTTTGAATTATTTTGCCAAAGACAGACGGGTTCTAAAAATTTGTTTTTTTGGAATCGAGTAAATCTGATAGGTGGAGATTCCTCGAAATTTCGAGTTTAAATTTTTTTGGCGATTACAATACTTTCTCCATATTACGTATACGAGGAAAGATTATTTAGATATTTGTACGTAAATAATTGTCTCCAAATACTGCGTTCAGTATCAATAATTTTTAACTCAATACAAAATGTTTAAACATGAATATTAAATCCATGTACAAATTCGTCGATTCAGTTTGATTGTTTTATAAAGATTTTTACAATATATAACCTCAAAGCATATTTTCCAAAAACATTTAAGCAATCACATATATTTACTGGACTTTTTGTTAAAGTAAATCATTTCCAACCGTGTTCTTTACATTTTTCTTCAAAAACGGCTACTCGAGTGGTTGTCAGTTTACACGTGAATATTTTTTTTTCGTGCTCTTTGAAAACATTCGAAACGCAAACTCCATTTCATCTCTTCCTGTTCAGGAAGCCTCACGATGCCACAACATAATAAAAGATCGATTTTCAATTTCTCAGTTTCTTTTCGCGAAGACCCAAACCATTTTCTTTTCTAAAAACTCCTCAGCCTTTTTGTTACTCCCCACCCAATACTCTTTATTGTCCCTTTACGAGGTTATCAAAAGCAAAGCGCAGCAACCTTTTCCGAGTACCCGTCAAATTATTTTTGATAGGTTCTATTTTTATACATCAAGATGTCGAGTTTGCTTCAGTTACAGCTGAATTTGTGGAAAGTAAACCAGATGATGGTATTGATGCCGCTCTCCGTTTTTGGCAGTTTTATTTTATTTTCTTGTTCATTTTTATGGCCGAAAGAAAATGGATACTTTCTTTTTCTGTGTACATTATTACTTGAATATACTTTCATCCAACAAGTAGCCTCCCAGCAACTCCACAGTATATTACAAATATCGATTTTTAAAAAATTACAATCACGCCAGTTTTGAGATAAATTTTGTGAAAACACAAATCTATAATAGAATTTTCAAACTAAAGAAAATAAGTAGATATGTTTCAATCCTAAGAACATTCGAAATCAGTGAGATACTTTAAAATTCTAGACTTATCTAGATTCAGGTAAATACGTCCGAATTTCTGTTTAAAGATAAGAAAATACCCTACTCACCCCACAAAAATCTCAATAACAGTATGTATTCCTCTTAAGAAAATGTTGCACAACACAGTTCTCCGCTTATCCAATGATTATTAAGCAAATGTAAGCTCGGATAGCTTTTGAGAGTTCTCAGAAACAATCCTAGTCCCAAACCTGACAAGGCAAGCGCTTCTAATGAGCAAAGCGGGCACCCTGGGCATATAATTAATCACACTTAGCATACTTTCATGATATTTCCAGTCGTTTCTGGCCCCCGATATAGTTTAGTTGAATAGGCTTTTAGAGTCTTTTAGTAATGATAGAGTTAAGGATAAAATACATGTGCTTTAACAATATTTTGAATGAGTGATTCAGTTTGAAATTCAGTTGGCGAATATTGGCGTTAAAGAAACGTTGTTAAAAATTAAACATAAAGGAGTGTTTACGTCCTTACTCATTTAAGCAAGATTTGTTTAATTACTTTCTACAAAAATGAGGGCATAAGAATTGTCCTATATTCGGTGGCAACTTTAATAGAAAATAAAAAACAAGAGGAGTAAAATCATTGGTAATAATATAACGTGTATTTATGCGAATCCATCGATTAAAAAAGATTTCTTCGTCTTGATTTTGTTTTTATTTCTTGAATTATAACATTTGATAGTACGAATCAAAAAGACGGAGCAATCTATCCAGAACTTGCTTCCCTTTCCCCCCCCCCAAATACAGAGGCATATTTTTCAAATTGATCGTGAATGGCTTATATAGCATTGGCGAATAATATTTACAAAATATAGTTCCATGGCGTAAATCGAGTGTTTTTATGGAGGCGCGTTTTTTTCCAACCTGTTGTAGCCAAAATTTGAAACGGAACTTTTATTTCTTACATTATTATTATTATTATTATTTTACATTTGTTGCAACTAGATCACATATTTAATGTAATTGATTTAAGTTGGTTCAACTAACAAATTATGGATCACTAATTATTATTGTTGATTACTAATTATAATACTAATTGTTGATTAAAACCAACAATTTAGTTTAGTTACATTTCAATCCGATTTCAAAGAGACACTAGAGCTATTTTAAGGTCGAAACTAGTAATTTTGAACCGTGGTCATATGACGAGGAGGGGATCTATACTGGCTACCCCTTTCCAAACTGCCACACCTCATCTAACGGAGAACATTTGGCCCTTGATGTACATAGACCCGTTTATATGGTGGTTCTTCAGTAGAATCGGATCTGGAACCTAGAATTCCGGTGCCGAAGCCGACATTCGCCACTAAGTAACAGTGGCACAGTCAACCGACTGACGATCAATCCTTAGACAGATTTGAATCGAAATTTGATAAGAATCTACAGTTTGGGTGCTAAACCCGCAGACTAAATTAGATCTATATATCTATTTGTGTTTGAAATTATCAAGTCCAGTTGTACGCGAACAGCCATATAGACTTTCACAAAATAGCTTTCATTCAAAGTTTGATAGAAATCTTTAAATATAGATCTATCTTCTAAATTTCATCCTTCTAGTTCACCGTTTTCTGAGTCATAGAGCTCACAGACAGACATAATGCCAAAAATGTGTTTTTCCACCCTAGGGTGGTCTAAAACGGCGATATTCGTCAAAATCTCGAAGTTAATTGAAACTCGACTTTTAAAATACTTTCACGATATTGTTTATGCAGGGAAATAATTCAATTTCAGCCATTATTTATTCAGCCCAATCTCCATGTCTGCTAATAAGTGTATGCCTGTGTGCGTGCGAGTTCCATTAGAGAGACAGCTTGATTAAAGCTATCAAATTTTTCACACATTTGTTTTGTTAGGTAGAAATCCCAATGTTGAATAGTTTTTTTTTTTGAAATTGTAATTCGAATTTCTAATAATCATAATTAAGGGAAGATTTGGATATATCTAGAGACAACACTGAAAATTATTATATAAAATTATCTTTCTTATTTCAATTTTTTAAAAAAAGTATGTGGTAGCATGCAATTTTTCCCTAAACTTCAGAATTGAAAAAAAAAATTTTTTTCTTATTTTTATTAACATGTTGAGCTATTCCATTAAAATTCAAACAGTTTTCCTTGTTTTATCAAGTATCTTATGTCATAATTTACTTTTATTGTTGAAAATCAAAGATAAAAATATTTTTTAATTAATTGAGTAGGTTACTTAAGTAATTAATATAAAGCAGCATATTATAGTAATAACCATACCGTTAATTCAATTGTATTACCACAACAGACAGAGAGTATACAGTTTTAAACAAATTAAAAGAAACTAACACTTTTAGTGGTACAATGAAGGGATTCGACTCCATCAAGTAGGTTCATGCATATACAAAAAAAAAGAATTGGGGGAAACTATTACTATAATAAGGTTATAATGTTTATTATAATTTGCTGAATAATAGTAAATTATTTAGAAAATTTTATTTGAAATAAGCACCATATATGTGGACGCACCACCAGTACATTATTAGCAATCGTAATTTAATAAATACCAAGATCTGTCAAAAATTCAACTAAGTTCACAAATGTGACAAAATGATGCCTTTGAAAAGTTTCAGCTCTTTGACAAATTAACAACACAAGCTGAACTACTCAAAATTATAAAGATTAAACATCGTCTTTCAAAAAATAACTTATCCCAAGTACTAATTTACCTTCCACCATTACAGATAAGGCAAAGAAGAAATATCGACGCTAATAAATCATGAAAACTTTTCAGAGTTTGCAGTTGGGCTCTCAGAACATCGGAAGTGAAGTGATTTCTCGTGAACATGGAAAATTATCAGATATTCACCAGCGTAAGTTACTGCGTCACATAGATCAAACGAAACAGGAGTTCTTGTAGTTCAGATTCCATGAATGACAAGAATGGATTGCCCCATTAGTCATGAACATGATGCCATGAAGCGAGAAATTTGTAGTGCCTAGGCGCAATGACTGTCATTTTAGTGACATATTACATGGGTATCATTTTTTATATAATATAAGAAAGAAACTGCTTTGCAATCATTCTTATTTTTTCACACGTTTGAGTTCTTTGCAATTGATTATCTATTACGAATAAGGAAATAATTTAGGAAGATATATCAATGTGTCTAAAAAAATCACTTGAGGTAATTAGATAAATGTTACTGAAGCTGAAATCAAATTATAAGGTTGCTATCGATTGTTTACTACTATGCAACTACAGGATACATAAAGAGGTAGGCAATTTATTTTGAGAATTTGTCACCTTTGGCGACTAGCTGGCTAGCCTGGGTTATAGTGGTATTATTTCCATTTAAATTGATATCGATAGAAAATTCCTAGATTTATCCGAATTCTTTACTGAATTTAACTAAAGTTTAATACTTTTAGAAAGTAAAAATCTTTCAAGATATTAATTTATAAATGTAAAAGATTCTTCTAAGTCCTCACTAAACAGAAAACCGTTTGAATAAAAAAAAATTGTTATAAAATCAGTATAAATATTTTGAAATAGATCACCTCATTAATGAATTTCATATCTGAATTAGTCATTTTACTAGAAAATAAAAGGTTCACAACTCTTAAAGTAAAATTATAAATATAGCAATGTTTGCATTTACTAAGTGCTGCCTGTTTTTTGAACGTAACAAATAATGATTCCTCTAAATTTCCAAGCATTAAGAGGAGTTATGTATTATGTATATAATTATTCTCCATATTATATATAACCTCTTTACTTTTGATTTGTCCCATGACGTCATAAATATTTTAAAATCTTAAATGAAATTGGTTCACATATTTTCTAAATTCAAACTTTTTTTTATTTCGTAAACTACAGTGATATTAAACAAAAACCTTCTTAAGCTAAGCTTACAACAATGGGAAATATCACAACAAAATATTTGATAGAGTAATGAAAACGATTTGAATTTCAGGCCAACAATATAATTTAAGCAAAAACTATTTTTAAAAAAACCTTGAAACTCATAAAACTTTTACATGATTATTAAATTGATATCAATAAAAATATAATTTTTAAAATCATAAAGCGATGTAACATTCTTTTTGCTTGTTTTTACTTGCAATAATATTTTTGGAAATATTCTAGATAAAAACAGTTTTTTAATCAATAAAATTTAAAAAGGCCGCTTCTAGATGAACATTACTACATTCCAAGTTATAAAAGTTATTATTTGTTTATTGTTATATATATATATATATAAAATAACAAATCGCCTTTTCTGTTAAACATATGTCTAAAAATAATAAAAGATGAATTTGTGCATGTTCATTGACGCTTAGTAGATCAAGGCACGTGACCTACAGACTGTTGATTCTACAAATGATATATAATCATATTTGTAGAATCAACAGTCTGTATGTCACGTGCCTTGATCTACTAAGCGTCAATGAACATGCACAAATTCATCTTTTATTATTTTTAGACATATGTTTAACAGAAAAGGCGATTTGTTATTTTATATTGAATCGATATTGACAATAAGCAATGAAGCTTGAAAAATGGATTTAGCTTTACGTAAGCAAATTAGAAAAAGAAATTCCATCAAATATTTTTCAATTCCAAATTTCAAATAAATG
>JAPMOR010000432.1:0-18378 GCA_026543865.1 Argiope aurantia
TTTTATTACATTATTAAATGTATCGTAATTCAAATATACGATTATTATTTAATAATTATACGATTATTATTTAATATCAAACACTAGTGTACAATACATGCGTGCTAATATAGATATTTCGGAATCGAAGACATTAAACAGTTTGTACAATAAGCTGGGAAATAAAGATAAGAAATAAATGTATTTGTTAATTTTTCTGTTTGTTAGGATTTCTTTTCTTTCCCTTTGACTTCAAAATTGTATGTAAGCGTTTCGATTTTCTTTCACAATGATTAAAGAACTTCAATGTGGCTTTGAATAAGGTTTATACAATCTAGATTCAATTACAGAAATGCAATATGTCGTGTTGTTATTACACTGGTGTGCAAAACTTAAGCAACAATGTAAATTTTAAAAAGGAAGTCATGAAATTGAAGAAAAGGGGTTATTGCGATCAGTACAACTCAGCAGAATTCAGTAGCAATTCAGTAGAAAGGTGATGCTTATGCAAATGTTGTCATAGGCGACGTGAATGTAAGCAAAACGCTCGCAGTCGGCCCGTGCTATTCAAGACAAAAAAGAAAGGAAGAACGGCGGAGCAATTAAAGACATTCGTTTAAAGTGCAAGTGAGTTCTTTCGTTAAATATGGCTAAAAGGAATCACTGGGCGACTTCACAAGTGGAAGAAAGAATGGAAAGCTGGAGGAGGGAGCAGTTTCACCAGTATAACTAAAGCGTTAGGAATCATCAAAAGTGTCATTTTGTGAGTTTGGAAAGGCTTCCAAACCATAGGTACATTTGTTAGAAAGGTTGGAGGTGGTCTCCCTAGGAAAACAACTGCAGTGGATTACCGATATAATGTCCTGCAGCGTAAAAGAGCCCTATAAAAGTCAGCAAGTGCCATTGCTTAGCAACTATGAACAGAAACATGGCGACAAGCGTCAATGTTCACTATGGCCATAAACCCTCACAAAGGTGGTCTATTCGTCCACCTTCCTGAACGCTGCATCCTAGTGTAAGTTGGCCATCGGTGGCACCGTTTAGAGTGGTGTAAGGAGCACAAAAACTGGCCATCTCATCAATGGAGTCGTGTCTTCTTTATGGATGAGAGTCGGTTTAGTGCCACAAGTTATTCTCAACGCCAGTTGATTTAAAGAGAGGTCGGCACACGGTTTTATCCTAGTAACATCAAGGAAAGAGACCACTATGGTGGTCCTGGAATTATCGTCCGGAAGGCATTATGCTAAACGGGCTCACTGAGCTCCACGTTTTCGACAGAAGTTCTGAAACCGGTCATCGCTATTGTCAGTAGGTGATCCTTCCACATTTGCGTCTGTTCCGAGGTACTATTGAACCAGACTTCCCTTTTTTGGATGATAATGCACGGCCATACAGGACTGCTGATCTTTAGCAGCTACTGGAAAGTGAAGATATCTCTCGAATAGATTGGCTAGCGATTTTTCTTGAATTAAATCCCATCTAACATGTATAGGATGCTTTGGGGAGACACTTTGCAGCTCGATTACATCCTCCAGGGAGCACCCAACAAATGAAACAGATGCTGAATGAGGAATGAGCATGCTTTCCTCAAACACTAATGGACAATTTGGTGCTGATAATGGAGAGACGGTGTGAAACAACCATTGAAGTAAGGGGAGTGCATACCCAATACTAAGGAACGTCTGCTTATTGTTCTTCATTTCGGACAGTCAATCATGTGTAGCGATACTATGAGTTCAATGAAGACTTTTTTTGTTTGATTCCATATGCATTGTATTTGTACTATATGTATTGTATTCATTTTTGTGCAACTATGATTTTGTCATTCTTTAGTTAAAAAATGCTGTCTCTCATTTCAGAATTTTATATCTCGCAGATGATTTCTCATGGAGTTATGACAAAAAGAGCACCTGTTGTTTAAGTTTTGCACACCAGTGTTGTTCTCTCTCTCTCTTATATATATATATATATATATATATATATATATATATATATATATATATAAATTTTATTTATATGTTCAAATAAAACGAAAACTGTCAATAAAACAAAAACAAAAAAATAGTTAAGCGTTTTCATCCTTTCTAACATGCAAAATGAATTATCACTCCACATTTTAAGACGAATGAAAAAGGCTAAAAAATTAAAAAAAATGTAAATAATTAATTGTTTATTGAATTTTAATAGAAATTCTGAATTATTTGTATATGTAACCAAAATTTATATACCCTGTGAAATTTTAAAACAAAAGATAAAAAATTTCCCTATTATAATTATCATCATTATTTTTACTCAATTTCTATTATAGCTCTGTGATAATGGAATAATATTCAAATTTCAAACACACATTCGAACATAAAAAATAATTAAAATAATTCATTTATGCTTACTATCAAAAAATAATTGGAATTATTTCCATATAAAAATGTCTAGACAGAAAATAATTTCATTTTGTAAATATTATATAGAAATTTTCTTCACTTAAGTATTTATTTCTTTAAAAAATAATTTTTAAGGCATTGCTATCCAATTTTATTAAATTAAATCTCCATAATCAAATCTCCGTACTAATCGAGGTAACTGAAATAAAATTAATATCCAAATAAAATTATCATTGCTTTTGAGAGAGACAATGTATTTCCTTTTCTAAATGGAATTTTTATAAAAAAAATGCGAAAGATATGTGGTTTTCTTTTAAGTTAAAATATGTTTGCACTTTGCTTGAGAAAAATAAGTACTTTAGAAACGAAAGATAGCTGAAATATCTACATTCTAAACATAACATTTTGCCACAATTTAAATAATTTGTTTCATTTCTTATATTCAAATAACGACATTAAACAAGTACTTTATTTGAAATGAATAAATATAATTCTAATTATGAATAATGGTAGTAAATGCAAAATTTTATAGGATTGATTTTGATTTGGTCCAGACTTCCATTCAAACTGTTTTGTAATCCTTAACATTGTGTTAAAAGCAGTTTTCTTATATTGAAAATATCAAATTATGTAGCCATTCTGCGTCATGAAAAGTAAGTAAACTGAAACTCATTTGCATTTGTTCTGGTTCAATCACCCGTTGCTGTATTGGTTAACTTATATTAACATGCGTTTATTTCCTCATCGATTAGAGATTTTAAAAGATTGTGATCTAAGAGATAATTTCTAAAATATTTATTTCAGTTATTCACTATCGATTTGTTTGTGGTCTTATTTAGAATCTGATGTCTTAATTATTCTGAACACATATCCCACATGGGTGGGGGCATCTCGTAATTCACGATGAGAAGCTTCCGGTTGGTTATCACCGCCCCTCTGGGTATACGAAAAAGAGCGGGATGGCTCCTCCCATCAATGACAGGACGTACTTCCTTAGGGAGGGGATGTACCGTAGCCAGTGATGGTCCTTAGTACTCAACCACAATTCCCGCCAGTATTGCTGTCACGGCGGTTCAGTTATTTACTTACTCTAGACACTTACCGTGTGCGTTCGGGTCAGAGTGGTCAGTCTATGGCTTACTCTAGACACTTTTCGTGTTCAATAAGTATCTGAAATTAATGTAATTTCAAATTTGTATAAATATTCTTCTAAGTTAGTATTGCTTTGACGAATAGGCGCAATCTTGAACTCGGTAAATGTCATATTGTGCTCGCATTAAGCATTTAAATTGAGAGAATTTGTGTTCATATCAACATAAATGTGAACAAGTAACTTAAGTAATTTAAAATATTTATAAATGTTCCTCTAAGTTTATACTGCTTTGATAAAGAGATGCAGTCTTAAACTCGATAAGTATAACATTATGATCGGAACAAGCATTTAAATTGTGAGCATTTGTATTTCTATCAGTAAGTAAACGAAAACAAGTAACTGGAGTAATTCAAAATATTTTTCTAATATTCCTCGAAGTTAAAACTGCTTTGACAAAACGAAGCACTCTTGAACTCAATAAGCACCGAATTATGCTCGAAAGAAGTATTTAAACTGTGAGAATTTGTGTTTACATGAATATAGGAGTGTAAATCAATAAATTTGTTGAATTTCCTTTTCTTCTATAATTCCGTTGAGTTAGACGCTTGAAAAGTTTAATATTGCTCTGAACTAAATGAAAAATAATTTTTGATTGATTGATTGATTTTTTTCTTCAGTTATTGCCAATAATGGCCAAGCTGCGCCATGACAATCCAATATTAACTGACTTTTTATCCATTCACTAAAAATTTGACCATTTGGTTTTTGGTCAATTAGTTTAGAACCGATTGAAAAATTTCACATATAAAGATTAAAATTAAGTAATTTTAATATACCGCTATATTAAAAAGATATGAAATATATCGAAACATTTCTCTCATTCCTATACAGATTGTCCTGAACAATTGTGATTGTGAATTTTTTCGATTCATAATCACGTGTATGGAGTTAAACATTGTGTCGGTTAGGAGAAACTTTTTTATACTTTTTAGATCATCTTAAAAATCTTACTATATCATATCTTTAATTAATTAATTATTTTTATGACCCATCTTGAAAACATTCTTATTCCATAATTTTACAAGTCATTTTTTACATTAATTAACATTTTTCAAATCTTACATTCAGAGTTGTAGAAATTGTTAAAATGAAATAATAAATCCATGTAAAATGTTTTAAATTCATCTGACTAGGTCTTGGTATCATACAGTATAATATTACTCGAAGAAATAATTAAAATTCTGTTTAGGATCAGCAATATAAACTATAAAATTTAAATCAAAACAAGCTTGTAGAGCATTAAGATTTATTTTGTATTTTAACTTGCATTTGTTAGAAATGGGGAAAAATATATTTATTAAAGAAAATAAAAAAGTAATTCTTATTGAATTTCTTTAATTCATGTAAAAACTCTTTCCTTTTTGAGCTGTAAAAACGAACATTGAAAAAAATAAATTTGAGATATAAGATTTTTCTTTATCTCTGTTTCCATTTTTCTCAGTTACAAAAGAACTTATTGCTGCATCAGAATTGATCAGACATCTTCAAAAAAATCGTTTATATCTTGAATTGCGTTTATCCAAATTATTCTTAGCGTAATTTAATGAAACTACTTATAGCAATCCGAAACATTTTGTTACTTCTGTTACTTATAATGTGTGGGCCAATTGTCAGTCGGAAAAAGGGAACATATATAACATCTTTATATTATATGGAACATAATATTAATTTTTTGAAATAAGATTTCGGCAGCTAATGTATACATTTTAATTAAAACTCAAACGTGTTGTATGATGAATTTCTTCTCATCTAGAATGCAGAAATATGGTATTTTTTTCATTATTATGCATAAAATGTATTAAATTGAATACAGAGTTGTGCTAATATGGAGCGACATGTAAATATCAGTAAACTACATTTTAAAAACAATTGAACCTGTTAGCAAATCTTGAATATAAATAGCAGTTTTTAAAAATCAGAAGTTGGATAGATAAATTTTTATTATTTAGATTATAGAATTAGATTTATTAATGGGATATTAGAAATAGTAAATAAAAGTTACTTTTTCTTATAAGAAATATATCTGATAATATTAAATACTGATTAACTTTTTTAATTAAATGTATATCGAAGTTTTGAAATTATAGGACTGTATATTTCAAAGTTCCACGTATTTTTAAACCATGGCTTATTTATATTTATGGTATCTGAAACAGAGTGCTTATGTTGTTCTCTAAGCCATAAATTTGATAAACTTAAGATTTAAATTAACCAGCCAAATTAAAAACTAAACTTCATATGAATCATGTCTCGAAGACGTAATTCGATTTCGATATCTTAACTTTCAACAGCAAAAATTTCTTTGCTTGATTTTTAAAAGTGTTAAATTAGCCTTGGACAATTCCATGAAAATCTTAAAATGATATGCAGATGCTATGGATTATTATTAAAAATACTCTTTTATAACTTATATCCAAAAGAATAACGAATTACTGGAAGATATTCTAATAATTGACTTCTATGAGAGAAGTGTTTCTTCAATAATATTAAGGAAATCTTTTGATTTGAGCTGTAATAAGCCATTCAAATCAGTTGCACATGCAAGAACAAAGCCTATGTTCGCATTTCTCAAGGCCAAATCTTACTTAAAAATTAAGAAGTTATTGTATATAATTATTCTTTATGTACATATGTTTTCGTTTTGCCAATGAAATTAAATAAAAGAATAAACATCTTACATTTTATCATATTATGATGTACATTTCTAGTACCAATGGGAGTTTTACATCACTGAAATTATATTGGAAAATATACAAGTAGATATTATTCATTGTTATCAATTTAATCAATTGCTTAGTTTATGAAAGGTACTGTTTTATTCTTTTTATTCTAAAATTTTAAAAATCTGAATACATAGTCTTTACTTTAAATCGAATTAGAATAATTCTGTTCTGACTAAGCATTTTTGTTTCATAAACTATTAAAATTCTCTACAGATTTTTAAACTTGTGCATCAAATGTGATAAGATTTATCGAGTTGAATCTACAGTACAATCTTTTAAGAAAGTGCACCGCTTGCTTCTAATAAGCCATAATCTATAAAATTTAAATTCAAGAAGATTGTACCATTCTTCTTTGCAGAAAGCTTAAGATATTATTTGCATCCACTAAAAATCCCCTAATGCAAGTTCCAATATGTCGTCTTTTTAATGATTCTGCCAAATTAAATATTCCGAGATAATAAATTTTAGAAAAACATTGAAAATCAAGGGAATTATATGAGTAGGAATATTTAAAAGCTATTTCAATGCAGGCAAATATATAAGATAGGTCAAAAAATTCCTATTGTTACGAAATTTCCCGGGCTAGTTTGGATAGTAGAAATTGTATGGTGTGGAGAACGCTCAATCAGCAGGCGGCAGTAGAAAAAAGAAACAGCGACATTTATTTACACGAAGACACACAGAACAGCACAAAGACGACAACTATATACAGCACAGAGAAGACAATTATCTTCAGCCGCGAGACGTGCAAACAGCAACACACAACAAGACTCTACTGCAGACAGTAGCGCACAGCTTAGTTCAGCACTAGCTTGACTCCGTCGCAGCTCTGCTAATCTCTGGAAGACTCGCTCTTCAGCTTCGATTCTGACTACTCTCCACCGTCGATTCCGACTACTCTCCACAGTCCATTTCGACTACTCTACTCTGGCAGCTGCAGATCGCCTCCTTTTATAGGTCTTAGGAGGAGGGGCTAGAAGCCTCTTAACCAATCAGTAACTTTCGAGGCGTATCTCGGTTCCTAATGGACGGATCGGGAAAATTCTCGGTGTTTCGGATATAATCTATTTTGGCACCAAAGTCGCCAAGCTCTGGGACCTCCGACGCTACACCCGTACTCCGTCCAATATAGATGACTGTAAAACAATCTTTCTGATGATGGAACCAACTATGCTGGGAATCCGCATCACAGATTCGTAACAATATGGATCTTTAAATAAGTTTTCATTGCAGTCTTTTATACTATAACTTTATTTGTGTGTTTGTTTTGAATTTATCGTGTCCAAATACGAATTCAAAATGCATATCATTTCTTGCATAGTTAAGTATTAAAAATAAATAATAATTAAATAGTAGTTTTGAGGCTTACTGTTTAAAACATTTAAAGCATAGTAATTAATTTTAAATTTAAAAAAAACTTAAAACGAAAAGAAAATTGCAGCAGAATAAAAAAGCATAAATGCTAATTTATTTAACATTAGTTAGTAATAGAAATAAAAATAGCATAAAACTTGTTATTTGCAATTGCATGTTCAAGTTTTCAAAAACTGATATTTTAAAATTTCCTGCTACTTAACCGTTTTAAACACCGAAAGAGTACAAAATAACAACTATTAATTTTAACAAAATAGTTTTAAACTTTTATTCCATTTACATAAAGTCATTTTGTCATTTCCCGTTACACTGATCGACACACCAACATTTGTCATTATTTTTTATTTTACGTTTTATTCATTAATACATTGAGCATTTTAAATTCCTATTTAATAAATTATTTCAAGTCTGCATATTTTTTTATTTTTTTTTATCAATTCAAGATTATATGAAGCATTCAAATTCGTTTATTTAGCTTTCATACTTACTTTTGCCCAAAATATGAGGAGTAAAATTTGTTACTTATATTTGTTTTCATCCTTACCTTTTTACTTATTAATAAAAAAAAATCTTAAACTGAAACAACTTTGAAAGACTTATTTTGTTTCCCTTTCAATTTTACTATTTTTTTATTCTTGACAAATTATCCTTTATTTATTAAAAAGTATTATTAATAAAGTATTCTTTATTCCTCCCTCTAAACAGGGGAAAATCAGGTTGTTCTTAAACATTTTTTGTTATTCCAGAATATGTTTAAATTTACTCGATGGAAACGGATATAATATGAAATATTTTCTTCTACGCTCTTTCAATCAGCATCAAAAATTGTTTAAAGATTCTGCTTAAAGATTTTTAATAATAAATTCAAAAGTTAATAAAATTTTAAAATCCAATTCCATATTTTTAGAAATACATAACTTTTGTCATATATAGAAAGTGCATTAATATAAAATAAGAATTTTAATTAATTTAATATGTTTCATTTTAACTTGAAATATATTGAAAGAAAGAAACTCTGTGTTAAAATAAGGATTTTTAAATTTCAATTTAATATATCACATCAACCTTTTACTCAAAAAAGTTGTAAAAATATTTAAACTATTTTGTAGTCAAAATTCTGAATATATATCAAAAACTGTCGTTACTACTTCGAAAAAGTGAATTTTTGTAAATACTAAATACGGAAACGATCCCTTAAAAAATATTTTAGACTTTTGTTGGAACCTATATCTACTACAACTGGCATTTAGAATATAATTGTGAAATTATTATTTTCTGAATAACAAACAGTACACAGGTGATCTTTTGGCTGAATATATCTCATAAAAACATTCTTGTTATTATTGCACTTACAAAAAATTATTTTTATGAATAAGTAATCCTTGATTTGTATTTATAAAGTATTTGACTCCACAATTAATCCTTGAATTTGTTCAGGATATATTGCTTCAAACAATGGATTCAAAGTGTTTATATTGAGGCTTTAAACCCTATCAATAATGAGTTGTTCAATCCAATAAAAAAACTATATTATTACAACAATGAGAATTAGTATTCATATAAATGCTTTAAAGATATACTATAATCAAATCCTTAAATAGCATAATCTGATTGTTTTAAATAATTGCTTGTAAACACTGTCAGGGAATTTTTTTCAAAACAATTCAGAAATGATTTTTAAGTTCACCATCAAAAAAGATTTAATGTATTTTTATATATAAATGTTTTCCGAATTAGTTTTACTCAAAAATTTCTTTTATAAATGCAAAATGTATTTATTAAAACATAAAAATACTGAAATCAAAGAAAGGAATTAAAATACTAATTTTCTTATAATATTTTTAAACTGTTTCTCTTTAATTTATTCATGCATTAAAACAAAAATATGTTTGTAGAACCTTTATACGAAACATTCATAAAACCATATCAATTTTTTTTTTTTTTGGAAAAGAATTGTTTTTTCTAATTAACATGTAAAAGAGGAAGATTCCTTAATCTTTTGTGTCTGCTTGCATAATTATTTTAATCATATGTGTATGTATATATATATATATATATATATATATATATATATATATATATGTGTGTGTGTGTGTGTGTGTGTGTGTGTGTGTGTGTGTACAAAAGTATAAAAATCAAGTTAAAAGGAAAAACAAATAACCCCCCCCCCCAAAAAAAAGAATCCTGCCTGAAGACTTTTTCAAGGGTCACCCTCAGGCAGGGATTCAAAAAAAGGGATTTTTTCTGTTAAGGAAATTCAAACAATTACGTCTAATAATGATTCCTTCATGACCCGAAAATCCCCTGAAATTAGGCCCAAGAGATATACCATTTTAACAGAAAGGAAAATACAAAACAACAAATTAGAAGAAAAACCACTAATAAGTAAAAATACAATAACAAAAAAACAATAAACACCAAAATACCATAAAAAAACACTAAAGAAAAAACGAAAAGGCAAAAACATACCATCAACACTCAAGGAAATTTTAAGCTATCGATTGTGATTCCCGCTTATTAAAAACACAAAGTACTATGAAGAACTAAATACTATGAAGTTTTTAACTGTTCCATTTTTGGTTTTAGTTTGAATAGGAAATAATTTTTGTTGCTTTTTCTAAACTGTTTCGCTTTCGTTTTCATATTAGTTTCGTTTTCAAACTATTTCTTACTTTAGATTTTATATATATATATATATATATATACTAGTTGACCCGGCAAACGTTGTTCTGCCATATAAATATATAAATTATTTCTAGTGAATAATTTGGTTGCTATTTAAAAAATAATGAATGTATTGTGTGTGGGGATGGGATCTATAACAGAAAGAGGAATGGAGTGCTGTAGACGATAATCGCCGAAAAAAAACACAAACCATTCATTTTCTCAATACAATGTATTTCATTAACGTAACGAACATATACATTATTTGATCGTTTAACAGTTAAACGTAAAGTGAAAAAATAATATATTTTTTTATCCTAAAATATAAAAATGAAATAAAGATAATCAATATCTATTTCGAAGAGCAATTGAGTATACAATATTTTTTGTCAGTCCGTATTTAGCCAACACAAATCAGCTTAATGATTTGCCAGCGCGAGAAGATGCCATGTACGATTGTCCGTGTGAAAAACATGGTGTGCCCAAATCTAAGCCGCAAACAGACATCGTTTGGCCTTGCGACTTATTGATTGTCATTGAAAATGCCAATCTAATAGGAAATTGAACGCGTTTGAATTCAATTCCCACATCTGTGACAAGCATTGAAATTCGTGGCAGCAAAACATTTTCGGTTCGGAATTTGCCATTCAAAGTGATGACTTCGATAACGTTTTGCGTCAATTTTTAATGACCAATCGCGTGCCATTGCACAGCTATGGTAGGTTCAAATTTCGAAGTAAAATAACCGGAGATCCAACTTTAAATCGTAGAAGGGGTGGTGACATGCTTGACAAATCCAATGAGTTGAAAAACTCTGTTGGATAATTTACAGTTTCGTTAGCATCGCAAACTGTATTGATCGATTTGTATGATACCAAGTCGCCTGGCAACGACTGCTGTATCTTGAAATTTAAATCGTCAACGTCCACATTTTTTCTGCCAAAATGGTTATTTGTGCCAGCCACTCATATTTTTTGTATTGTGTGCGTAAATCGGGAAATATGCGGTCAATGAGAGCATTTTGCGAATAAACGATAGAGCAGAAATTAGTGGGCAATTTTGTGCATCCAGTGTTTTCACAGACAACAACGTTTTCATCGCCGATATCTAACAATTGGTCCGAGAATGCATCAGCAGATGGAGCTTGTAGCATTTGGACGAGCATGTTTATTTTTAGTTGGACTTTTTCAACATTACGCCATTGTGGCGATGATTTCAAGCGAGCGTTATCTCCTCAGCATACGTTGAACGTGGAATGACGGGAAGTGTTTGTCTGAAATCACCTGAAAAGAGTAACAGAGCGCCTCCGAATAGTTTGTTGTTGCTTTTTCTATCTTTGAATGTACTGTTCAAAGCCTCAAGAGAATGTTTGTGTGCCATAGTGCATTCATTCCAGATCATAATTTTGCATTTTTTCAGTGCCGTGGCCATGGATGATAGTTTTTTTTATATTGAACACTTCGTCTGGGTTATTTTGAATATTCAGTGGCAGCTTAAATGCTGAATGAGCTGTTCTGCCTCGATCCAATAAAGTTGCTACAATGCCAGATGATGCAACGGCCAATGCGATGCCATTATTAGATCGTATTTCGATGAGAATTAGCGAAATAAAAAATGTTTTGTCATGTCCATCTGGGGCATCCAAAAAAAAAGAAAAAAAAAGAATCCACCTTGTCCCGCCAAAACTGTCAGCATAATGCAGTCTTAAATGATTTTTTGTTCATGTGTCAGCATTGGGACATTGCGAGTAACAATCGCTGACATTTCTGCAATAACGTACTGAAGTTCACGAATCATTTCGGTGTCCATAAATCAGATGCTCATAACTCAGTGATAAATTGGCCATGCCAACACAAAGATCTATGACAGCAATTAATGCTTCATTGTACATGTTGCTGAATGTAATTGTTAGTTCGTTGCACAGTGTACGAATTCGATGAAATATATCGTCAGTCATTGTATCTTTGTGCTTATCCCACAACGTGTCTGCTCGTCCTGAGAAACATGTAGTCAATACTATAGCGAATAATAAACGAATTTGTCAACACAAATTCGTTTACTTTACAGCCCAATTCTAATTCAGCAAGCATATTATCGCAGTGATTGTTGTATTCGAGCAAGCCGAGTGCAAGGCATGCATCTTTATATGTTGGATACAATTGTCCATTCACTTTGCGTATATCTTGGAATGACAATAGGCCAATGACATTAACCAAGAACAGTCGCACACCCTAATTACCCAGCATTATGAAATGTACTTTAGGACCTATTCTCATACTTAACAAATACACATAAAAAACTTCACAAAAATCGATCGAGTGGTTTTGGAGGAGTACGAAAACAAACACCGTGACACGATATTTTTATATATTAGATATATGTATACATATCTTCAGGCCGAATTCTTATTTTATTTGGTTTAATTTTGATACTTTTTTTCCTATTAACTTGATTATATATATATATATATAATTTTTTTACATTACCGTTTATGTAAATTTATTTAATTTTGTGGCTTATAATTAAATTAAATTTTAATTTAATATATTTTATTATATAATTTAATTATAAATTTTAATTAAATTATATTTTAATAAATTACATTTTTTTCTGGCTTATAATTCTATAATTTAAATAAATATTCAGATGAATCTCTTGATGCAAATTCTTTGGAAGCACCCTAAAAAGAAACAAAAAGAAATGTATTTTGAATAAACGCAGGCTTGATAAGTAGGTAGTTTATAAATATTACAACGCATTTCCTATTTATTTTTAAAATTTCTATTAAAAATTAAACCTCGGTACCTGGTATACACACTGTATGCAGAATATTAATTTTTACTTATTATTTTAAAAGTTGAAACTATGCCTGAATAATATTTTATGCATTAAAAATCCGGAAAATGGCAATTTGGAAATTTGTTAATGCAGAAAATACATTTGCGGATAATGTTTATTTCGTATTGTATGCTGTGTTTGTTCCCATTGCATATAGAAATTCTAAAACGGATAGCAAATGATGTAAAGGTGTGTTCTCAAAATTTCAATTATTCTCTTAATATTTGTTTCATTATTATTTTACATTCCTTTTGAAAGCGTATAATATATTCTTAAAATAGAATAAAATTATTTTTTCTTAATATAGCTAAAATTGATAAGTAACTTTTTGGCTTTCTGTCTACAACGGGAAAAATTCGTTTCTTTTCTTTTTCGCCAATAACAGAGAAAATATTTCATTTTTCTTATTATACAGTTTGCTTTTGGAAATTTTTATATTTTCCATGTTGTTTTATTAATTCTGTTATTTCATCCATGATTAAAACTGAGTTTTAGGGACTAAATGATTACTGCAAGAATAAAATATTTCAGAAAATAATCTAAATTTTCCTGTGAAGCTTCATATTGTTGAACCTGACTTTCATTCATGTAGCTTATCTCCTACGGTTTTTAACAGAGGCAGATTATTAGTTTCTGAGCCTTTATCTTCTTTTTGGAGCCTTTTTTTTCTACATAACAGGTTCTACAAAAAATCTTCTTCAAAAAAATCGTTTATATCTTGAATTGCGTTTATCCAAATTATTCTGAGCGTAATTTTATAAAACTACTTATAGCAATCCGAAACATTTTGTTACTTCTGTTACTCATTATGTGTGGGCCAATTGTCAGTCGGAAAAAGGGAACATATATAACATCTTTAAATTATATGGAAAATAAGATTAATTTTTTGAAATAAGATTCCGGCAGCTAATGTATACATTTTAATTAAAACTCAAACGTGTTGTATGATGAATTTCTTCTCATCTAGAATGCAGAAATATGGTATTCTTTTCATTATTATGCATAAAATGTATTAATTTGAATGCAGAGTTTCGAAAAGTTAGATTGGCCTAAATAACATTCATCTGAAGAATTTTTTTTTACGCTAACTAAAAATGCTGTACCATATTAGAGACTAATTATGTTCATAGCTACTCATCTGGATTCATATTAAAATAATTTAAATTAGTGACATTTATTTCCTGTCAAAAAAGGCAATCAGAAAAAAAAATCGAAAAAGTTTTATTAATTTCCAATGATTAGCAGTCGGAAAATATTATTATTATTTAATGTATTTCTACACAGATATATTATAAATATCTGCTCTGTTATGATTATATTAACATAATTTAGAATGAATACATGCAAAATCATGCTGTAATATGTTTTTGATTTCAAGAGTTGAAAAATTTTAAAAGTTATATAACAATTGCTGGTTTTGTCTGAATAACTGAATAATAAATTAGAGTATTTCAAAATGGTATGCATTTTGCTGACTAATTTTAAAATAGTTAGTAAAAATTATACTTGTGTAGCCGGTTGCTCTGTTTAGGTTTTTTAGATCCGAGCGAAACAGTTGGGTGGTATGAAGAAGGACGGAACAACAGATATATGAAATTATTTTATTGATATTTTGTGAATTCTTGAATGAAGATAGAATATTATTTTTCTAAAATTAATTACCCTTTCTAAGGGTATTTCCTATATTTTTTTGAAAATTAATTTAATGTATAGATCGGATGAATATGACTATTTTCTCTTAGCTATATTAAAAATCCCGCGTTGCATATTGCTATTTCAACCAGATAATGTCTGCCAAGCATTCACTTTCCTAATAAATTTATTTATCAACAAAATCGTCGCCCAAATATATTTGTTATATTTGGGAGATTTGGAATAAATGGCTAGAAATTCGTCAAAAATTTAATTAGTAAGCTGAAAATGTTATAGTGGAAGATCAATAATTATTTCTTAGTCGAAGAACAGCATATGTCAAAAAAACCCCTCTAAATATGAATTTAAAATATATTATTTAAGGGGTAACAAAACTTTAAGACTCATATAAAAATTCACATAATATAAAAGAAAATTTAAATGTAATAAACATTTGCATTAAAAAAATAACCCTGCTCAAAATCAGAGAAAAAATTAAAAAATGCCAGTTGTAAGTGATCCAACTTATAAATGTAAAGGATACAATGGAATATTTGATAATTTCACTTTTTTCAAACAGAGTGAATTTTCAACAGAGTACTTAGAAAAAGGAATCAGAATTTTCTGTTCAAGTGACATACAAAGAGATGTATAGATTAGACTTGTACTTTACAAATGATAGTACTTTATTACATTCCATAAGAAGTACAAAAACACCACTTTTATGAACACAATATGCATTGAGAAATCGTTTAGCGAATATGCATATAAGGTATGATAATAAAGTACAACATCAATAAAGTATCTATAAAAGTATCATTTTATAAAAGTAAAAATAATACTTTTATAAAAGGAAAACGAATCAGTGACCTAAGATTTTACTTTATAAATGTTCTGTTAGTAGTTTTGCTTGCGAATTGCTGCTTGAGAATCAATAAATACCAAATGAATCGAAAGCAAATTCCCCAAAAGAAAATTGTCTTAAAAAATTCAAGGAAACAAAAGAAACAAAATCAGCATGAGAATTAATCCTTAGAAGCAAGAACTGCGTAAAATAATTGAAAGAATATAGGGTAAAAGGCAAAATAGTCTATCCTCAACTTTATTATTGTTATATAAGCTTGGTATAAACAGCAATGTTTGAGGTTGTATCCATCAAACAATGACGATGAATCCCATCAATTGTGTAAGAATGATTTTAAAACATATCTGCAAGTTCTAACCGAACATAACTGTTGGCCTAACTGAAAATATAAAGCAAGAAAGATTTTAATTACAATTATAAAACATTTATTTTTTAAAGCAGTTCTTAATTATCACAAAATTTAATATTTTTCAGGAAATGAACATTAGGTCCTGAAGTCAGAACACAATGTTCGATTAACGTTCACATGAAATTTATAATTGTATAGAAATTGTGAAACTAATTTTTAGATATTTTCTGCTTCCTGCATATAAGTGCTATCACTATCATACGATTCTTCATGTGTAAATTATAATTTTGGAAACACTGAAGACATAACTCTCTCACTATTATGTTACATCAAATCCAATATAATTAAAAATCATCGTTAAATCAATAGCCTCTTTATTGTTTCTTTAAATGATAAATTTGAAATTTTGAAAAAGTTAACAATACAATAATTTTGTCTGCATTTAGCGCCAAATTAATTAGAATGAAATTCTATGGTTATGCATGTTATAAAAACTTGATAATAATAATTTCGTCAGACAATGGACTCTAAGAATATGCTTATATGATATATAATACGCAATAATTAGAATATACAACAAAATAGAAAACGAAATGGGAAAATCTAAATAAAAAAATATGCATAACTAAGACTTGTGCCTTAAATTTATTAAATTTGGCGAATGACTTTTCAATCTTTATTTGCACAGAATTAATCCAAAGTGGTTCTTCTTTAACCTAAATATGAATAAAGCTTAATTCATTTCATATTAATCTCACAGTTGCATTTATGGAACTGATAAATGCTGCATTCATTATTTATGCATAGTTATCGTTAAAATTGCATTTTGGAATCACCTTCTTCTTCCTTAAAATATTGTATAGTCTCTTCAAATATTATACGATACATTTATTTAGTTCCCTCTAATATTACACGATTTGCTTAGTTCCCTGTTCTAATTACACGATGTGTTAATAATTCATTGCAAAGCATTTTATTTTAAATGGATAGGTTACATGTTACTTATTAAAAGTAAGCAGAAATTATAAAGGACTAATTTATATTTCTATGTAATAAGTGATATATAATTTTTCAGTATTATGTGCTGTAAAATTAAAGCCTCACATCTATAGATGTCACATAAGATAAATTACAAAATTATTCAGCATAAAAAGCTAGATTTTTCTTTTCTTTTCTCATATAAATCTTCTAATAAGTTATCCATTACCCATCATTCTCTATAGATAATTTCAAAAGGTCATTTTTTCATTATATTAGTGTGATAAAATACACATTGAATAGCGATTTATTTAAATTTTTTATTTAATTCATGCGCAAAAAAAATCTTGGGGAAAACAGCAGTTAGATTCCAGCAGATGCTCGATAAAGCTCGAATTATGTGTTTCAAGTTAAAAATAGTTTTTATTGTATTAATTAATGTATGTAGTGTATTTAACAAATATTTGTTGTTGCTTTCGTTATTGAATTTAAGCTGACGCTTTCCCTATCTATACTTAAAAAATATTTTGAGTGTACATAATAAATTCTACGTAATTAAAAATTAGATTTAGAGGTAAAAAAAAGATCGAGGAATCGAATTTAAAATGATATTAAAACTTTAATTCATGTTAAAACGCTTCCTTTTATCAACCCAAAGTTTAAAAAAAAAATATTTTTTTTAAATCTTGAAATTGAAATAAAAGCTCTCTGAAGTTTTAATTGATTACATAAGAAAATGAGTTTAGTATATATTTTTTCTTACATAATTTTTAAGATTGCAATGGAAACTCATATCCTACCTGTCTTATAATATAAGCTTTTGCGTAGAAAGGAACACTCTGAAGTGTTGAATATTTTTTTTCCTTTCTGATTTCTTATTTTTTTGTGAAATTAACATCTGAACTACTTTCATTATTTAACATTCTGTTGGTCAGGAAAAAAAACATACAGGAGAATTAAGAAATATGAGCAGTAGAAATAATCAGTAGTAGAGTTTAATGAATATTTCTTTTAAAAAATTTAATTCATATTTTAAATCTATTTGATAAAATTTCTATAAATTATATTTTGTTCTTGAAGGAATTTCAGAATAAATTTGAATATTGAATAAAAAAATGAACTTACCTGAAGAGAATGACAACAGTTTTGTTATTTATTAACAATTGCGTGTATAATGTAGATACATTTTTTATCTGTAAATCCAATTACAGCTTTATGTTTTTCATATGGTATAATATATGTTAATATATTTAAGGCAATATATGTTAATATATATATATTCATATATCTTATAAACGTATGGATATCTTAAAGCTATAATTTTTGAAATTATCCCATTTTTTATTCTAAAAGGTGTATCATTTTCAATAATTTTTATTGCATCATTTCATTTTCCATAATTATTTACTGTTTGAGGAAATTGGAGAAACCATCTAATCTTT
>JAPMOR010000437.1:0-37362 GCA_026543865.1 Argiope aurantia
CATGATGTGTCTGATTTTGTTGCTTGGAAGTTTAACTTTCTCAGAACATTACAAATATCTTTTTGTTTGACTATATATTTTAAATGTTATCTTCTCTTTTTTCATGTAATTGACTATTTGTTATGTTTTATATAATAGCATGGATCATAAATGATTTACAAGAATATTACATGTAACATTACGTCATTAATAGCTTACAACTTGACTGGTTTTGCTCATTTTCAAACCTAATATTTTATATATTTCTTTATTTTTTATGTCCTAACTATTTGAAATTTTTATTCTCTTGCACACTGAACTTGATTCTTTCTTCCATTTTGCTTTACATTCCATTTCAATAATGATTTTCATAATTTTAATATCAGTAATCCTCACATAACCTTTCGTTTATTCATGTGCTGTCAGTGATGTTTTGGTTTTTATTCCTCAGATATGCAGCTTTATTTCATTTCAATATAAAGTATTCTCTCAGTTTAGATGACATATTCATTTGAATTTGTGATTTTATTTCATTTCAATATAAAGTATTCTCTCAGTTTAGATGACATATTCATTTGAATTTGTGATACAAAGTGATGGTCAACACACAATTTCATTTTCTGATTACTGATTTAAACTGCATACTGTCATTTTTTCACATAGTTATATCATAAATGTATGAATATTTGGACATTTTTGCAAATTATGGTTATTTTATGTTATTTATAACATGATGAATCTCAGTTTATTGCTTGGAGACAAAATTTTCTCTTAACATTACAAGTCTTTCCTTTTTATTTATTTAATTTGCTACATATTTAGAAAGTTATCACCTCTTCTACATTGTCTTTGACTATTTATTATGTATTTTATGATACAACGGATTATGGAAAATTTATTTTAATATTAGTAGGACATTATTGATTACATAAACAGTCACTATGATTTCACACTTTGGCCAGTGGATTGACATAGTATTTTAAAATATTGTTTAGTTTTGGTTTAATAAATATTTAAAATATTTATTTTCTGGCTCAATAATCTTGATTCCTTGTTTCATATTGCTTGATACCCCACATCACTAATAATTTACATAATTCTTATATCAGAAATCGTCACTTAACTTCGCTTTGACAGCTAGTGTCAATTCATGTTTGGTTTTTAGTTACTTAGAAATTTAGCTTCTTTTCATTGGAATATAAAGTGTTCTCTAAATGTAGATTACATATTCATTTGAGCTTGCAATATACATTGATGTTCAAGGCACATTTTCATTTTCTAACTACTGATTTAAATATCATACTGCCATTTTATTCACACAGTTGTATCATACTTGTATAAATATTTGAGGAAATTTTTGCAAATTATGATTATTTTATTTATAGTATGGTCGATCTGAATTTATTGCTTGGAGGCAAAACTTTCTCTTAACACTGCAAAGGTCTTTTTTTTTTTTTTTTTTTTCAGTTTTGTTTTCCCAAATATTAGAAGTTATTATAATTTATATTATAATTTCTTTTTTAATGTATTGGACTATTTGTTAATTTTTTATGATACCAAGGAAAATAAAAGATTTATTTTAATATTATATTTGACTTTTTATAAGTGATTGCATGAATAGTCTGTATGATTTATCATCTTGGCCTAATATTTCAAAAATTTATTAAGTTTCCATATATTAAATATTTGATTTTCTTGCACAATAAGCTTAATTCTTTGATATTTTTGCATGTCATTCTATAACAGTAAAAATTTACATAATTCTTATATCATGTAGCCTTACTTGCACTTTCATTTATTTCATGTTTGGTGTCAAGTCATATTTGAGTATTAATTGCAAAGAAATTCAACTTTATTTCATTGCAATATAAAGTATTCTCTCAATGTAGATACATACTCATTTGAACTTGGAATGGAAACTGATGTCCAACATAAATTTTCATTTTCTGTTTATTGATTTAAATTGCACACTGCCATTTTATTCACACAATGGTGTGACTGTTTGAGGAATTTTGAGCAATTTAAGATTATTTGATTTTATTTATAACATGATGAGACTGATTTTATTGCTTGGTAGCAAAATTTTCCTTTTGCATTGCAAACATGTTTTTAGTTTTACTATATATTTAGAAAGTTATCATCTCTTCTGTAATATGTGACTATATATTATGCTTTTTATGATACCAAGGATCATAAAGATTTATTTTAATATTATATTGGACTTAACATAATTATTTACATGAAGAGTCTGTATTATTTCTCACTTTGACCAGTAGATATACCTAATATTTAAAAAAATTTATTTTGTTTTAGTTTAATAATTATTTGAAATATTTATTTTCTGGCTCAATAAGCTTCGTTCTTTGTTTCATTTTGCTTGACACCCCACATCACTAATAATTTGCATAATTCTTATATCACAAGTCCTCACTTCACCTTGCATTTACTATTCATTTAGTATCAATTCATGTTTAGTTTTTAGTTATACAGAAATTTAGCTTCTTCAATAAGGTTCATTGCATGTTATATTTTACTTGATACCACAAATCAGATATAATTTACTTGAATTTTAAATTTTTCATCCTCACCAAATTAAATCTATATCTTGTGTTCTGCTAGTAATTACTCTGAAATGGGCCAATATTCTATTGCCATTTAATGTCAAATTATATATACTTTTCTACTGAACTGAAATTTATCTTTATTTCATCACAATATAAAGTATTCTCTCAATGAAGATTTCATATTCATTTGAGTTTGCAATACAACTGATGTTCAAGACACATTTTCATTTTTTGATTACTGATTTAAATTACTTACTGTCATTTTATTCACACGATTGGGCCATGCATGTATGAATATTTAAGGGAAATTTTTGCAAATTACGATTAGTTTATTTTATTTATAGTATGATAATTTTGAGTTTATTGCTTGGATGCAAAGCTTTCTCTTAACACTGCAAGTCTTTTTTTTTAATTGTGTTTTGCTAAATATTTAGAACTAGGGGGTTCTGCCCACTACTCGCTTATGCTCACCAATCCCCAGGAATTGCTAAAGCAGTTCCTCTCGGATCGCTTCTCTCGCTCGCCATCTACTAAACCACTTTAGTCTAGCAACAGATATATTCAGATTTAATTTTTTCCAAAATATGATAAAACAATGAAATAAATAAAAAAATGTAAAGCATAAAGTACACACGCAAAAATCACCTGCATCAAAGTTCTTTGTAAACACAAATAACCTTTCATTTAAATAACTATATACATCCACCAAAGAAACAAATTTAAAAAATAATTGTGCTTTTCTCACAATTTTTCAAATTTGGGAACTATACCATAGAAACAGAATAAAAAACTGATATTTATAAAAAAAAAAAAAAAAAATTCAAAAAAATTGTGCTTTTCTCACATTTGTTCAAATTTGGAAGCTACACTACAGAAACAGAATAAGAATTTGACAATTACAAAAAAATAAATTGTCTAAAAGCAGTTATATACAAATTCAGTCCATTCCCAAATAAGGTAAAACAATGAAAGAAATAAAAAATGTAAGGCAAAAAGTACACTCGAAAATTGAACCTAATTCTCCTCTTGGAAACAGCAAGGGATAGACCATGGGATCATAACATTGGTTTAATGGAGAAATATTTTTACAGCTATCACCTACAGGATAAATACAGATGTCTCAATTAGCAGGTGGTTCGCCATTATCTCCTACAAATAATGCTGCAATTTCTATTTTTGTAATAGGTTGGTTATATCTACATATATCTAAATTTCTAGTCTCCATGGAAACCATCCTGATATTTATAGAAGGATTTTCTTCAATTATACGATGCATCTGCAAGTAACAATCGACGAACGGATTGATTGCTCTCAACATAGAAGACAATCTTTCCATCACAGAGAGCAAACGTCCTTCATTTCTCTCCATGCGTTTTTCAATGGCTTCACTGGTATCAAACACATATAACTGACCATAACCTGGTTTGTTATGACCACTGTATAAAGGAGAAACCATGTGGTTATCTGACCATGAATCCTATAACAATATGGCTCTGTTCCAGGAGGAGGTTTAATTTGAGTTCCCATAGTAGCAAAAGCTAAAGCAGAATTATATTCTCTTATATACTTCCGATAGTTTCTTCCTTCGATTGAATCACTGATCAGTAAGTCTTTCAGTATTTACGGTGGATTCAGCAGATGTTCCTAAACAATTTTTATCATGACAACATTCCGTGCATTTGCCACTTGAATTTACTTCTTTTTTCGAGTAACGTGCCTGGCAAAAAGAACAGAGTCATAACATAGTTCCCCCCCCACACACACACAACTATGCTCTTGTAGTTCGGGAACTTCACTCCGTACACATAAGCGTTTAACCCTTAACTGGGGACGTGCGGTCTGTGAGACCGCTAGCGATGGATTTTCTGTCACCCCTATTCTATTTTTAGCTCAATTGAATGGATTGACCCTGTAGCTTCCTGTTTTGTGACCTTCAATACACGTGCACTTTTTCAACCGATTTTAGCAGATGCTTTTTAAAATAATTCAGTTATCTCTTCGAGCGCGGCCTCTAAGACCGCATCTCCCTGTTAGTATCCCAGTGATAAACAAGGCTTAGCAGATGGCGCTAAAACTTGGCCCCGAAATATCATCCAGCTTACTGATCCTTTTATGAAGCAGTGCTCCAGACACTTTTAAATGAAGCATAAAGTGATTTTAGTGATAAGGATAATTATACAGAAGAGTTTATCGATGAAAGTTCGCATTCAACTGATTTTGATATTTACGTTCAAACATAATTACTTTTACTTGTGATAATGTATTTTGAAAAATTTATAAAATATATTAATATATCAAGATATATATATATATATATATACAGAATTTATAGGTTAATTTTTATACTAGTTCTTTATCTGTATGTTTAAAATGCCCTAGAAAACCGTGCTATGGAAGTCACACAAGCCAATAAAAAAAAGGCCAATTTAACCCATTGTCATTTTTTTAATTTTTCATATAAATGTTGAATTTTACATTATATTGTCTTCTATATACCTTCATATACTGTAAAAATAATTATAATTTAAAAAGTAACATGCCTTTTCAAGAATATTATTTATTGTAACATGTAATTTGAGAAGAAAATGTATGTTCTAACGCATTTACTTTTTTCAATGATAAAATATTTTGAAAAATTTCTAAAACATATCTATATATCAAGAAAAATATCTTCAAAATATATTGGCAGTTTTTCATTCTAATACATTCATTAGAAAATTTAATTTGAGTGTAAATTAAATGCGGTCTCGTAGACCGCACCTCCCCAGTTAAGTCCTAAAATTTCACCTCCCCAGTTAAGGGTTAACCCTATCTCGTTCATTACGACTGGATCTTCTTATGAACCATTTTCATTCGACCTGCCCTCTTTTTCGACAATTTCGTTTTAAAATCGATACGGCACGACTTAAATCCATTGTAAAAGATTTTGTTTACAAAATTTTCAAACCGCTTCAAGAATAGCGTTTGCTTGAGATCTTATCAAGCCGCGTGTTGATTTCCCGGGCGAGGTCGAAGTATTGCCAAACGATGATTAACAAATGCGTCCTGATTTTGCGTCCATGTAAGCGTTTTATATTTATAGATGAAAATACAGTTGTCAATAATCAGAACACACTGCGCATGCATGAATTTTCTACGCTAGTTGGGGTAACGCAACGCACATTAGCAATTTTTAATCTCCTTTATTCTGTTTTATTTTAATTCAAAAGTACTTCAGAATGAATCCGAAAGGCCGATTAATTAACAATGTTTAATTTTAAATGCATTAAACACTAAGAAAATAAACAAAATCGTTTGCAGTAATCGGTCGAACGCATGTTAAGCCTTACCTCGTTAGCGTGCGGGAAAAACTGAAGCCTTACTCATTTGGCGGTGTCAAGCGTTGCCAAATGGCGATTAACAAATTGATTTGCGTCCACGTAAGCGTTGTAAGGCCTTATCACACGGGCAAATGCCGCCTTTGTCCACGAAAGTGTAGACGGAATTTAGCCGTGTGATAAGGCCTTTATATATATTTAGAAAGTTATCTGTTCTTCTTTAATGTAAATGACTATTTATTATGTTTTTTATGATATCAAGGATAATAAAAGATTTATTTTAATATTATATTGGACTTTTTATTCTCTATTTATCGATTTAAACTGTATACTGCCATTTTATTCACACATTAATAAAGTTCAGCACAAATTAATTAATAGAGTTCAATACAAAGTAATAGTGTTGAACACAAATTAATTAATTATTATTGAGTATTTGAAAGATTTTTTTTTTTTTTTTTGGATAATAAGCTTCATTGCATGTTATATTTTACTTGATACCACAAATCAGATATAATTTACTTGAATTTTAAATTTTTCATCCTCACTGAATTAAATCAATATCTTGTGTTCTGCTAGTAAATACTCTGAAATGGGGCAATACTCTATTGCCATTTGATGTCAAATTATATATACTTTTCTACTGAACTGAAGTTCACCTTTATTTCATCACAATATAAAGTATTTTCTCTATTTATATTACATATTCATTTGAACTTGGAATAAAAACGGATATTCAACACACATTTTTATTTTCCAATTATTGATTTAATTTGCATACTGCCATTTTATTCACATAATTCCTTAATACTTGTATGAATATGTAAGAAATTTTTTGCAAATTATTTTTCTATTTTATTTATATTATGATGAGTCTGATTTTATTACTTGGAAGCTAAATTTTCTCTTAACATTTCAAATGGGTTTTTTTTAATTTTGTTTTGCTTAATATTTAGAAAGTTATCTCCTTTTTTTTAATGGATTTGACTATTTGTTACGTTTTATTTGATTCCAAGGATCATAAATGATGAAGAAAAGTATTAAATTATCAATTTTATTGACTAGGAAACTAAAAATATTAGCAGAAAAAGATTGCTCTTTTCTTTGTTAACATATTTATTTACCTAATCAAGCAATTTTTTATAAGAGTTTACTACTAAAGGGAGAGAAAATAATCCAATATTAATAGAAGTATACATCACTTTGTAAAATATTAGTATATATATTGTAGCTGAAAAGCAAAAAGAAAAAAAAATATGTAAATGCACTCCAATAAAAAGGAAAATTATGGATAGAAATTTTAAAATGCATATTTTGTCACTTAAAACATACCATATTTTTAAAAAAAAGCATAAACCATTAGTAAAATTCTCTTTAGAAATGAATACAAAAACCAGACAATGAAGAATTTTCTGTCATTATGTTACATCGGGGTCAATTCATGTGACGTAAATGTCACATGTCATGTACTTCTTGCGCATGGCATTTAAGTTTCATCCGCACCGCTTTCGTCGATCAGTGTGCCATTAACGTTCTCCGCCAAGTATGAAGCAGATTTTTTGTTTACATTTGAAGTTATAATTTTTGACTCATTTTCTTTCTTCTTATTATCTGTTAACAGATGAAATACTGGTGTGCTGATGGATGCATGCTTTAATGCGAAAAACAAGAGTGACTGTCATGATAAAATGTTTCCTTTCAACAATCCTGATTTGGGTTGATAGTTTTGGTATAGATTTTTTCAAGCCTTCGAAGTCGGTGATATGCTCCGATCATTTTGAAGAATTCATTCAGTGTGTGTCCATTTATTAAATATAACTGTTCCAGTAATTTATTAGAAAAATTCTTCGAAGAAAAAGAAATCGGTAAGCGATTTCCCGTCAAAAACAGTCAAACAACATCGTGAGTGCATTTCTAATTTACTTTATTCACATTTGGTGAAATTTCTGATAATTTTGAATATGCTTATAAGGTTTTTAAAATGTTTAAATGAATATTACATTGCATTTTTCTACAAAATCTTATCTAAATTTAATTAATGTAAGTAAACAAATTCCTGTTGCAAAAATAACTGCTATAATGCTAAGCTTATGTGGAAATGAATATTACTAGTTTTCTAATTACATTTGCAGATTTGTGATGGATTCAAAGGGAATTTACATCACACAACTTTTCTATTGTTAAAAATAAAATGTCAATAGTTTATTGTATTTAAACTGAAATTGACTTTTATCATAATATCAGGTTATACCATTGTGCAGCTCAGTGAAATCTGATTTAATAAATACAAGTCTTTTCATTGAAAATCAATTTCCATATCAGCATTTATTATATAATTTTTATTCCCAACTTCATTGCTACATGCATGTTTCACTTTTTTTCTTTTTTTTTTTTTTTCTTTAACATATCAATTTTGAATTATAAAATTCTGTAAAAGCATAAAAGTGTTTCTTTCAACTACTCTTTATATCCTATTTAAACTCTCTCTCTCTTATATATATAATCAAGACCTTATTCTTGTTTATTAAATCTACTGTATTGTATAATTTTGTTTTATTTTATGATATTCATTAAATGTAATTTTTATCAATGTAACTTTAGCATTTAAAAAAAAATCAGAAATGTTCTGCTTTATAAGTATATTGTTCAACATTATGTTTTTATTGGTGATAAAAAAGAAAAAAAACTGTTGTTTGTATCTAGGTTGTTTCTGTTGAATAAAATTTATTTCATCATTTACATTGACATTCTTGTCATACTGTGTTTATATTATTTCTAAGTGTCTAGGAAAATAAATGTTGATAAATAGTAAATAGTTTTTTGAATTAATGAGTACATGGAAACATCCATCTGATCATATTTTTTAAAATAATTATCGCATATATTTTATCTATCTATCTATATCTATATATATTTGTAAATGTGTAAAATAAAAATTATAAAAGCGTGATTTTGTTTGTTTCCCTTTAATGATTTCCACAAATTAAAATGAAATTATTGATTCATAAGTTGCATAGATTTAAAAAAAGTATCAATACCTTTTATATTTCATAATTTGAAATTATAAACATAATTTATTCAATATATACTAATTTGATTTCATGCTCTTTCCTCTGAGCAAACTGAAAACATCAAAGTCTCAATATTTATAAAAGTAATTACATAAAAGAATGTAATAATTTTATTAGTAAGCTTTCAAATATTAACTTATCTAAGAGTAATAATTATTTTTAAAAAGAACTAACTGGGGGAACTATATTCATAAGATTCAACATTCAATAATATGTAAAAAAGAACATATGTAATTTTTCAAAAACATTGCATAGTCATTTGTCAAAATGTATCCTTCGGATAAAAAAAGGATATGGGAAAGGAAAGAATAAAGCGGCACCAAACGAATTAAAAAGCGATGTTAATTAATTATGTAAAAACAATAATTCCATTGAAAATACTAATTAAAATTTTAATATAAGAAATAAAATTATATAACTAAGAAAATTTGGAGAAAATAATATCTTTAAAAAAAACAAAGAAGTTTTTAATAATTGATGAGCTAGTGTAATATTTACTAAACGATGGTTTAATCAACGTTATCGGCAGAAATCACGACATGCGCAGAACGGTTGAAAATTGAACAGAAGTTGTTTGTTTGGTACGTGACCGTGAATTGACCCCATTGCGTCAAATTATTTGTTCGGAAAGTATGATTTAAGGGAAATTTATTATTTTAATTTATAAATAATGTAAATATAAATTTGAAAAGCTACATTAATAATTAAAGTATCAACTCCTTTCACATGTAATACAAAAATTACCATTTTGGATAGTTGGAACAAATAAAATGTGATTTAATTTACTTAACAGGTTGATAATGTCATGCCTAGGAAGATCTTCAAAAACGCTGCCTATTCTGAATTTTAATACCAGGTCTTGACATAAAAAGAAAAGCAGCTTTAAATAATTTTTCTTAAACTCATATGTTCTAACAACCCATTATTATAATTTAAAGCAAAAATTATGGTTAAAAGAATAATAATAACAAAAAAAAACTAAATATTTCATAAACATTAAGAACAGCATATATTATTACTATTGAAAACAGCAAGGAAAATAATTTATCAGTGCAGCGTTTGATATACGCAGGCAATAAAATTAAATTTGAAAGAGAAGGATTATTTTCATCCGAGGGAAACTTGAATATTTATGTAACTAAGTACCAGGAGTTTTGTGTTTTTTTAAATATAGAAGTTGAATTTCACATGAAAATAAAACATCCCAGCTTTTCACTCATGTTATATTTTTAAAATAACTTAAATGCAAAATGAATTAATTCACTGCTTGCCTAACTTCATCTTTTTTTAATATTAAAGCTATAATTTACAAAACAAAGTTAATATTAAATAATCAAGGGGGTAAAATAAATTATTTAATCAACTTTAAACCATTTTAGCGAAACATGGTAAGTATAGGTTAGAATAGTTACACAATATATTCGGAATACATAACATTACTGAAATTGACTGAATCATTTTGTTATTGAATATTTTTTTCCAAATCAGACATCAAAACATCTTTTAAGACAAAAAGTATATATGATTTATTTTGTTCACTAAACTCCAATATCATCATCTATATAGCCTAATACTTAATAAAAGTGAAAGACTGTTCAAATTTAGCCACAAAAAAATATAGCAAATGCAAATTTTAAAGAAAAGATATTTATACCACTACTGTTCTAAAGCCTAATTTTTTAGCAATTCACTTTCTCTCTTAGTACGGAAATAATATACTATAAAAGTATCATTTTTTAACAGACCTACCCATTGGATTCTTTATCTAAAAATGAATAAATTCTTTAAAAAGAACAGCAAATATAATTAAAAGGTTTTCTTTTCCTCTTTATATATTATCATTAAAAAAATTCGGAAACTTAATTTATTGATCAAGAGAATTGAAATATTTGTTATTTCAAAACACTGAAACAAAATTTTAAAAAATCACTATTATCATCTTTTAACAATGTATGGTATAAAACTGAATCAGCTCCATTAAAAAAAATTATATCTCCTTTTACATTTAGAATTTAATGCTATTTTTAGTTCAGTAATAAAATAAAATCATAGCATATCTTATGTATCAAATCTAAATCAAATTTAGAAATATTACGATATCTAAAAAAAAAAGAGAGAGAGAAAAATAATGAGAAGGGAGATAAAAACTCAATTTGAAATTCTTTCAAATTAGAAAATATTCATTTAATGCATAATGAAAATATCTATTCCAATTCAATTAATATAAATTTACGAGTAAATATTCACGAATTAGATGCAATTTTTAATTTACCATGAAAATTTAAATATTCTTTCTTAAAGATTTGAAATTATAAGAATTATCATAGACGCTTCTACTAGCGAGCGACGGTAAAGGTGGATTCACACAAGGCTAATGGTTGCTCACAATTGTTGCCTCACTACTGTTGTCTGTATTGTCCTCAAATGAAAAGTTGAAACAACGTCAGTGGAACAATGGAGAATAGTTGTCCCTTTGTGGTCACGTGATTTTTCTGAAGTAGGCGTAACTTTCTATTGCGCGCAATAGTTGGCCGCGTGTTAACCCACCTTAATTGATGGTAGTTAGAGATGCATAATTCACGATTTTTTGAATAACAAATAATTTTGCTATTGTTATTTTTAAATATTTGTTCTAAATATCTGTTATTCCAATCATATTATTAATTAAAGATTATTAATTAGTATTAAATATAAAATTTATTAATTGTAATTAATACTTAATTTACTAATTTAAGTAACATGTGATTGAATTAATTTATCTATTTCAGCTTACTTCTTAAATTTGATTTTTTTTCAAAATTATTTATTTAATTTCTTTATTGGAGTAAACCATTTTCTGAAAAATTTGAACTACAAATATACGTAATTTCTTTAAAATGTTTACTTTAGTTCTATATTCTACCAATAGATGGCTCCAGCAGTAAACAAAATATGTGCAGTCATGTGACAAGCAATTAAAAATGATCTATATGGAATAGTGCATCGTCAAATGCGAGTATCGGTGAATCAAGATCACTCTCATGAAGTGGAGCGGTGATTTCACACTTTCCAGTGAAGTCACTGCTCCAATAAATTTCAGTGATATCCAATTCAATGATACGATAATTCCAAGAATAACAAGTTCGTTCACTTTTCACCCCATTCACAGATCGTATCGATTGTTACTTAATATCATGATCCAAGTAGAGATGCATAATCCACGATTTTTTGAATAACAAATAATACTGCTATTGTTATTTTTAAATATGTGTTCCTAATATCTGTTATTTCAATCATATTATTAATTAAAAATTATTACTTAATATTAAATATAAAATTTATTAATTGTAATTAATACTTAATTTACTAATTTAAATAACGTGTGATTGAATTAATTTATATGTTTCAACTTACTTCTTAAATTTTATTTTTTTTCTCAAGACTATTTATTTAATTTTTTATTGGAGTGAATCATTTTCTGGAAGAGGTGAATTAAAAATATATGTAATTTCTTTAAAATGTTTACTTTAGTTCTATATTCTACCAATAGATGGCGCCAGCTGTAAACAGAATATATGTAATCAAAGTCAATCATGTCACGAGCAATTAAAAATGATCTGTATTGAATAGTGCATCATCATATGCGAATATCGGAAGTCACTCCAGTAAAGTGGAGAGGTGACTTCGCACTTTCCAGTGAAATCACCGCTCCGATAAATTTCAGTGATGTGCAATTCAATGATACGATAATTTCAATAACCGGTCCGTTCACTTTTCAATCCATTCACAGATTTCTTTCGAGAGCTTCCATTGGACAGATGGTATCGATTGTTACTTTCCAGTGAAGCACCGCTTCGGCAAATTTCAGTGATATCGCATCGATTGTTACTTTCTATCGTGATCCAAACCTGTAATCGAAATATCACCAGTAAGATCGTATCAAGGATTTGAATCACACCCCTCTTTGAAAAGTATCGATCACTGGTATTTGTGATTTTTTGATATTGGTTACGTAATAACCGCTCATAAAATATTCGTCATCCCTAGTCACGAGCACTTCCACATCATAATTTGGAATAGATACTTTAATTTGTAAGATTAGGGAAAGCTTAAAAGTAATTGAAACTAGTTTAGACGAGCGCAATAAAGCTCTAACGTCTTGAAAATTTGGTACATAATTTTTATTATTATAATTTTTGATATAATTAATTAATTAAAAATAATATTTAGATTATTTATGGAGTAAATATAAGAAATAAAAGTCTAATATAAGAAATAAAATTATATAACTAAGAAAATTTGGAGAAAATAATATCTTTAAAAAAATCAGAAGTTTTTAATAATTGATCGACTAGCGTAATATTTACTAAGCAATTGTTTCGTCAACGTTATCGGCAGACATCACTACATGCGCAGAACGGTTGAAAATTGAACAGAAGCGGTTTGTTTGGTACCTGACACGTGACCGTGAATTGACCCCATTGAATAAATAGTTTTGAAAAAAATCAAATTTAAGAAGTAAGCTGAAATAGAGTAAGTATTATAATCTTTAAAAAATTTGACTTGAGATTTTGACGAATGTCTTCGTTTTAAACCTCAATGAGTACAAAAGAAAAAAAAAATTTGTATAAAGTTTCACTGTTTGTTTATTTGTCCTAGAACGCGATAACTCAATAGCGCTTTGAGCTCAACAAATGAAATTTGGTTCATGGTATTTTCACCAAATTTGTTTTCTACCGAATTTTGATAAAAATTAATTCAGATATAGTCTATCTGTCCAGTTGCGTTAATATAAATTAACATGATAAAAGGAACAGAGCTAGATGGATAAAATTTGGTACATGGATTTAACATTTTATGTATAGATATCTACCTCATTCGAAACCAAATCAGTCAAGGGGTTGACCGCCTGTTGTTCCGTATATTAAAAATGGAATTTTCACAAGTACTCTATGAATTTTTGACAACAATTGTAGTTTTGTATAAAATTTTCTTTTCAATGGATTTTGGAAAAAATTCGTCTAAAACACATATTTAATTTCCGTTCTCTATTAACAGCATGATAGAGAGTAATCCTTCTAAAAAAACCGTCGAAAATCACTCGATAGATTCAGTAAAAACACTAAATTTAAGCCAAAGATTTATATTTCCTAACCGTTTATTGCTAATGTTATAATAAAGATACAAGCCTTTATCCTAGATCCGCAATTTTATGTGGGAATAGGGAAAGAGATAACTCCCTTATTATAGCATAACGATGAAGTTTTGGGAAGATCACTCCAGATCGCTTATTTAATTTCAAAATGAGATTTAATTTAAAAGAATGTTTTTTATTAGACAGAGCCCTGTCTATATAGTTTACTAGTTTTCTTAAGTCCAATACTCAGATTGTATTACAAACTTTCCATACTTTTTCCTTTACTTTAAAATTACTTTTTACCCGATTATCTGAGAGACATTGTAATGTTTCCATAGTAAATACCCTCCCTCCCGTCCTCAAAAAAGTCACAAATGTAAATGTCCTAATTTTGGGGTAATTCCGAAATACATTTTTTATATTTTGGAAGCAAAAACTTGGTTTTTAAAAATTATTGAAAAAATGGAATATCTTGAAGTATTTATTTATTTGTTGAGTTTTAAAATATGTTGCAGGTTACACTTTCATATGTTTACCTTCATTTTCAGCGTTATTTTAAACAAATATTGTAACAATCAGTAATTAATAAATGAAAATGTTTGATGTTTCTTTTTAAAGAGTTAGTTACAAAACAAGTATTGAAATAATACATATAATTATTAGTATAATCAAAAATATTAATTTATTGTCATCGAAAGAAATTGTTCTAAATTAATGGAGTTTGCTGAAATTAGTTTTAAAAGCTTTGTTCCTTCTCTGTAAATAATTTAATAGATAAAGTTTTATCAAAGTAGATGTTAAAAATATTAGATATTTTTGATTAAAAGTCGACATTCAATTGTTTCTTTGACGATCTATGCCTTTTTTTGAATGTGTTATTCATTAATTTTTTAAAAGAAATTATACATTTAAGGAATTTATTTTTAGTTTCATTAAATAGTTAAAATTAATTGACTATGAGTTATTTTATTGTTTGAATCAATCACATGACTATAAATTAAATTGGAAAAAACTGAGTATCAAAATTTCTATCTGGAATTAAATCATCGAAATCTTATGCCCGGCGTGTAAAATTTTGATTTATTCTGATTTTCCAATTATTCATTTTTAAAAGAAAAAAAAAGTCCTCATTAAATGCACAATAATATCACTCATCCATTTGGCTTAACTACTGTTGACTTCATCTCGTTCTCCGGGATTTTTTTTTTTTTTTGTTAAAATAAGTATTGTCCACTTAAGAAGTGGCTTTTTTTTAACTTTTTATAAAGATATATACGAACCCTCAGTCCTTACGCATGCGCTGAAAAGAGGACAACTTCGTCACTTTTACTTATACGAACCCTCAAGCATAGCCTCGCCTCCTCCAGGATGATTGACAGGGACAACTTCGTCACCGATCTGGATACTTTTTCTACCGGGAGCCTCCTTCATACAATTTTATGCAAAAATTAAAGCTAATAATATCATATATCATGTTTACTGCTTGCGTCATCTACTGGTAGAATATAGAACTAAATTAAACATTTTAAAGAAATGATGTATATATTTAATTCAAATTTTTGAGAAACTGGTTTACTCCAATAAAGAAATTAAATAAATAGTTTTGAAAAAAAATCAAATTTACGAAGTTGGCTGAAATAGATAAATTAATTCAATCACATGTTACTTAAATTAGTAAATCAAGTATTAATTACAATTAATAAATTTTATATTTAGTACTAATTAATAATTTTTAATTAATAATATGATAGAAATAACAGATATTTGGAACAAATATTTAAAAATAACAATAACAAAATTATTTGCTATTCAAAAAATCGTGGATTATCCATCTCTAATCAAGGATTTGAATCACACCCCTCTTTAAAAAATATTGATCACCGGTATTTGTGACTTTTTGATATTGGTTACGTAATAACCGGTCGTCATCCCTAGTTCTGACATATAACATAATTTTTAAAGAAGCTTTTCCAAATGAAATTTTCATTTTCAACATATGTTTGGCGCAGTTTTATCATAATTGATTCTTGCGCCAATAAACTCCATCAAACTAGGCTGTCTCTATCATATCAATAAAAAATTTCTTAGTTTGCATGATATCCAAAAAGTGTTCGTTAAAGATAGCTTACTAAGATTATAACTACGCCGGGGAACACTGTTACCTGAAAGGATCTGAAGATGTTACCGCAAAATTTTCCATTTGGCCAGATTTGTTCTTAGAATTTTAATTAAATAAATTAAGAAATGAAATAACGATAAATTCTATTGATTTAATATAATTGCAATTTATTTATAAAGATGTACATACCATCCATTAACGCTCTAAAACTCAATTATATTTTCGTATTTGTGCAAATTTCGTTGCAATGCCTATCAAAAACACAAAAAATTAATCTTAATCGTAATCGCTCTAATTTTTGTTTTCAATTTTTGAGGGATACGGAAAACCGTAAATATGAAACATTTGGCGACAAACTTTACGACAGAATATTCTCCATACAAACATTTTCCTTTAAAATATTCTTGCAAACGCATGACAAGCAAGCAAACATAATTTCCCTCATTATACAATGGATTCCGCATTGTGAGTTCATTAAAATTATAATAATTTGAAGTAATATATATCCGTTTACTTTCCTCTTATTCTTCTGATGTTACTTTTAAAAAAATAAAGTATATTACGAAGCGGATATATTTTAGAATAATTTTAAGGATTTTTTTTATCTTGCAGTATTTAATGCTTAATGTATAAAATTTTCTCCATATTTTTCATTATAGTAACACTATAGTTTCCATTAAGTATTATTATTCTAATACAAATATTGTTTCATTTCACTTTCTAAGTTGACTAAACAGGTTAATAAATTCGTAAAAAAATATATTTTTTGATATAATTTTTGAGTACATTATCTAGAGTGTAAAATTTTTATGACCGCCTAAATAAGAAAACGAAGAACAAATACCTTCTCAAATCACGAAATTTGAAATATTTATCATCCCTTTTGATGTATTCTTCAAACCAATATTAAAATTTCTGTCAGTAATTTTTTTTGATCATCTTATTTGTATTGAATTTTTTTTATTTATCATTTCTGCTTTCAATTATTGTCCATAAGTTTAAAAATTATATAGCTTTTGATGATTAAAATATTTCATTTTTTTCCTGCTAATTAATAGTTATTATAATAATTTTTAGTGAAAAATAATTTTTTTGTATCCTGTATTATTTTAGACAAATAAATAAAAACATGTATGTACACATATCTTGCATTCAGTTACATATAAAACCAAATGCCTAATTCCCTGTTCCGAAAGTGAGCTTGAATTTTACAATAAGGGAAATAACATTCGATTGTATATTAGTATATAAGTTTCAGGTTAGTACAAAATGTGCAAGAAGGGTAACTAAAGATTTAGAAACCTGAATTGTTTGTTTTTTCAAATTTTCTGTAACTTCTTAAATTATCCAAACTCTCTGTTTTTAAAATTTTTTAAGTGCCTACCACACTGGGGAGATGATGGTAGGCAAGCATGGGTAGGCAACTTTTTGTTTGGTATGGCTTGGAGTGTAGAAGAGAGGTATTTGTATTCAATCTGTCAACCATAAAATGAAAGGTTTGCTATGATAATTATTACTTAAGTTTTATTATTACTTAAGTGATTATCCATCCACCTTTTTTTCTTCTTTGCTTCTGCATTTTCATGGGTCTTTCATTTTAATTTCCGGTTTTGATTTGCAATTTGCTATCACATTTTGAATTGGATTACCTTCTCAGTGTGCAAAACATGCTAGAAAATTGTTCTCTATCTATTTCAATAATATTGGTGCTGTTCTATGGCAAGAAGACATGTACCTGTATCACTAAATATAATAATACGTTAGATTGTAATATCAGTACTTAGTTTGGTTCAGAATAAATTTTCAATTTTTTGTGTTTGTTAGTACATGTAACAAATTCTATTTTTGTTAACTGTTAAACAATATCTTATTCAATAATATCTATTAATACTATTTTCTATTATTTTATGTCTTAATAGTATGTTTCATATTATGGCAATATTTTTCTTTTCACAGCCAAATGATTTTACTTTAGAGTTAACTGATTTTCGTCTTATGCATTTTTTTAAAATGTTTTACTTTGTAATTAACTATTGGAATATTTTTTAACTTTGTAACTATTGGAATATTTAACTTTGTAACTATTGGAATATTTTTTGTATGCAGTAAAATGTTTGTTTGTTTATGGAATAATCTGCATTTTTTACAATTAAATTTTTTATATGTATTTCAGATTAAAATTTTTTTAAAGAATTTATGTAATTAGAATTTTTATTCAAATATCTCTCTGTTTTTAACTCTTCCAAACATAAAAACTTATGCACAAATAATTACCTTGTCTCGCACAAATAGAAACCTGTTATATTCTATGAAAACATTATTTTTGTACTCAAAAGCAATCCTTAATATAACATTTAAAATTTAGAAATAAAATTTTAATTATTTTTTAAAGAGGTGTGACATATTTACTACTGCAATGTTTTTTAGTTTTCTAATTCGTAATATAAAATGTTTTTAATCATATCAAAATAATGAAAATTTTATCATTTAATATCAAAGAAATATTTAAATTTTTAAAGGAAATCAAATAGTTAGGGTTTAAATATATAACAAGAAACAATTAGAGTAATGAATTATAGTAATAGATAATTTTAATTTTTTTAATGAAGCATTTTTCAAATATATCAAAGTATTCATAATTATTCTTTAATACTTATTAAAGAATAATTAGGAATATTTTGATATATTTGAAATTTATATTTATTATAAAATATTTTATATATTAATTATTCTTTAATATTTAAAAAAAATTGTTGTAAAAAATTTGATAATTGGTAGGTTGAACAAATCCCATTAAATTTTTTTACATTTTTTTTTTTTTTTTTTTGTGTGCCAGAATGTCTGTTTTTAATGAATCTTTCTAGTTGATGTGTCAAAAATGGTTCTGTTAGTAAATATCTGAAGTATGCAAAATGCATTTATAAAGTGGTTTACAGAATGAACTGCTATGCTTTGAAAATGTCCTTTTTTCATAAAGTGGCTTAAAAATTAAAAAACTTAGATGAAATTAATTTTTTTTTTCTATTTCGTACAATTAAATCTTAATGTATCTTGACTCTTTCTCCGATGACCATACATAGTGTTTGGCATGCACTACAGATCTGAATTCAAAAAGAAGGTGCTTTCTGATTTTCTGCATTGGCAATGATATAGGTAAAAAACAATTTGTTTATTTTCGATGAACAAATTTTCAGGTGGGCATTTCCTGACTTGCATGAAAATGACCACTATCCATTTCAGTGGTTAAAAACAGGTTTTCTTTGGTCAAATCTAGAGATTCCCTTCCTAATTTTGCCAGTGTGATAGCTGCCTGAAATTGTTGTTTGATGCTTGTCATCTCTAATTATATAAACATGGCAATGATAGTCACTATTGTTCTCATTTGATGTAATGTTAAATGGTATTACAAATCCGGTATTCTTTAATTATTTTTAATTAATGAAGAAACTTCAATAGCTATGGTTTGTAAAATTATTTTTTACTTTGTAGTGAAGTTTTATCAGAATACAAAATGTTAGTTTATAATTCATTGATGCTTTGAATATTTAAAAATAATAATTTAAAAGAAACTAAAAAACTATATGTACTTTTGACATTTTGAAATTTCGGGAATATATTGGTTTAGAAGTACTCATTTCAGCATCAAATATAATTGATTTTTTTTTAAATTGGAAGATTATTATCTTTTATGGTATGCTTTATTGAAGATTAAAAACTAGTGGCAGTATTTGAGATATTATGTATGTTTCTGGTGAATAAGCTTGATTTAATCAGTTATTTGGACATATTAGATTTTTATTCATGACATAGTCTTTAAGTGCACATTTTTCATTTTTTTTTCTGGGAGTCGGATATCATAAATGTTTGTTCTTATCATTATTACAGGTTTTATGAGAAAGTGATTCAGCGTCCTCTGAATTATAGCAATTAGTGGAAATACATTTTTGTTGCACGTTTCCTTCAGAATTTTTGTTTAAATTTTTTGAAATAAGTATGTAGAAACAGGAATGTACAAACTCTTTTTCAGATCATTAAAAGATAAAATTTACAGTCAATTTAGACATTTAGGGATGCAATTTATATTTATCTTCATAAGCAACCAATCTTCAATTTTCATATGTGTTGGTGCTACAAGATAAGAAGTTAATAATTCTTAAAAGATGAGTAGAAATCCAACCGATTTGCACAAATGAGAGGGAAATTCTTTTTTTTTTTATTACAGGATATGTATTGGCATGTAAGCAAAGATAAAAATAGTAATAATAATACACTGATATCACCTATAAGTAAAAGGATTGCATTTAACTGTAAAAGTATAGTTTTTTGGGAAAACTGTTTAAAATTTTTTATCATAAAACTGTACTTTCTAGTTAAATTATGAGTATTTTCAGAATAAAGCAATAAATCATTTTTTTTTGTTTTTTGTTATGAAATATATACTATTTTCTCCCAATTTTTGTCGCACATAGCATAGTATTGAGTTGTGGAATGTTCTTTTCATATACCTTATAAATTGATGAAATTGAAAATAACATTGAACATGGCATTTGGACTCATTCTCTTTCTGATCTTGAACTGTAAACATTGTTTTGTGTATCCTTATAAAATAGAAATATATAAGAGATGGATATGAAGAGCACAGGAAGAGTCTATTGCTTCTTCTTAATCCTAATCATTCGTTTAATGGAATTCCAGCAGATTAGTCTCTCAAGTTGTTATAGTAATAGAAAGGTACTCGATCATGCTGGAAATATACAATTCTTCATTATCAAATATCTGTTGAATGTGGTGTAAAGGATTTCTGTTGAAAGTTCAAATGGAATAGAAAGTTTGAGAATGTCACTAGTCATGATATTTTCCAGAATAAAAAGGCTTAATTTATTGACTCACTGACAAATTACTTTTAACAGTTATTCACATGGTGCTTTTTTGTTAGGCAAGGATTATCAATTGCAGTATATCATTAATAATGATGATTGTTTCAGCAGTTATATATGAAAAAGTATATTTTTAATATTGAAGAATTGTATATAATTTTTTTTATTAATTTGAGCCCAGCAATTTTGACTAGCAGAAATCAATTATTAATGTAATAATTATTCGAAGGACATTTTCATTTTTTGGGAGACATCCTGTTTATAGGAGTCTGATAAGGATAAATTTTGATTTCTTGTGATTATTAAGATTTTCATTTCTTTATTAATACAACAGCATTTTTTAAATGTGTTCTATTGAATATTTATGAAAAATAGTGTATGGAGGATTAATTGATCAGATCTGTCCTAGTCATATGCTCTCCATGAATCATTTGATCTATGTATGATCTATTTATTCGGTAGAAGATGATCACAATTGAATGGTTCTTTAATGTATGAAATAAGCTACTATGTAGGAAACTTTAATTATCATATAATGTTTGGAGGGAGAAGTATTGAATTAAGACATACTACAGATTTTATTTAGTCTATGTAGATATATAATTCATTCAAAGCTAAAATAAAGAAGGAATAAAGCAAAAGTTCTCAGCTGTCTATAATATGACCTCTTATCTTTTTTCCTTCAGTGTGAAAGAAAGAGAAACAAGCTATGAGAACTATTATTATATTTACTTTTTTTTAAAGTTCTTTAGTTTTTTTTTATATATGTATGTAGTTGAATTTTTCATTTAACTTAAATTCAAAAGTAAATTCTCTAAAATTAATTCTATTTTAGTATTTAGAAATTCTATCTTTTTATTAAATATAACTTTTTAAAGTATTTAATTATTAAATATATATAAATTATAAAATATTTTTATAGAATTTTAATTTTATGATAAATATAAGTATTTGGTAATGTACATCTTTGTTTTAATGGTGAGGAATGGTATATTTTGTTACTTTGCTAAAATCTTCTAAATTTGATTAATCGTCAATTTTTTTTATATATTACTTTTAGATTAATTGTGAACTTTATATAATCTGCTATTCTTTTTTGTAATTCAGTTAATTTTAAAAAGTTTATAATATAATTTTTTTTTTTTAAATTTCCTACCTAGAAGATCACAATATTTATATTTTAAAAAATATTATGACTATTACCAGCAGAATTACCGTTCATTAATTGGTGATGTTATTTCTTATTATGAAAGAAATAAGTACTCCTTAGTCTTAATTTTATGGGTGAAGTTCCAGTATAAATAAACAGATTCTTATTTTCTTTGTGGCATAATAATGGTGTTATAGATCATTTCTAATAAGTGTGTATGTCACATTTGTGAGGGCTCAATGCTTAAGAGACTTATGATTTGCTTGATTAACAGTATTATATATTATTCTTATGACGTAACACAATTATTCAAGTACTTCATGTGACTTATGATAAGCTTGAATTATTCTTTATGGTTATATGTTGTTTTATGTTAAATTATTAGAAGAAATCTGTTATGAAATGTTTAAAAAAATGGAAGGAATAAAAATTATTAATAATTTGCATATTATAAAAAAAGTTTTAAAAAATGACAGAAATGTAGAGTGCATTGGAAAAAAATGTTTATTTATATTAATTAAAATTTTTCAAATTCAGTTATTTTTAAAACTTCTTCTATATAATTTTACTTGTCCTTAAAAATGGAATTTTATTGATTTTCTACTCATTTCTTGTTGTCATAGAGATCTGAAATTTTGTACACTTGTGTAATCTCAATGACAAGGTAATATTTTAATGTTTTTAGAAATTAATTATCACTTTATTATTAATTAATTTTAAATTTGATTCTATACTAGTATGAGTAGTGTTAAAATCCATTCAATAGGGATCACTGTCTACCTGGTGGTGAGGGGGAAGGCACAGTTTACCAGACTTAGAGGCTCTACTTATTATGTAGTTGGAGAGTTAAAATGATAACACCCTTAAACTTTTTGCCTAATTTTTATTTAACTTCTAGTTGAATAACTTGTTTCATGAGCAGAGTATAAAAATATTGTCAAAATCTGTTCAAAAGCATTTTTCCCCCTTTGTAGCTTATTTATTTTCCTACCATTTATTTAACTAACCAACCTACCTGTCTGCTGAGGTGAAGCTTCCTCCATTTGAAATCATAAGTGTGGAGTTACTTCCTGTAGGATTAAATAAATAATATATGATAATATTCAGGACCTAGACAATATAAAGTTGGGAATCAGCTGAAAATCCAATACCCTATCATACATTAAATGAAAATCTAGATGCTTCTAGTTATGAATATCACTTATGGTAAATAGATTTGCATCAGAACAGAAATGCTCATTTTGACATTTGTTTCTTGCATCTTGTTTGAAATAACAACCATTAAGTACATTTCTCAAGAAAAATATTTCATTTTTTTCAAGAGGCCATTTGCAAAAATCTAAATAATGTCAATAGCCCCCTGCATCTAAATAATGCTGTTTATTTGTTCTCTATATTTTCTACAACTTTGTGTTGTAGTATGTTCATTTCTGAAAAAGTAAACTAAAGTATTGGTTTTTATTTCAGTTGTATACCTATCCATCCAACTTTACAGAAGTTTATGTTCAGATTTACTTGTTCCACTTTTCAGTAATTAAATTTTTCTGAAGAATCATTGAGAATTTCTAAATTTACATTGATATTCTTATGTAGTTTTCTTAGCATTGCAATTACACAATTTTTGCAGTATAAATATTTCAAAAACCCTTCATTATTATGTTGTGGTATAAGCAAACTACATTCCCAAATATGTAATCGAAACAATTTGATTACAATTGCACTAATTGTTCATTTACATAAAATATAAATTTTAATGTTAATTTATTTTTAAATTCTTGTTATTGTTGAATTCCTATTCATAGTAACCATATGTAAATGTCCAAATTTATCCCAGAATTATTTAGCATAAATCCTAATACTATTAATACCATCTCAGTTTTCAAATACTAATTTTTCAATTCCTTATTAGATATCATTTGAGAAATTTTTTCCTTATAAAGTCCACATAAATTTTTATATTTTAAAATTTCAGTTAAAAATTTATTAAAGATAAAAATTTTTTGTTTAAAAAATAATTAAATATCATTTGGTAAAGTAAAAGAAATGTGAGCAGTTATTACATACCAACATTTCTTGAGGGGGATAAAAAAAAATAATAAAAAAGTTTTAGTGTCAAGGACTTGAAATTATACAGTATGAATTTAGAATGTTTGCTGTAAACTTTTAGTGAACTATTTTATCTCGTTTGTGAATAAATTTACACTAATTTTTGGTTGAAGAATAATTCACTTTGTTAGTTTTATTGTAGTTTTTAAGTAGCTTTTGGAGAAAATTGTGAAATGTACACTAATTTTTGGTTTTAGAATAATTCAGTTTGTTAGTTTAATTGTAATTTTTAAATAACTTTTGGAGAAATTTCCAAAAGCATCGATTTCAGAATAGTAGTAGTGTTTTAAGTTTTCCAAATTGATTATAAGATTTCTTCTTTAAATGTTTTGTTTATTATTTTAGGTTTGAAACTTTGGCATCTAGCACAAGTTTTCCACCTATCCGTATTCCAGCACCTACATGGAATACAACTGCTACTCTAAAAAATATACCAATTGATTCAAATTTAGCATGGCTACTATGCGCTTTGTGCATGGCAATGAGCTGGGTCATATACATCACATATTACAATTCACGAGTCATTGGCTACATTTTAACAAGAGTTCTTAATCATTTCATAAAGCAAGGACATGTCAAAGTTGGTAAGACCTTCATATTTATTCTTTAAAAATATAGTATTTTTGGGGAAAAAATTTGAATCAGTTTTATCTATCCGTTTTATTTTTGCTTAGCAAAATGATTGAAGTTAATAGTTATTGCAGAGTTTGTGTTACCTATTTATAAAAATGAATGAACAAAAATCTTAGGATTTTGATATTTTAAAGGTTACCCAGTAAAACATCCAAAGCCATTGATGATGTTTTCATTAAGATAGCTCTCTGATATGAGAAGAGGACTTGAGTAGAAATAGTCAAATTATTTATTTTCATACTGCATTGTTGAATTTCTTTCAGAAAGAACCTAAAATATAGATTGAGCAAGTTTTGTTTCTGAAATTATAAGATGTAATATTATTTCTTAATTTTTAAGAATGTTCAGATAATGCAGTTCAAATTCTTTTTTCCCATCATTTTATTGTTGTCAACTTTAAAAAATATTATCTTTTATAGAATGAGTACAGTCTATCGCAAAAGTATCCAGACACTTTTTATTGTATATAATCTATAAATATCTAATTTAAATAAAGAAATATCCTCTATTTGAAAATATTTCCTCTTTAAAAATATGTAAGTTGCATTCATATAAGGAGTCATCTACAAATTTATATTTGCATAATCTTCAAACTTTCCTATTGCAAACCTCATTTTTTCATATTTTAAATGATTCTGCATAATCAGAAATCCCCATATAAAATTTTTAGACAAATATCTTCAAAATAACCAGAAATATGTGAGGAATATTAGGAGCTGATTCAGCATATGCAATTGTAGCAAACAAGACAATCTGTTAATATATTTTTATTTGAATTTTGATTTCGAATGTTAATATAGTAGCTTTGTCCTAAAAAAGATGTTTTGAGTGTAAGTTTAATAGCGATAAAACATGATTAAATAAGAATTTGGAATACATGTTTTAATTTAAATAATTAATTAAAAATAAACAAATAATATTTAAATAATTTTTGAAGCATACTGTTTAAAATAATGGAGAATTCTGTGTTAAGTTTAGCAATTAATGTTTATAAAACAAGTTTAAATTGAAACATTTTTGGAGAGACTGATTTGGATAACTCTGAAAAATAAGACAGATACTTATTTTCTGATACATTTCTTTAAAATTGAAACATAAATATAATAACGCTGTGGTTTTGCGTGTTTAAATTTCTATCAAACAATGCTTTTGCACTTTCGGCTTTTTAAAAAAATTTTATTCTTAATCTCTTTTTACCAGACAGATAAGAGTAATTCATTCATCAAAGCATTTCTAAACTTGTTTCATATTTTCAAAAAATTATTTTGTTAAAGTGTTATAATTACGTTCTTTGCCAACTAAAAATTGCTTTTGTAGTTTTAACTTTTTATAAATGTATACTTTGTGCAGAATTTTGGTTTTGTGTATTTTTTATTAAATACCTCAGAAATCATTTATTCTTCTGTAATTGATACCCACTTTCTTAAATGGAACTTTGCTTGAAATCTAAGTGGAATAAAATTTGTTGCTTCTATTGATTACCCCTCCCCCCATCAACTTTATTTTTAAAAGGAAAAAAAATCTTAATCTAAAGTAATGTTTAAAAACTTGCATTGTTTTCCATTCCATTTCCACATTTTAAAAGTTCTTGGTTCTTGCTATATATGTTAAAAATTATTTGACGTAAATGGATACAATATGGAACAGTGAAGTTTTAGCTTTTGTTCCTTCAATTGGTTTCAAAGTTTTTGAGAGTTTCTATTCAAGAGTTTGTAAGTTATAAATCTAAAAGTTAGTTAAAAATATAAAATACACTTTTATATTTTTAAAATTGCACCCTTTTGTCTTTTGTTAAGTATTTTAATGTAAAATAAGAATTATTGTCAAAAATTCATTATATTTTAAAACATATTGAAAAACTAGAACTCTAATTTAACATTAGGAATTCAAATTGTCATTTGTTTATGATTCATCAACCATTTACTCAGAATCACAATACATTATATATTAAAGTTATTTTCGTTTAGAGAATTTGGGTATGTATTTGAAATCAGATGTTGCTATTTGAAAAAACTATAAATCTGTATCTGGAGACAACCCCTTAATTAAAATATTTCATACTTTTATTGTGAAAATGTTTCTATAGTAGTATGTATTTATAGTTTTAATGTATGATAATTAGTTTCGTTATAGCAAGCAGTGTTCAGATATCTTTTTTGATGGACTCTACATAGATTGACTTCTTTCTGATATTGTTGAATTATCTTTCAGAAAGTGATTAAATTGTGAAAATATATATGAGAAGAGCACAAATTTACAACTGAATTTAATTTGGATTTCAGTATCTACTTGTTTGAGGCATTCTATCTAAAATTTTTAATAAAGATATTTTCCTAAATTTTAAAATTCATAAAAAAAAAATCTAAGCAAAATACAATTTAAAATGTTTTGCATATATATATACATTTCACAGGATGCATTTTTATTTAGGGTCTTTGTCCATATCTGTTTTATCGGGGAAAGTTATGTTCCGCGATGTTGCTTATATTACTGAAGACTGCACATGGCGAGCTCAAGATGGATGGATTATTTTTCGCTGGTGGTATCCATATGTTCGTAAAGAAATATCTGAAGGTATTGCTTCTTCTAAAACAAAGTTAAAAAACTTTGATGACATTTTGTTATTTTTTTTTTCTTTTTATACATTATTTTATAATAATGTGACAAGCAAGAGAATGGCAAGAGTTTAAACAGTTAATGTTGATTTTTTTCTTTCATACATTTTGCTTTATTCTGCTTTTGGTTTTTTTTAGGACTCTTATTTATTTATTTTTTTATTTTATTTATCTCTCTTATTCTTGTATTTCTTTTATCTTTCTTCTTTAGCTCTGATTAACCCGGCTTTTTTTTTTTTCAAATAAAACCATTTATCAGAAGTTTAAAATTTAACATACTGTTATATTTTAAAAATAATTTTCATATGATTAAAAATTAATATTAATTTTGAATAAATAAATGAAAACTATTTTATATATGACAATTTAATTACATTCCAGTTTCAAATAAACAAATCTGGTTAACTGTATTTATATTATAAATTTATATTTTTAAAAAATGATAAGTGATGAAATTCATATGAATTGCAAATGTAGTTTAATGAGGATTTAAAATTTGTTTTTGTATACCATCTTTAAATAATTCCTGTTTTTTAACTGAAAAAAATTTGAAAAAAAAAGGGGGTTTTGATTAATAAAGAATTATCTAAAAAGGGTTAGCATATTGTGGGATTATAAGCAATAAAATATATTTGCACATATTATATGATTATGAATAATAAGTTAAATTAACTGCTTTTGTAAATGTTATTTTTTTATGTTGGAGATCAAATCACAAATTTAATTTTGATGCAATTAGGTCAGCAACTTTAAGTCAATCTGAAAGCAGAAAAGACTTCAATACAACTAATTTTTGTATTGAAATGTATGCACTATACAAAGTTAAAAATAAATTGATTTCTGCAATTTATGATTAATTTTACTGTTTTAATATTTTCAGATTTGTCCCATTCTGATACAAGATTATCAATGCTGCTAAATGGATTTGAGCTTCATGTGTATAACCGTTCACAATTGTATTCTCGATTAGAACATCTATTTGGTTTAGAACCATCTATTGTGCCTTCTGGTTTGGAACCATATTGGCAAGACTCAGGAGGAGAAGGAGATACTCAAACACCAATAGAAAAGCATGATACTATTACTGTTCCAAAATATGAATGGCGAGATTTAATCCCTGTAATTAAAGCAGAAATTTCTACAGTATGTAATAAAAATATTTATTTTTTATAAATTGGCATAAGTTTTAGTTTTTTCTTTCATTATTGTTATAAACAAAATAAATTTTTAGTTAGACTTTGTATTATGCATGCTGAGAACTATTATTGCATATGATTTCATGCCATTTTATAATCACATCGCATTATAAGTGTATCTCAGCAGTAATCAAAACATTCTTCTATGTTATTGCATGTCTAGTAAAAAATTAATATTTAATGATTATGTTTAAAAATATTTTTCCATATATGTAGATTTGCGTTTTTTTAATCATTATGCTTTTTGTAATTTTAAATATAGTTTCAGTTTAGTGCATTTACAAAAGCTTGTTTTTGTTTTAATTTTCAATTTTTGGAATGGTTTTTTTTTATTTAATAATGTCTCAAGAGCTTTATTAAATTGTTAAACATCAGAGTGATAGTAAAATTTTAATTTTTGATTGAAATATTGAATCTTTGAGCTATCAGTGTATTCAGTATCTTATAAAAATTAAAATAATATAAATTAAATTTCGTTTTTTATATGCAGAAACATTTAATTTATAAAGAAATTTAAATTAAGCAAAAATTTAGGAGATATTTTTGAGTGGAAGAAATGTTTTAGAATGCTTTGATTTATAAATAACTTAACTATATAAATGCCATTAAAAAAAGTCTCCCCTGGAAAACAAAAGAGAAAAAGAAATGATAATATTTTAACTCTATAAATTTTTTTTAAAGTCTGACTTGGGGAAAATAAAAAACGAAGAAAAAAAAAGAATATTTTTTGCAAAATTTCAAATTTTTCTGTTGCGAAATGTAAGTACAAGAAACTCTTGTGATGATTTTTTTTATGTAATTATCAGAAGCAAAAGATTTTTTGTGGTAATTGTGTTTTTTTGAAGAGCTTTAAAGTAATTGAATATTTTGCTATTGTGAGGAAAGTTTCTGGGAACTGGTCTCATTGGGAAAGAAGTATTTATTTTTAAGATATAGTTTTAGGAACAGTTATTTTCTTTCGTACTAAAGGAATAAAAATTAACAAGTATGTTTAATTAATTAACTAGTATGCTTTTCACTGAGATTTTTCTTCTTTATACCATGAAAGGTGTGCAGTAGATTTAGTTCAGTTTTACAAAAATTTATCTTTGTTTTGCTTGAAAAAAAAATTTTTTTTTAATAAGCTGAGAGCAATATGCTATTTTCTTTTTTTTTAAATTTCTGCTTAGTTTTTTAATAAGCATCAATATTTTTTTTACAGTTTTTGTTGATTAAGAATAATTTTTTTCTTCCTTATTTTTTAACATTAAAAACTTTGTAAAGTAGTTTAAAAGCACTTAATCCGCATTTTCTAATTGAATTGTTGTTTCAGTCTTTTTGAATTTTTATGCTGATAAGCTGAGAATCAACATCATATTAAATTCTCAATTAAGTAAACTATTTTTTTCTTGCTTAAAAAATCTATAAGGAAGTTGATTAAATGCATTTGAATTTTGAAAAAGTATAAAAAGCTTTGATTGGTATAAGAATTATTTAAATGATTTAGAAATGCTTGGGATAGTTATGATTGTCTTACTATTATTTTAAATATAATATGCAGAATGAAGTAGAACATCATTTTTAAAAAGGATGCGCTAACAGTAGTTACTTTTAATTCCATTAAAAACATATATATATGTTACCTTTTGCATTAAGTTTTGGAAATTTTCAGGCACTTGTAAGTCGTGAAAACAAAATTATGAGCGAAATTTTAAAAAAGAATCTGCCATAATTTTAAAAGTGGGAAAGAAAATTCAATAAAAGATTAATTAAAAAACTCATGAAAATAAAAAAAATAGTAAATGATGTGATAGAATTTCAGTTCCTTAGTGTTTGATGCATTAATGTAAAATACATATATTAAACACATAATATTTATTATTAATTTATACACTGAATAAACCATGTTCATATAAAAATAGTTGTTGATATATTGCTGTTAAAGACATTTAACTAGTTTAAGGCAATAGTTTCTTGTGTTATTTTTAATTTTTAAACTATCTCTATATAAAAAAGTTTTGCTATTTACAGTAATACATACTTTTATCATAAATAAAACATATCTAAGAAATCATGACAAATGGGTCATTATAATATTATATTGACAGTTATTGAAAAATGTTCCTTTCCATGATTATTGTACACAAAACTCATAATTAAGGATTAGGTATACCTTTTATTTTCATACTATCAAATATTATCCTTATATCAAGCAATTGTTGTTTAATATAGAATTACAAGAGAAAATACTGATTGTTTCAGTTGCAGTTATGAATACATCTTAAAAAAAATTATATATAATATAAAAATATGTACATATGCAATCAGTACTTCGCTGTAGATCTTTTAGGGTGGTTTTGTATTATTTCCTAATGTTCATAAAAAAAAAAAATATTGTCTGTTTCATTTATCTGATATTTTTTGAGCAAAGTTGTTATAATATTTTATTGAAAATCGTTTTAAAAATCTTCCCCCCCCCCTCTTTAAAATAAAGCAGGAAATCGGAACACTTCAAGAACTATTCAGTATTTAATCTTAAATAAAACTGAAGTAAACTTTTCATGTAAAATTTTTATATTTATTACCTGTCATCCATGAGTTAAAGTATTTTACTCAAGGTAGAAACTATCAAGCTTCTCAAATTTAGCCTCACTGTGAATGAGTTTTGTTGAACATTCCATTATGTTCCATGGGGTTCCATGGTGTTTGTAATAATTTTATACAAACTGACATGAGCAATTATGTAGATGCATGTATTGTTAATTATGATTAATTAGAAACACTGAATTTATCTTATAAACACTGAATTTATCTGAATGTTCAATTTTTTCTGTTTTAAAAATGTCGTTAAGTTTTGAATTTCTGCTGTTAATGATAGTATTTTTAAAGTACTTTTTATACATGCAATTGCATTTCAGAATAAGCCATATATTATGTAATAAAGTAAGCATGATGCACTATGGAATATAAAAGATTAATTTTAAAAATTGATTTTCAAGGTTTTGAACAGTTATTGCAGATGAGAAATGGATAATTTCTTATAGATTTTTTATATCAACTGCACTAAAATTAATATTGCATGATTTCTGTTAGAATTTTTAAAAAAATAATTTAAACCATTTTTGACATATTGGATAGTAAGCAGTCACTTAATATTTTTTTGTGTTCATTTTGTAGTTAATGCTTTCCAAATATATGAAAATAGATTTTCTTTTTACTCTGTTAATCATATGTATTATATAACATAGGCGTCAAAGCTTCTTTGTAAAAAATACTATAGTAAAAACTTTTTTCTAAAAAATGCCTACAAGAATTTTGATAATTTGAAATATACTAGATGATTGGGAAAAGATTAGCTCATTTTATTTCATAGTGTTTTAATTTCTTTCTTTTTTTGTACAAAAAATGTTCACATCTACGTACTAAAGGATACCCATACCCACTGTTGTATCACAGCTATGAAAACAAAAGACGAAAAAAAAATTATGAAATGAATGGGAAATTAAAAACTTTGGTTTACAATTTCTGTATTTATTTCTCATAATTTATGTACTAATAGTTGTTTTTAAAGTTGTTTCTTTGTAAATCAAATATGTGACTCAGACTAAAAGAGAAATTAGTCTTTACAAAAACATTCTGATTTCATGGAACTCACAGATACAGTTATATAGTTTTAATAAACATTTCTCTTTTTATTTGCAGGCATTTAGACAAATCCTGATTTTGTGGTTTTTTATTTAAAATAGTTCAATCAATGATATAGAAATATCCATTGTTTTTTTTTTTTAAACTCCTCAAAATAAGTGATGTGTAGGTGATAAGTGCTTATAAAAACCAAACAGTAATGAGTGAAATAATATTTTTCTCAAATTTAAAATTTAAGGTATTAATGTAACTGTAATGTAATGTAAGGTATTATGCAATGAATTTAAAGTATTTTATATAATGGGAAGTCATATAAAAGTGATCAGTTGTATTTTAATCTCAGATTAATGGGGAGCAATTAAAGCTGATATCAATACTCGGTATGTTTTTGAACCCTAATGTGTACACAGAAAAGGGGGTTGGGATATCTCTAAAATTCCCTATATGACTTTTGTGCCGGAATTCCAAACATTGTTTTTATATTTGCAAAATGCCTTAAATTTTTTTTATATGTAGATAAAGTGGCATTCTTCATAGAATGCATGTAATATAACACTCTGAATTAACCATTACTGAATTACAGTAATTGCCAACAACAATTACTCGATTATTATAAATTTCAATTAAAAAGTTATCAATTTTTTTTTCTAGGATAAATTATCTACTTAATTATAATACTTTATTTAAAAAATTCTATTTTTATTGTTTTTAATAACCAAAATTAATGAAATTATTTAATTTTGCTAGTCAAAAATTCAATCACTTTTAAATTTAAGTCAAAATAATGGTACTTTTTTTGTGATTAATGTTATTGAGAGTTGGCTTTTTGGATCTCCTCTAGAGTTTCAGATGATTCTAAATTGTGTGGTTGAGAACATTGGAGTATGAAAAAAGTAATGATATAAACCCATCCTAAGTTTAATATTTATGGAATTTCACCCTGTATGTACTGAATAATTGCATGATGATCACTGAGCCTCCTATCATGCAAGCTAAAGGAAACATTATTTGACACAATAATATTAACAGCCTTTCTGTGTTTGTGTGTGTGTGTGTATGTATATATATATATATAATATATATAATATGTGTGTACAAAAATTTGGCTTTGTTGAAGCATCTTAAAAAGGGATGATAATCTTGGATGTTTCATTTTTATTTTGAAGCACATTTCTTTAAATACTGAAAAAGGAATTTAATTCCTCCATTTGGTATTGAAAGTGGTCCCAATCTATAGTCATTTAAGAGAAACATAATGCACATGTTCATGAGTGAAGATTCAAAGTGAAAAGAGACAAAGGTATGGTTAGTTTTTCTGGTATTACGAAAGGAAAATTAGTGTTGTCCTCAAAGATACCTGACTTGGTATTTCTTTGAGACTTTCAAAATTAATGGGATATGGCAGATCAGTATTATGGATTTTGAGAGGCATAAAAGAGAATAAAAAAAACCAAATACTGCACAACCCAAAATTTAAAGTGTTTTTATTTTTCGATTTAAGTGTTGAGAAAAAGAATTGATTTCAAAATTGTATTTAAATTGAATTCATTGCTTTTGTGTTTAGAAAGTGCTCAAAAATGCAAATATGATATTCATAAATTTTTGAAAAATAATCTTGAATCAAAAAATTTATTCCTGTACTTTGAAGTAATTAATTCAGTTCTTTAGGTACAATTCAGCAAGTGCATCTAATTAACTCTAATTCTAGCATAAACAAAAGAAATAATTTAAACATATTTTTGAATTAAAAGGCATGATTCATTTGATTTAATACTGGAAAATTGACATTTTGCAGTAATAAGTAAGTATTGATAATATCTATAGTCTATTTGTCTGTGTCTAGTTGATTAATAAAGACTTGCAGGTTTACTTCTGTGTACTTACAGCAAAGTTAAAAAATGCATAAATATTTATAATTTAGGATTTTTTATATTTAAAGCTATCCCTCAATTTTATTGAAATTCACTTTTTTTAATTAAATTATAGTTTAGCCATTATACTGATGAACCACCAATAACTTATAATGTGTTGCTGTGACTTATGGCCCTTTACAAGCCCGCTGACAGTTATCTGTCAGCCATTTAAGCCAAGTGAGCGTCTCTTGTTTTTTCCGCAGCGCCAACTAGGGCCAAGAGTACGACTTAGCTACTTCATGGTCACATTCGCTTGCACAACCCCTTTTTACAGGGGGGCACATTCACACCCCTTACAGATAGAACATAGAAAAAGAACAGCCATACCCGAACCGGGACTCGGAACATGGGACACGCCCAGATCACTGGGAAGACGCGCTACCCCTATGTCAGGACGCCAGCATAACTTTTTATAGTTTTCATTTATAAATATGCAATATTTATTTTAGCAATAATTTTATTTATTAAATTTACTCGCCAGCAATATATTTTGCTTGCATACAATTATAAATGTGAATTAAAAGAATTTCACATTTTTAAATCACTATCATTTAATCTACTGTTTTTAGATAAATATTAAAACAAATAGTAATAATTGAAATAAAAAATGCTTTTTAACTGAATTTCATCTAAATAAAATACTATTTAATTCTTTTATCACTTCCCACTTCCTTTCTTTTCTTAAATGAAGAATAAATCTTGCTATTGTTAAAGACAGTTACTTGTTAAAAAAAGTAATCTTAAGATAAATCTTATTCTATTTATTGCAGCTTTTCAAGTTTTTTTTATTAGTTTGAGCTAGCTTTTATTAGTTTATTATAAACTTTTATTAGTTTTAGCTTTGAGTTCATTATTTACTGTCTGATATTCCTTTTTACACATTGAAATATATAGTTGTTGTGCAATTTACAACTACTGTATGCTGTACTGTATGGGGAAATATATATATGAGGATTAGTTTTTTTAGATATTTAATCGAAATTTGAATTTCTTGCATGTGATAAATTATAAGGTATGTGGCTATACCAATAAAATTTCTTGTTAATAATTGTATTTTTGCTTGGATTATGAAGTCATTTTATTATATTTCCTTAAATTCTCTTATTTGGATTACTATAGTGTTAGTAACCATCAATTTTTATTGTAATTTTCGCCTTTTTTTCGTATTGGTGTTTCAAACTCTTTTTGTTTCTATGACTTGCAAATAAGTGCTTATGTTAAGCATGTACCCCCCTAAAATTTTAAATGAAAGTTTCAATAGATTTTACATTTTATAGGGTCGTGTTGTGTTTGGTAATCGTTTGCTGCCAACAACATTATCTGTCAATTTTGAAGAAGCTCACATTATTTATACAACAAAACCTGCACCATCAAGACTTGATCAGTTTACTCACATTACAAAATGTAAAGCTGAGAACTTTAAAGTTATTTTAGCCCCAAGCCCTAAATATACTGGTCTTAGTGATGAACCTCCAAGATATATGGGTGAAGGATTTGTGGTTTTTCAATCTAACTTCGTTGATCTATATTATTACCAAGATGAAGCCGGTAAGCCATTTTTATATATATATATATTATGAATTAGCTCAATTTAAATGTAATTCGATGGTTTTCCTGACATGTTTTGAGATACCTAAGCTCTGGATTGTAAAATTAGATATAACATTTATTTCTGGGCTTTACATGGCATATACTGTTGCAGTTTGTTTTCTGTAAGAAAATTGAATTATAAGTCATTTGAAGGAAGACAAGATGTTATATGTAGATAATTTATGTCAAAAACATATTTATCATAAAATGATTTAAAATTCATATTAGGATTTGTGACTGCTGAACCTGAAATGGTAGAACTCGCTGATGGTGATGTTGTCCAGAGATCAACTGCTCCACTTTGGGGATTGGATATTAAATGTGGAAAAGGCACCGACTTCAGCTATGGACCTTGGGCAGATCGTCAAAGAGAGCATCTGTACAAATTTTTCTTTCCACAGGCACGTTTTATATTTTGCTTTTAAATACTTAATTTGTGAAGTACAATTATTTGTTCATTTAAAGACATGTATATACACAGGGTTGTCGTAATTAAATTTCCATAATTCAGAGGGCCATGTAGAGGGCGTTATATGGGTTATAATGGCATGAATGTTTGGATGAAAAACATGCCAGATCATGTACTCGAGATTTATTGAAAAAAAAATACAGAAAGGTGGCATTGCAACGTTAAAATACATTTTACAAAATTTTTATGTGAGTTCCTGGTTCTCTCAACCTCTTCCAATCGAAAAACAGTATGTTCCTCTCGAAAGTTATGGTGTATGCAGATTCACTGCAACTCATCATTGAATTGTTTTTTAACAGATGACTGAAACAAGGTTTGAAACCTTCTCCGCCTTAAGAAAACGGTTCTATGACATGCTGAAAATGTTTATGTTCTCTGAACTGCTCAGTATACAATTTTTATGCAGTACGTTGCACCACCCCATATTCATCGTGGCTTTAAACTGGTAGTACGACAAATTTTCACTGAAGAAAGGGTGACCGGTCGTGGTTTTCCAACAATTTGATCTCCTCCCTTGCCTGTCCTTACTGCATGCTACTTCTGTTTATGAGAATTCATAAAGGATCAGGTCTACCGAAAACAGCGTCACTTCTGAAAAAGCATTATTCGACGTGCTCGCAGAATCAGTGAGGATTTATTGCGTTTCTCACATATTTTTTTGCGAATGGAAAGGGTTGTAGAGAAACACGGGACTAATATAAAAATTATGTGAAATGTTTTGTCGTGGGACCGTGCCATCTGTCGCCGAATTCGTGTTCTAAATTTCATTTTTCAATAAATCTTGAGCGTGTCATCTCTAATGTCTGTCATCCAAATTACAAGTTATTATGGCCCATATAACGCCTTGTGCAGCCCTTTCAGTTGGAGAAGTTTAATTCCGACAACCCTATATACACTGGTGTGCAAAACTTAAGCAACAGGTATGTTTTTTGCCATAACTTCACGAGAAATCATCTGAGAGACATGAAATTCAGAAATGAGATACAGCATTTTGTTCTGAAAGAATGACGAAAGCATAGTTGC
>JAPMOR010000437.1:43576-65672 GCA_026543865.1 Argiope aurantia
GTGTGATTATCAGTAGTTTGTTTTTAAAATGTTGGATTGCATAATGCAAACATTTCCAGTAAATTTTACATCATTAAGAAATGAGGTTTTGGCATATAACAGGTAAGTGTGGGAGGAAAAAAATAACATGTTTTGTGTTGTATTTTCATCAGAAATGATAAAAAGATGCCATGAAGATGCTATTCTCTTGGAGTTTATAGATTTTCTGGTCAAATCATCTTAACTCAGTTTTGATAATTTTAATGAAATGAGATTGGTTGTGTTTTTTAAATTCTTTATTTGAAGACAAAAATTTAAAAACTGTGGAGAATTTTGAAAATTATTCCCATCCTTTCGTATGAACAAGCATTTATTGAAAGAGGGTTCATCATTAATTAAAATTTTGAAATGGGAAATTTGAATGAAAAATATCTTGTTTAACAACATGTGTTCTGTGACCACTTAAAGTATAGCAGAATCCATTCAGTAAATATTACTAAAGAATTGAGAATGTTAGCAACATCAGCCCATTTAAAATATAGCCTATTTTTGGGGAAACAGATTGTGCAAGAAATAATTGTCAATGTCATAAAGAATGATTGATCTCTTAACGGGTAAAGAAATTTCTTTTAAAAAAAAGAAATTACTGAAGGTGAATATAAAGCTTCACTAATTTACAGGATATAAATTTTTAATGTATTTTCGTCGTAACATCAAAGTATATTATAGCTCAAAAATTATTTTTGCTCCATTGTGAAAGTTAAAAATAGAGGCTTTTCAGTGATGCCAATTTTGTTTGAATGGAGGCATTTTTTTTCTTTTGCAATTTTTGAAAAATTAATTTTGTAATTTGATTTTTATTGTAATGAAATTTAAAACAATATAATTGCTTTATTGAATTGTTGAGTCACGTTAAATATGTTTTAATGTCATGACACTGTTGATTGATTGATGTGAGTGTTTAGTGGCGCAAGAGCCAACCTTTGCTAAACTGTGCCACCATGACCCTGTTAATGCTGGGATTTTAAAAAAAATGCTTATTTTGCATTAGTTTAAATTAAAATTTTTTTATAGCACTTCAGTAAATAAGATTGATGAGTGTTAAATGATCCACTTGATGAGTGTTAAATTTTTGAGGCGATGCGATATATTTTCTCTCACTGACAAAAAAATCTTTTAAAAAATGCCTCAAATGGCATTTTTTTATTTTCATTTTGCTTTTAACCACAGAGCGGGCATCTTTTAAATTAGTGAATGTGTTTTCATTATTTATGAAAACTAAGAATTGTTAAATCATTTTCATTTTGTCGTAAAATATATAATCACATGTTTCTGTAATCAATCTGTTATCAAATTAAAATAAGAAAATTTTATTCATATTTGCATATAGGTTTAAAAGTAGATTTTCACTAAAATTTCAAATTGTGAAAAGTTTATAGAATCCCTTTACTAAACTTCAGAAGTCAAAAACTATAACATTTATTTGCATATAATATTTATCTTGTTGTTGAAGTGATATGTAGACTTGCATGAATTAGTTGCTACATGCTAGACATAGGTGACAAATAGCATTACAAAAGCTTATATATCATGTTTTGAGAATATTGTTTTTGAAGTATTTTATTTTTGTACTAATTATTATAAAAGAAAATTCTAAATATGTGTTATATACATGTCTGTTAAAATGATATAAATTTATCCTTTATCATGTAGCTATCCTTAAAAAATATTCATAAACAAATTACATTTTCTTTTATTGAAAATGTGTCCCATCTTTTAAGCATCTTCATTTCACATATAAATCCCAAAATTACCGATATTTTTTTTGAAAGTTAGTTTTCCCTTGATATCAATGTTTTATTTGTATTTAATTCTTAACATTAACATTTCCTAAAGTTTGATGATTTGGAAATAATTATGTAGGTGTTGAAAATTTTTCAAATTTTATAAAATTTCTAACATTTAATGCAATACTTTTTTTCCATCTTAGATGAAATCCTGCAGTTGTCATTTTATTATTAGCATAATTATATCTTTCCAAATATGTTTGGATTTGCTTTATTATGTATGATTTATAGTTTCTTGTATATTTCGTATGACCCTACTTTTCATTATCATTGCTTGCATCATTTTTACATAGTGTTGATTTATGTAGATATTTTATATGAAATAATGAAGTATTTTTTATGCATATTAAAATATTTTTACAGCTCTTATGGAAGACTGGGCTAGTAAATCAAGGCCAGATATTCTGCACTTTGTGCCTTATACTTGGCATTTCAGTTTAATACTTAAAGAATTCGAATTGATAACGGTTGTTAATGAATATAACTGGATTGACTGTTCTTCTCAACACCAAGAGAATAGTAAGTCTTGACTGTAATTCTTTTGAAATTTTCCTATTATAAATATTCATTTTAGTAATTCTTTTGCAAATGTAATGAACCATATTTTATTTTGAATTGGATTAGTCAGGAAATTGTAGAAAAACTAGAAGTTAATAATGTACTTGAGCATTGTGTACTATATGTAAAATTCTTACAGATTTTATTATCTGAAGAGATTTTGAGAAAAAAAAATGAATTTTGAAGATTCAGGCCTAGTTTAATTACAATGAGCATATCTATTCATCCCTTTGCCATATGATTAGCTGCCAATTTTTGGGTGGTAGAAATGAAGTGGAAATGACTGGAAGTAGGACAATCTTGGGTACATATTGTTAAGAACTTTTTCTAGCATCATGTCGCACTTATGAATGAGAACTATGTACAGCCTCTAGGTCTATGGAAAGGAAACCTGATCCAGATAATTTAAGAGTTACTACAGCTAATAAAGACCAATATTTGTCCTGTGTATTCAGATGTGTAAGGAGCGGGAAAACTTCTCAGATCTCTTGTGACCTTCATGCAGCCACAGAAAGGTGAGTTTCAAGGTTATTGTTTTCAGATGGCTGCAGGAGAAGGGTCTGCTTACAAGAAGACCTGCTGTTTGCATCCTTCTCATTTATGGACAGTGAAGAGCATATTTAGAATAATGCTGAGAATATTGACTTTAGAGCAGCAATGATAGGTAATCTTTGAATTCATTAATGAGTCTTGGTATAATATGATAACTTATTTTGGGTGTATGTTCTCCTGCAGAGAATTAGGGACTTCTTATTCTCCTCCAACATCTCAGTATAGAGCTATTATGACATAGGAATTCAGATTGGTTGGGCAGGTATCAGGTGCACAGCCCCTCATATCTTTTGCTGAGGTTTTATAATTGTTGTGAGATATAAAGATGGCATTTCAAAGCCCTATGGTTTAATTCTCAAGGGTGCAAATTGGGTCATTTTTATGGCCAACAACATGATCATACATGTATATCATAACTATTGTACTGTTGTTGTTTTTCATTATATCATCTTGTGTAATATTTAATTTCATTACGATTTGTCCAAAAGCTCTGGAAATAATCCACCAAAAGTGAAAATTCTCTTATAGCTGATACATTTTAAATAGCATCATATGTAGCACCTTAATATGCAATTTTTTAAATGCTGGTTTGCTTTCCAGATATTTTTAGAGGAAAATATACATAAGTAACATTGTATTGAATATTACTTTAAAGTTGAATTGCTGCTTATAATATGGCTTCTAGCAGTTTCACAGAATGTGATTAAATTTTCAGAAGCCGTTAACACAGACCATAATTCTTTAAATTTTTTTTTTAAAAATACTTATTAAAAGAATTTTTTTTTTTCATTTTTCACTAATTCTAAAAAATTTCATGAAAACGAATCTGCTTCATTAATAATCAATTTTTTTAGGCTTTCCTCCGGAAATATTGCTACTTCTCTGGGAAAATAGTTCTATATCTTAAATAAAAGTAAACTGATTCCGTAAAAGATAAACATACTTTTAATGAATGACTACAAATTAGAAATATTTTCATTTACTGATATCTTTAAGCTTTGTGAATTTTCTTTGAGATATTTCTTCAGGTAAAAATGCATTTAGTTTCTGATATAATTGTAATCTAATACGTTAGACTGACCTGAAATTTATATTGCTATAATTTTTCATACTATATTTATGTAAAGTATTATCTGTATCAATTATCTACTTACAATTTACTGAAAAATGTGTAATTTCTTCCATTTTGTTTTATAGCTTACTTGGCAGTTTCTGGTGACCAGTTTGAATTGTCATTTGATTTACCATTTATAGAATATCTACCTCCGACTGTTGGTTTGAAATTTTGGATTCAGGTTTGAATAATTATCTATGTAGAACTTCAAAGTTTTTGTTTTTCTCTCTTATATTGATTTTCTATTCATTCACTGGTTTTCTTTTATTGGACAAATTTATATGATATTCAGATGATTCTGATATACCTAAGAATTTTCCATACAGCATTTGGTGTTGAAAATAGAAAAAAAAAAAAAAAAAAAACAGATTATATTGTGATGGTCTATAAATATGGATGATTAAAATTTTTGTAAATTTAAAATATATGCTTGGAGAAATATTTTACTAAGATAAAGAAAATAATCTGTCTAATTAAATTTTTATTCCTGGGATATTATAAAAATATATGTTGTAGAAGATTATTCAAATAACTGAATATTGTTTCATGCAAATCTTATAGAATATAATATTTTTTTTATAAATAATGTAATTTTGCATCATCTCTCAATTCCAGAAGAAAAAATTGAAATCATATATACCTTGAAAAATTGCAAATGACTTATTAACTTTCTGTATGTAGTTTAAGCATAATTGTATGAATAGTTTATCGCATCAGCAAGTATGTAATTTAATAAATATCATTCTAAAAAGTTTTTTGTTTGCATAATTGTTTATAAAGCTAAGCAGATGAAAGAAAATGCTTATTGTAAATTTTTATTTCTTTGCTATGAATAAAATATAAATATTATATATTATGCTTTTAATGGAAAATTGAAAGATTTATTTAAAATTTTCTATTGTATTTGAAATTTTTTCTTTTATTTTTTAATTAATTTATTTAGTTAATTAATTATATTTTATTTTGTATCTTCTGTCAGGCTTGTATTTAAAATATTTTTTTTTTTTCCATTAAGGATTTTTTTTAAAAATTCCTTTTCAGGGTGAAAGTGTTGATATGTGTATGTACCTGCCTGAAGTTAATACCAATAGAGACATAATATTAATGCTAGAAAGATGTTCAAAATTAACATGTAGAAATGGCTCTCCTGTTGTTCAAGATAATAATACGAAAAAATGGAGAAATATGGCTAAAACAAGGTATATTTTGTTTTTAACGAAATTTTTTGCTTTGTATTTTTCTATTATATAGATTTACATTTTATTTTCTGCTTTGTTCAAATTTGTAATGTGACATCCATGACATTTTGTACAAGATTTCTTCTTTAAATTGTAATTACATTTTATAATGTATTGTTGTTTTACTCTTTTTTTTTTCCCCAGACAGCGAGTTTATGCATCTTTTATCTCTGGTTAATAGTTTTTCTTTTTTTTCTTTCTATATTTTTTAGAACCTCACCCCTCTTCATATTGAGAATAATTTTTGTTTTTGGAAATGAAAGCATTTTTAGTTTAGTTTTTAGAATGTTAGAAAAAACAATGCTTGTCAATTTTCTTGTTTAAATTCGAGAGGCAGTTGTAAAAATTTTTACTTTTTCTAGATATTTAAAATTTACTTAGCTTATTTTAATTAGTTTTATTGTAGATTATTTCAATTGCTATGAGATTTGGTCGTTTTATGATATGAAAACATAAACTGTGAAACTTATAAGTAAATGGGAAGTTCTCAATGGCTAATTTATTCTAAAATGTTGGCTTTGCTGTTTTAATGGCTAGACATTTTTTTTTTTTTTTTACTTTCTTGTATTCAGAATTTTCCAAGAGAAAGTATCACAGTTGTCAGAAAAATCGGACATGAGATTTTGATGAATCTCCACATTCCAGATTTCTTTGAGTCTGAAAAACATGTTTCTGTATGTGAACTCGATAACGTAAAAACGGATGAAATTTTATATATCTACTTTACATCAAATTTATCGATTTCTGTCAACTGAAAGGAAAAGAGAAGTCTGGATGTCCGAGTATAAGTGAACACAAATGTAAAACATTAGACTATATTAGAAACACTATAAAACGTAAAAGAGATTAGAAACACCACAAAACATAAAAAATTGGACAAAAAAATTTGGTACACTGGTTTAGAATCTGTAATTTAGATTCATTTCAAATTTAGAACTAAATCCATCGAGGGATTGGCCGTCTTTCGGTCTGTACTATTGCCAGCATGTAAACGTGATAATTTAAAAGCACACTGATTTAAATGAATTTTGGTATCTGATCTTGTGATTGAAATTGTAGATCTATGTCAAATTTTGATTTCAATCGGTTGGTAAAAAGTATCGAAAATATGTTTGATTTGTACTTGTGTATTAACTGTATTCTAGCGATTAATCGCCAGAAAAATTTGCTAAAGGTCGCATGCTAATAGGCTCTTTAGAAACTATTATTTGCCTATGGCATGTAGTTAATTATTCATTTATTAGAGATTTAAACATTTATTCGGAAGTAGGCGAGGAAGTTTTGCAGAGACCTTTATTACTGATATTCCCAAATATCTTCCTTTTGTGTAATAATTTTTTAATGACTTGGAAGATAAATAGGTCTCTAAAGATTGTTCTGAAAAGTTATTTCCTTGCTCTAAATGAAATGAAAAATAAAAATAGTTTATCTAAAACTGTTGAGTGACTGAAATTTATTATTCTAGTGCTGGCTGGGTGGATTGCTGGTCTGTACCTATTGTTGCTTTGAGCATAAGATATATATACCATCCTTCTCCTCCATGTTGCCATTCAGGTTTGGATTTAGATATTACGACTCCAGAAAAGGAAGAAATTTTGCTTTCTCCAATTCGTCCTAATGGATCTCAAAATAGGAAAAAGAGATCATACAGCCAATGCTTAGAATTTGATCCTATGTCAATGAATCCTGACACAGTTCATCTGGAACTGGAAATTGGACCATCCGTTCTAAAGCTATATGGATCATTGCTCAGAAATCTTATTAACTTGAAGGTATTTTTTTTAATATACTGAGATGTGACTAACAATAATGTAAATATCTAATCGTGTTGATTTAGCGGAATTTTAAATCTTGAAATATATTCTAAATCTGCAGTTGTTGATTAATTGAGTGAATTTAACATTAAAATTGTTGTGCTGAGTAAAGTTATTGTAAAATTATTGTGTACTATTTTTAATTTATTCAAAATGACATTTTGTCAGAAATCTTTCACTAAAAGCTTCTGAAAATCGTCATATATTTTAATCTGATTTAGTATGTTAAAAACTGTTTCTTATATGTATGTATGACAAATTTGCTTGTAGCAGTTAGTTAGGTGTAATAATTGAATTAAAAATTATGTATTTACGGAAAAGTATTATGTAAATGAAATTTTTTTTATAGTGATGCACATTCAGATATTACAGCAGTGTTGAATCAAGATATATTTGCAGAGACAGTTGTACAAATTTGCAAGAAAGCCCATATAATATATACCAATGTTTTGCTTTCTTCATCTTTTAATATAATATTTGTAGTCAATCAAGGATTGTTACTTTTAAGTCATAAATTTTTTAACTGCTTCTTTCATGAATAATGTTCTCATCCAGGTATCTTGGTTTTTATCCGTTCCCAGATTTTTTTGTTTATACATTTTTCTATCGATATGTTGTTATATATTAAATTGCAGGTACGTTATTGCAGTAAAGCACACTATAATAGACCATATAATGTATAAAAAATTTGTAATGAAAACATTAAGGCTTAATTAAAACATTTTTTTCTTTATATCTGATTAATTGATGGTAAAACACCATTTAGTTATTTCGGTGTTAAAATTAATATTTCATTCTTTGTCTGTATTATTTATTTAGTTGTCACTAAATACTAAATTGTGTAATTAAGCACTGAATATCAGTTGTTGGAATATTTGGAGTAAAAGAAGAAAATGTTTACATATTATGAAATAATTTAATTTGTTTCAACACAAATAATTGATTGGAAAGCCAGTTACAGTTATGAATTTGGTGATTATTTTTGAATAATTCCTTAGCTGTAAATTCCCGAATTAGATTTTTCTTGAAAACTGTAGCTGATAAAAATGAATTAAGGTATAGGACATCATTTATATAGTTTTTAAAGGAATTTTTCACTTATGAATGCTAAGAAGATAGTGCTTATAGTGCTGATTTTTCTACACTTTTCAACTGTGTGATGCCACATGTAATAGAATTGTGGAAATTCTCCTCTTCCGATTGGAATACTATCCAATACAATGATTAGGTTTAAAAAAAACTCTATAAATGGCATCTGTTGATCTTTATTTTTAAGCAACAAATAATCGGCTACGGCAGTAATTTATGGCAGTTTGATTTATCCTTGCGATAAATCTCTTTCCAGTGCTGTTCTTTATAAGGCTAATGTAAAGTGTAGGTGTATGAACACTCTTCCGATAACGTTACAGACCTTATAACTGATTCTTATGCTATCATATCATCTAATATGTTGCAAAATATGCTGCCAGAGATTCTGTTGAGAATTTATATGTGCATTGCATATGACAAAAAAAGTGATGCAAGCATCAGTATTAAATACATCGAGGGTCAACCAGTTACTCATTGTGTGATGTTAGAAAGAATGGGGGATTGCAAACAAGCAAACGAACACTGTATACATTTTGTTCTTAGCATTCATGATTGAATGATGTCTTAATGATGCATGGATAATTCTTTATAATGTTGCATCTCTTATATTTTTCGCAATATAAACTATTTCTAAAGTAATTGCTTTCCTGAAGTTAGTGAATGCTCTTGGGTAACTCGGAATGTAGTGTGGAACCATTTTATTTTAATTTCACGTTATACTCATGATTATGGCTAACTCATTTCACCGACTACTTGTGCTAAAATGTGTTCAAGCTTTCTCAATGTATTTGACATTGCATTCAAAATACTATAGTAATCTATTATGTAGAAGTTTTCGTTTTTCATAAAATAATTCATAATTGTATTCTGCTGTAATTAACTTACAGATTTTATGTATTTGTACTGGTTAATTTAAAAATATTTTTTTTTAGGAAAATTATTTTGGTGAAAATCAGAAGTTTTTTGAATTTGATTCACCTATAATAACACCTGATCAAGTGCAGTCAAACACTACTGATGAATGTGATAATAAGGAATTCGATCCTCGCGTATATCGTCCTTTAGAAGTGACAGTATCTGTTACCATGCATGATATACAAGGGCATATCATGAAGGTAATTTTTTTTTAATTCTTTATTAAAATCACACATAAATCAATTGATTACTCATAAGTTATTAAATCATTTGATTTAGTAACTTTAAAAATTCCATTTTGCCTACAATGACATTAAAGACATTAATCAGTTTGAAAACGATGCTTTGAGTTATGTGATATTCAAAATGATGTGTAAAAATAGTTGGAATTTTCAATACTATCCAGGGGAGGGCACGAGGTTGAAAATTCAGTTCGGGATCCGATTTAGTATAAAGGTAGTACACATTTAGAATGTTCACTCACGAAAATATTAAAGCGCAATAGCCAGTCAATCTCGAGAAAATGACCCTCAAACTTTCAGCATAGCTTATATACTAATAATGTGTTCATGCTGCCAAAGAGTGAATAATATAGTGGTTAAGACGCTAGCATAGCAAACAGGAGACCCAAGTTCAATCCTGGGTTAGAATTTTTTGCTTTTTTAAATTTTTCTTCTAATTTATTTCAAATTAATTTAACAATTTATAAACAATTTTAATTAATGTTTTTCATTTTTATGCAAAAATAAATATTTTATATCTTAATATGTGGATTACAATTTAATTTTTAGAAGAAATAGTTGTATCAAACATGGTTTAAAAATTTGAGGTATATCTCTAGTGCCCACATGCAGCTTCTTAAAAGATGTGACTAACAAATCAAATTAATTTAGGTAATGTTTATGTAAATATTAATGTATTGACATAATTAACGGTTGAACCTTTCTTATCAATTTTCGGACGTGATTTTTCATACTATTTCAAGTTTTTTTTCACAATGAAGGGGGGGGGGGTGATTAATGGTTTGCATGTTCCTATATTTTATTTAAATTATTTATCTGTATGGGCAATGGAGTCTGATAAGATTTTTATTTGTCCTAGATATTTATTAAACTGAAGAGAGAAGCACGATTAATATTTCTATGTAATTCTAAATTTATGATTTATAGTAAAACTAAATAATATTGTTATTATTGAATTCAAGAATCGTGTGTTGTAGAGTTTTAATGTTCTGCTTTGATTAAATTTAAAACTTCTAATTAATTCAGAAGAAATTACTTTTAGTTACTAAAATTGTAACATGAGCATCATAAGTGAACAAAAGACATTTAGGGATTTAAATAATGAACCGTGGTGAAATGGGGAGGATTTGATTTTAAAATTTAATTTTATATGAAGAAAGTTATTAAGTTGTTATATATTTTTAGCTTTGAAATTATACAAATAACAATGAAAAATTTGTTAATATTCTTGCTCTTTTAAATGCAATTTTTTCCATTTTAAATTAGCATTATATTAGCTAAAATATATATTTCACAGGCCATTCATTTAAGCTGTTGCATTCTTTCAATTTATATATGCCAAACTATTGTATTTTTTTTAATTCAGTAAAATTACTTATTTAAAGACAGTAGAAAATATCTGAAACAATGTAGCATATATCAGATTTTTTTTATTGGTTCCATTTGTAAAAATAAAAGTAAATTAAAATGACATATATTTAAACCATTATGTAATAATACTCTCCATTGAAAAATTTCAAGTGATAAATTACTTTCTGCCGAATAATGTAAGCAGTAGGAGATTACAAATAGTCTTGTGCACTTATTGTATAATAATGTGTATTAAGTATTAATTGTTTCTATATTCTGTGAATGGCATTGGAAATAAAACTTTTCATATTATTAATTGTTATAATTTAAAAAAAAAATTTGAGCCCTCCCCCTCAAATTTTTTTTTGAGGCAATGGCTGAAAAAATATGCATTTTGTTTAATAATTTATTTTTTAATAATAAAGTATTATATAATTTTTATCAACATTTTCATTTATTAAATATTTGCCAATATTAAGTAAAAATAAATGTATAAAATGCATTGACAGGAAAAATTAAATGACCTATAAAACAATGTTACTTATAATCTACATCTAAGAAGATAAAAATTGTGCAGGATCTTTATTTTACCATGTCTGTTTCAGCAAAAATTAATTAGTCAGTTAAAATCAGAACATAGAAAATGTGATAATAGTTAGGGTAGTGAAAATTTGATGTTACAATTTTCTTAGGGATAAATTGAAAAGAATTAATAGATTGTGTGCTCTCCTGAACAAAATGCAAGCTTTGAAACGATTTTTTCATATTATATATTACAATTTAGGAGTGCCTGTGTTATTAAGAAAGTGTATACATTGTGAATGGGGGCTTGAAGCTATTTCAGATTGTTTTATTTGGGCTATAGAGCTATAAATTGTCATCTTAGTGCATCCCATACATGTTCTTTCATATTTAAATCCAGAAAATATGCCATCTCAATGAAGTACCAGACATTATACTTCCAAAAATTTCATCCAGCTACTCAAAATACTGTTTAAAGGAGAAATAAAAACTCCCATTTGCATTTTTTTTCACATGTATCAAAAGAAACAATGCAAAAACCTAAATACTTATCTATAGTGAAGATGAATTTTATTGGAATATTTAATAAGGTTTACTTGAACTACTTATCAATTACTTTTTATTAATTTTCACTTAATAAAATTAACATAACATTTTTCATGGTTGTTCCTTTATTTTCAATGAACTTTGTATTCCCAAAATTATGTGAATAAATATTTAAATGCAGCTGATAAGAGTTACTATTTTATTTACAAATTTGTGAAATTATATTCTCTTTAAGATATAGTGATAGATTGAAAAATTTGCTTTACATACAATGCTATTAATGTCTTCAGATGAAGTTTAATTATAATTTATGTCAAATTCTAAATTTTGTCATTGTAAAAAATATGAATTTTTAATTTTAGTGTTGCAGTGAAACTGATCCACCATGTCCTAGTTTATATTTAGAGAGATTTTCATTTGAAATGCATAAGACATATGAGGAGACTGTATTGCAGTTACTGTTATCACCATTAATTCTTAGTACAGTTGATACAGTTGCACGTCCGGATTGTCATGCACATTTAAAGGATGGTCATGTAGCTGTTTCATCTCTGCAAGTAAGATGTTTAATAAATGATCCTATTTTAATCATATGCTGCAATGTTCTGCAACTTTAATTTCTTTAGTTAAAAAGAAGTACAATATAATTTCATGTCACATTTACAATTATATTCTTAAGTTTATGGTCTAAACTTTAAAATTTTCTTGATTGATTGCATTTTCAGTGTATTTCTAAAACTTTTTGTTTGTCCTTTTTTTTTAATGCATTTTAGTGAATATTCTGCAGTTTGAAACTATAATGTTTTAAAACATTCCTTGCAGTTATTAGCTTTTTAACTATTTGTGCAATAAATCCAAACCCAAAATTTTTTGTAGAGGCTACACACATTCTTTATGATAGTGAGAGATGAACATTCCTGTACTTATATGATTAGTAACGATTAATAATTGTTATTGAGAATTTATTATCAACGAAGACTGTACCAATATACATAATGAGTGGCATGACTTAAGGTTAAGATGTAATGATTAACATTTTTATTATGATCGTTTATCCATGACCTAATGAAATCTTTGACAAAATTTGGCTGTTAAATTAGTTTGATTTTATTGTTTATTTTCAATTTTTAAGGTTCGAGGACATGCCATGTTTTCAGGAGTTGATAGACCTTTAGGAAGTGAAACCCTGGAGTACGCTTGGCTCATTGAAGTATTAGTTGGTGATATCACTGGTCGAATAACTGTTCCCCAGGTGAGAATGTGCGAGTATTTTGCTGATAGATAGTGACTTTTCTTCAAAGTTTCATTACAGCTCATATTTTATAGATTTTTATTTTTAAAATTATATGTGTTATATATTAAAATAAAACTGGACAATTATGTTTATGTCTATTCCATTTATTAAATTCTGATGTTAATTTTTTATTCAATTTAAGTGAACTTTTTAAAAATTAATCCGAACTTTTTATTTAAAAGAAACTTTTTTCAGTATTTAACTATCTTCTTTATTTTACTTCTTCTAGTCAAATGAAGTATATAAAAAGCGCTGAATTCGATTTTTTGTTATAACGTAGTCAATTTTATAAACATTTATTCAATCGATTTATTTAAAAATATCTTTAAAGAATTTAGAAGCTGTGTGATATCTTTTACTCATATATAATTTAAACCAAGATATGTTGTAAAAGGTATTCTACATTTGAAGGAATAAGTTTTTCTTTTATATGTTTTTAATTTTTCAATGCACTCAATACGTTTTTCTGATGATTGACAATAACTTAGAAATATAAGGTAAACAGAGTATAAGGTATTGTAAGGTAAAAGGACAATATGAAAGTGTAATAGACAGTTAATTTCTTTTAAACAAAAATCTTGTGAGATACGCAAATATTTCATTTCTATTTACCAAAATAGTGTTCATAGGAAAATGCAAGTTTCCTCCTAGCAACAGTTGAGCGCATTTATTTTTGGAAATATATGTATAATCATGGTAATGTTTCTATGTAAATATATTTATAATAGCTATTACCCCACGTGGAAATTTTGATGTATACGTATGAGAACTGACCTAGGCATCTTAAGCTTCTATCAGTACCTAAGCTCCGTTAATGATTAGGTCATTGTGAATGCCATCCAACCTATGCACGATATCTTCTGATAAAGCGTCCTTGTATTTATCCCACAGCTGGAGGAAGCTTGATAGTCCGCAAGTGCGCACTAAAATTGTAAACAGGTCCTTGTGAGCAAAACGACAATGCCGCCTATCACCGCCTTGTTGCTGCGGATGTCCTGCAGGCTGCGGCTTAACGCCTCTAATGCATGCTTGTGCGTCATAGTGCACTCGTCCCATAATATTAACTTGCACTACTGCAAAAGGACTCCCCGGCCACTGTTTTTGGTGATGTTGCATGTTGGGGTATCTTTGCTTGCAAGATTAAGCGGCAGTTTGAAAACGGAATGTGCCGTCCGGCCACTGTTAAGCAAAGTTGCAGCAATGTTCGAGGAAGCTACAGCCAGAGCTATATTGAGGTCCTTGAGGAGTTGGGCTAGCAGAAGATTCAAATCAAGTCCTATTTTTTTAGAATCAAGTCTATTTTTTTATCGATTGAGATAGTTACAACAGTAAGAACAAACAGCGCATGCGTGAATTTTTCAACGCCAATTGGAGTAACGCAAATGCTTGTATTTTCTACACCAGTTGGGGTAACGCAATGCAGATTAGAAATTTTTAATTTCCTTTATTCTGTTTTATTTTAGTTTAAAAGTACTTCGGAATGAATCCGAAAGATCGATTAATTAACAATGTTTACATCAAACACTAAGAAAATAAACAGAATCGTTTAAAATAATCGGTCGAAAAAATGTTAAGCCTAACCTCGTTAGCACGGGGAGAAAAGACGGAAGCCTTACTCATTTGGCGGTGGGGAAATGAAAAGATTTTTGGCGGTAAAGTTAGTTTTTAATTAATCAAAAATTAAGCGAAATAAATAGTAGTCTATACCCTATTCCAGACTATAATCTATCTCTATACTAAATTTTCATCCAATTCCGTTCATCCATTCTGATGTGATTGATTAACAAACAGAGGTAAACAAAGAAATGTATCGGCTATGCATACCACAGCTCTTGCTATTTGCACCTGCACTGTTTGATATTTTCGCGCATGCGCGGAATAATTAAAATTGAAATTATAAAGCTCCTTTTATTATTGTGATATGGCTTTAATGTACTAAAACCTTCCCCAATAAATGCTCTACAAAATGGTATCAATATCTCCAATACCCGTTAACTATTTCTCGACTTTTTGTGGTTCCAACATACAGACGATTTCAGGAGACTTCATTTTATATTATGTATAGATAAAAGCCAACATATGTATATAAAAGTGAAAAAATCGGAATTCTTTTTTCAAATAGAATAAAAACTTCCCCTTTCAAAAGTGCCTATAAATACAAGAAAAAGTAGAATTTTGCTGACCTTATTTGTTTGTCTTGTCTACTAATGAATTGTAATAGTAAAAGTTAATGCTGTGATAAGTATTTTTACCTACTATTTTGTTTATCTTCAGGAATAAAACTCTGCTTTTTAATCCGCAATGTTTTTTAGTATTAATAAAAAGCTCTAATGCATGATACGATGGCATGCAGTGAATGCATTTGGTAGGAGACCAAATTCCATTTTTGAAGTTCGATGAAATTAAAAGCTGTAACGAATATAGTAAATTAAAATAGTTTATACACCTACAGTATGCTTTCACTTTCTAGAATTTCAAAAGGGAAACATATATTTGTGAATTTGCAGTTTTCACCCTTTTAATTTTATTTAAGTATCATTGCTTTATTTAGGTTTTATTTTAATTGGCAAGTTTTTACTCGATTTCGTATCGCCGAAATATCGTTATAGTTTTTGACAAATTTGAATTTTTCCTGCTTCTTAGGAACATCTTTTTAATTGCAATATTTTCAAAAAGTCACTGTTGAGGAATTAATATTTTTATTTCGATTCGTAAAAGTTACGGTTTAAACAATAAGGTAATTTTCTTTTTTATAATGAACTTTTCCAGCTCTTATTATCTGTTTATTTGATGCATATACATGCTTAGAAATTTCTTCTAATTGCAGTTATTTTCCGTTTTTTGCATGGGCTCCTTATAAAATGACATTTTGTAATTTTTTTACAATTGATACTACAAAATTTCGCTTTTGGCTTCTGACATAATAAGTTTTTATTGTAATGAAGAAATTCAATTTTCATTTGTTGGCTAAATAATAGAATTTTATATTTCAGTTATTTATTCTTTGATGATAAAGTGGAAAGAATTGAGGAATGTTTTTTAAAAATTACGAATATTGTGAAAATGACAAGACCCGAAAAAAAAATGCACTACTGGACACTGCTTCATTTTTATTTAAGTTAACTCCAGTGCCAACAAATATATTGGAAGGCTTATTTAAAAAAAACATTCTTAACCTCTTAAATAATTCTTTGTGTTGTGCTTTCTGAAAAAATAAACTTGTCCATATTTATGCAGTTGTATATATCTTTTGATATATCACAATAATTCATCATTTTAAAATTTGTGGTTGAACCATTTGGAAAGAAAGTTTTTATGATGCAAGCAAGAATTAAAGATGTGATTCTTCAGTAATTATTAAAAAAAATATGCATTAAGCTTTCCTGGTTTTAAAAATTTGCCTTAAAAAAAGGTGTGAACATTAATTGATGAAATTTTTTTCCGAAGATTACAATATGCGAATTATTAGTTGATAAACTACAACACATTCTGTTGTAAAACTTAATGAAGTAATGTACGGAAAGAAACAATTTGTTTGAAAAAAATCCTGTCATTTGTTCTTACAGAAAACACGTTCTTGGAGATCGAATTTAATTCCTTCAGTACTTTTTCTTTCGAAATCTAATTAGATGACACCATCCATTTACGGAAAGTATGGTTTTTCTGATTCAACTAAGAAACCATAGTGTACTTTAGGTGTTTGTGGATTATATGTAAGTTTTGTATTAAATTGTAATACATTTGAATGATTTATTTTCAATTTACAAGTTTGAGAAGTGTGAATTCAAAGCCAGTGAAACTCACGGGCATAACCGTTATGGATTTAATTATTACTGGAATACATATGTTAAAATATATTTACGATGAATAACTTTTGACTGATTCATATTATATGTTGATAGCTTTTCACAACATGACCACAATGAAGAACAGATGAATGATTTTAAATATATTTGGAAATTTTCAGATTCAATTCAAATAATAAAACTTGAATAAATTTGAAAAGCAATTGCCTGATGTATTTATCATGGCTGTTCTATTTTGATAGAGAATATCCTTATAAATTATATTTGATTTGTAAATGACATATTTTTTAAAAAATTCAATATTTGTAATTGCAATTGTAGCTAATTCTGTATTAAGTGTACGCTGATAATTATTGTAAGTTTTTGTCTCGGTTCATTATAGTTTTTCTTGATTTTAATTCAAACATTAAATTGAATCATTATTAGGTGCCTAAATTAATGCATTACAAATTTTAACATCCGTCTTTCTTATAGATGTATCACACAGTTACTGGACTCGAATTATTTGTATTTCAAGTACAGCAAGTAGATTGTGATCTCCAACCTCCTTATGCTTTTAAATTATGTCAGCATGATATACCTCAACCTAACTGTTCGCATACAACAGCTTCTTTAGTTTGCCCTTGTCCAGATGATATTAAATATAGGATGACTCGTCTTTCTGTTGATGCACTGGATATCTGCATTGTTGAAAGTGGGACTGCCATTGAAATTGAGGTAACAGATGCAATTTTTCTCTTTAAAATTTGTTTAAAATAATATTGAATTTTTCATATTGTATTAATCATTTGCATATTTATCTCAATTATATTCTTTGTCATATTTAATTATATCCTTGTTTTCCCTTAGATTTTCCCTTTGAGATTAGCAACTTGCAACTTACATGGAGGAGATACTTTATCTGGTTTGAGCATGCTCCTTCAGCATGTGCAATTTAAACAATACGCCAAAATCAGTTCAAATCTAGTTTGCTCTTCTGTATATAGTATTGTTAGTCATGGACTTGGATCACAACAAAATTCTTCATCTGAATTATGGCTAGAAGTTGGAGGTTTTAGCTTTGGACCTGTCTATGTTGATGCAGCTTCATCCCAATTGAAGAAAGATGAAGTAATTCAACAGGATAAGTTTTTAAAAATTCATGATGCTAAAAGGAAAAAATTGTGGTTTTTATGGCCCCTCGACGCATTAACAATTACCCAGTCAGTAAATGGAAAATGTGGATGTGTTGGAGGCTGCGTTTTTTTTGGAAGCAACCGGAATGGTGTTTATTTTTTTTGTGTGAATAATCATCATGAAGATGTCGTTTCTGCTAGATATCAAATTGGTACGGACAACTATTTAGGGTATGGAGAAAGTTTATTACACAGAGGTCACTTTGTGTTTGATGCTCCTGAAAATGCTCCTATTCTTAAAACTGGATACAGTCCTAGTCATTCTGAAAAATCATTTATTGCTACTGATAGTTCAAATGCTCTTAGTAGCAGTAAAGTAAATGATACAATACTTTCAAGATCGTCTGATACTGATTCTCAGTTTGTTCCAAGAGGACACAGTGCATTTTCAGAAAGTTTTCTAGATGATAAAATATCTTTTTTCAGTCACAACAAAATTACTAATGAGAATCATTTGGAAAATGCACAGTGTGACACAAGCATTACATCCTTTTCTCGAGAACATAGGCATAGTCAAGTACGTTGCATTAAAAGACAGTTCAGCAGTCCTACTCACATGTCAATGCCATCTAGTTCATCAGTTCTTTCTTCATTTCAAATTTCGATGGCTCAGTCTGCTCCAGTATCGGGAAAGCATGAACGAAAAATGATGGTAAAGAATGATGATTGGAAGAATACATTCGAATCTTCTGTAAGTTCTGCTCCTGTCAGAGAAGGAAGTGTTAGTCCTGGCTTATCTCAAAATCGTTACAGTTCGCGTATATCCTTAAATACATGCCCTAATGGACGAGGTGAAAATAATGGTTCTAGACATTCACTTGCCAATATTGCTTCTCGCAGTTATTCACCTCGCTCTGTTCGAAGAGCAGCTTCTACTGAATCTACTCATTCAACAGAAAGCTATTTTTCAGCTGATGAAGATGCTATATCATCTCTTGAAAATGGAGATTCTGTAACGTTAGATGAAAGTCACAGTGAAGAAGAAAAGCGACATGTGATAATCAAAAACGGTACTAATTCTGTTGATAGAAAAATTTCAGCAACACGGAGGTCTCTACATGATATACAAGAAACTCCATCTCAACAATCAAGTGACAGTGATTTGCATGTAACTGTTTTACAACGAACTCCGTCTTGTGGAAATCATCATGATCCATCAGATTCAAATTCTATTTCAAGCACTTCCTTTTTGTCTGCTATGTCTTCTCAAGAAGATATAGCCTTGGTTGATCTTCATAATCAGATGGACAAACCAATCATTGAATCACCATTGCTGATGTCATGCTATATGGCACATATGACACAACTTCAGTGTTATCAATGGGTTCAGCCACCTCCATTACCTCAATTTATGCATCAATCTGGAAGTCATCATAGTGGTCACTGTAGAGATTTTATATTTAATAGAATGCATTCTGCTTGGAAACCAAAGTTTGTACCCTTAACTGAGGGTTATACTTCAATACATATGGTTGATAAAAGTAAAGTACCTGGTTACCGCCAGAAATATTGCCATGTGCAAAAATCTGTCTCCACACATTCGGAAGAAGAATTTCAGCCCGGCTTATTCCATCCAGAAATGAAAAAAGGTCAGTGAGAGATTTCTGAAAGCTATACTCTATTTCGCCTTAACGTGGCAGTATTGTAAAAATCAGAAAATGTGACGTTCCGCGTTGGAAAAGAGTTCCCCATCAATTTTGATTTTAAAATAGCTAAAATGCGCAGAAATCTATCAAATAATGTCATAAATTACAGAAATCCTTTTCTTTTTATCAGTATGTATTTAAAATTATTCCCAAGTTTGAAGTGCTTATCTGTTAAATATTTTGTAAATATTTAACAGAATAAACCAAACGATTGACACAATGAATTCCACTTTGGCTAGAACCGGTCTTCAAGGTCAAATATTTGGTGCACTTTTTTTGCACGTTTCCGCCAATTTGTTTCATTCAGTTCGCAACTGTTATTATCATAACTCGTACATTTTTATTCTCGCTTTTTTTTATCAGCTGATATTTTTGATACTGTTAATCACATTAGTAGTTATTAGTTTTGATTGTTGAATATTTATTCAATTCGTCATTTCTATTCACTTCTAAAATATCTGAAAAAGTGTTATCACCTTCAAGACGAGTGAAACCAACAAAAAGTGTAGTACGCAGAAACATATTAAATGTTTATTCTCGACTCCGAGATGAAAACCCTCAAGATTCTATCAATCAAATCGTCGATAATGCTTCGCATCTTACAGGTGTTTCACAAAAACAGTTTTCCGTTTGAAAAAAAGAAATAATCCTTTAAGTACCCTTGGAAAGAAGCGATCAGGTTTGATAGGTAAACATTCAAGTCTTGTAAAATATAATGATTTTACACTATCCTGTATTTGACGAAAAATCCATGCATTTTTTCGTACAAATGAGATCCCAATATTAGAAAAAGTCTTAAAAGATGTGAACGATGATACAGATATCTTTTCGAAAAACATTAGCCGAACTACGTTTTACAGAATATTGAAAGATTTGGGGTTTTCTTTTTAAAAACGATGAAACGGAATGAAATAACTTTTATGATTTATTAAAATAATGTATCAATAATATTGAACAAAATAAAGAAAATAAGAAAACAATTAATTCTCTGTTTTAAAATGATAATAAAGTTAATAAATATTTACTATTTAGCGAAAAATTTGCGAGATAAAGTTTCGACAGCGATCTGCATTTCTAGTAACTTTGTAGTTTAAAGTAACCCAGTTCTCCTGACAACGACTGCGATTCGGCATGTCTAGAATATACTCTACTGCCAAGTTAGGGTGGAACGAAGTATAGTATATATATATTTGAGTTATTATTTTATTCTTTATTTTTTTTACATCTAGCAGTTGTTCTATAATATGTAGTTTGAAACAGTTTATTCTATATTATTAATGCCTTATAATATATATGTTAAAAAAATCTGAGTAATAAAAGATGTTTTTCCTGTGTTAGTTTGATTCTAATGTATATAATTTTTGATAATGTAGGTATTAAGGTATGGAGGGCAAATATTTTCTCATATGTGCATTTTTTAAAGTTTGTTTCTCTTCATATATATAAAGCTATTACTCTCACTTGAAGCAAGAGAATTTTTAAATTTCTAGATTATGAATTATGTGTTCATTTTAATCAGCCATGCATGAATTTTTTTTGTTAAATTAACATAAAGTGTTTTTTATCAATTTAATTAACTGGACATTAGTTTAAATTGATATAAAAGTTTTGATAAATTAAAAATTTGAAAATTGACTTTAAATGGATTTAAAACGATTTTAGTGATTTTTCTTCCTGTCTTATTATGAAAGTATAAAAATATTTTTAAAAGATAACTAAATTTAATAATATGAAATTCATGTGATAAATTTTTTGTAGTTTTTAGCCTGATAAAAGTATTAATTTTATTTCCTCAGATGATTGCATTGGTGGTGATTATAGCTCAAAAAATTCTTCAAAGGTTGTTTTAGTGATCAAACTGAGTGGTGATGTACATTTTATGATTTCTCCATTGTTTGTTGAAAGTCTGAGAAGGTAAGAGTTTTAATATGATTTTAAAGTTTTTAAAAATGTGTCAGATATTTTAAATTTGCGTTTTTATGTTATTTTCTAATTGTAATCAATCTTTTTTTTATTTTAGTTTTATTGACGTTTTAACTCCTACATTAGTACAACTTCATCCTCTCACCATAGTCAATCATCTGCATGTGATGTGTTCCCATGAAGTTCAAAAAAATAATCAACTGAAAAAGGAAAAGATTTTACATCTCAGTCAGTTGAGAGCTCAAATAATTGAAAAGTATAAGAAGCGTAATATAAATGAGAAAAATATTAATGGAAGTTCAGAAAACTTGGGTAACAATTATGAAGAAACACGTACAACTCAAACAAGAACTCTTATAAAGGTGAATAAGGTAAGAATATTGTATCTGCATATTTTACTTTAAAAAAAACCCTGCTTTTTAGTATATTTTATTTAGTCATATATATATATATATATATATATATATATATATATATATATATATA
>JAPMOR010000437.1:65682-84643 GCA_026543865.1 Argiope aurantia
TATATATATATATATATATATATATATATATATATATATATATATATCCTTTTTTCCTTCTATGAGAGAAAATTCTAAGGGTAAGTAAAATTCTAAAGAGTAAGAGCTTGAGATTTTGCTTTTGTTGCATATTTACTTATAAAATAGATACTGTTCTTCGAAATTTATGGTATTTGAAGCTATGTTTCACACTTTTTATTCATCAAATGCAAAGTATAATACTACATATAGTTCTCACTTGCATTGCAGAAAATTAAAATTTTGGATAAAAAAAAAGAACTCTGTGCATAATGTAACAAACAATTAATCATGTAGTTAGTTTTTTTAAAAGTAAAATTACCAAGAAAGTTTTTGCACTAGAAATTTTTTTCAAAAATTTATGAAAACATCTCTTTTTGAGCGAATATTTTTGTATGGTTTTCTCTACTTATTGCTCATTGCAGATTTCTATTGCTCATAAAATATGCAAAAATTATCTGTCATATTGAATATTTTAAGTTCATGTAAACTTTTCATAGTTTTAAGTTACATGCTCGTATCGATTAAACAGGCATAATCTAAGTATGATCTGAAATATTCTGAAATCAGGAAGTCAAATATAAAGTTTCATTTCATTATATAAAGTTCTTCTTTCAATTGCGATAAAATTTCGTAAAGTTCTGAATCACCAAGCAATATTGATATGCCAAACTTTAGTGAGTTAGTGTATTTGCCTTGAGTAGTTAATTTAGTTATGCCATCAATAAAACAGCCACTTTTAACATCCACCAAAAGATTATAGTGTTTCAAGAAGTCAATGCCGATTATTAGCTGATTAACACTTGCAATTATAAAAGACCAAGTAAAGGTTCGACGCAAATTCAAACCTAGAGTCAGGTGCTTTCGACCAAAAGTCGGTATTTTTGTACCATTAGCGGCTATAAGAAGTAAATCATTTGAGGGATTGGCTTTCGGAGCATAATGTTTCGGCAAAACTGACATATCTGCCCCAGTATCCACTGCCAACATAATTCGATTTATTTGGCGATCGTTTCCAAGGCCAGTGGACGATCGCCCATTTAGTTTTCCTTAGAATTGAATGAGCAAGGTAAATTACATTTTTTTTTTTCATTTTTGCCAAAATTAATATGATAAAAGCAGATGCCATTTGAAGGTTCTTTATATTTCCGGAACCGGTCTCGAGAGCGGCTGCGTCCGTAGCTAAACTATCTATTCCTACTTGGCGAACGTGTTCGGCGTATTGTTGAAGTAAGCTCGCCAACCAATATAGTTAGCTGAGCGACTTGCTGCTCAAGTTGAGTAACTCGGGTATCGGAAGTTGTAGGTGTAGCCTGAACTGTATAAATATTTGAATGGCATATCAAATCACTAATTTTATCTGCGATGAATGCCAAACCACCCAAATCTTCTCTAAAAGCAGCTAAGATCGTTTGAGTGTCGTTTGGAAGTCTACCTAGCCAAAGAGATTTAATAGTGGTTCGCCAACAGTCTCACCAGCCAAGGCCTTCATGCATGTTAACAAGTGAGATGGCCTCTGGTTGCCAAGTTCCAATTATTGTAAAAGTGTACGAATTTTTGAAGCCTCACTTTCGGAATGTAATTCAATCAAACGTTTTTTTTAATAGTATATTTATCATTATCGGGGGGTTTCAAGATTATGTCACTAACAGAATTTAAGATATCAGAATCAACTGTAGAAATAACATAATTAAATTTGGTATCATTAGCAGTAATTCCGACCAAGACAAATTGTGTCTCAAGCTGTACAAACCATAATGCAGGATTAGCCTTCCAAAAAGGCAGTAATTTAATGCCAACACGAAAAATTGTGACGTCATTACTGGCGGAATCTTGATTATCAGCAGGCATGTTTGAAATAAGCGAGGTCAAATTTACTGTAGACCATTAACTATTGGCTAAATTTTAGATTTTTTGAGTTTAAAAAAAATCAGAATATCGCCAAATATAGTTCAACGATGCCAAACTTTTAGTACTGAGTCTATGGAGAAAATTCGGTTTTGGCGTGAATCAAAAGTAAACATTGGACGACTTTTGAAGGTTTCATAGGACTACTGTTAAAGATTAAATAAGATCAGAAAACACTAAAAATAGTTAAATTCTTCCTAATTTTTGATAAAAGGCAACTTGCATATTATTTTCATTTGATGCAGAGAGGTTTTGAGTGATGAAAAAGTCTTATTGTATTTACCAGTTTTTTACTTGCATTGCTTCAATGGAGAGTGTTCTAATTACCGTCTAGGAAGATTTTTACTTGGTTATAACTTTTGAATTATTGGACGGATTTTCAAAATATTCTCACCATCGTAAGCAGAAAAAATTCTTTTTTATTAACGTATAATTTTTGAAGATAGAGTACGGAGGATTTTGATGATGATGGATTTCGAAAGCTTTGAGTAAGAGCGATAGATAACGTTGTTTTACGTTAAACAATCAGGTTCGCCATTTTTTCAGAATTTTCTGGTGACTTCATTTAATTATTTTCCAAAATTGGAAATGATTTCCATTTGCTTCTCGGGTGACCAATGTGGATGTTGTCTATTATATTTAATTCAGTGACGGCGTAAAAAAATAACATCTTTATTTAACGGAAACATTAAGAAGAAAAAGAAAAAAGATATAGGTGCAGTATAATAATATCTCGTGCACATATAATAAATCCGCTTGCAGGATCACGCAACTTAAACTGTGACGTCATTTTGATGAAACCAGGTCCACCACAAGCCGTTGGATTGAAATTACGTTATTTTTAAAACAAACAAAAAAGATACAGCAAAAACTTACCTGAACGGCCGCGCATTCATCTGAAATATAAACAGCAAATCCCCGGCTCTATTAACGCTTCGAATTCCGAACTTTGGCTAAAAGTTCGTTGAAAAGAATTTCCAGAATAGTTTAAGTCATGCTTTCATAGATTCTTGAGGTAAAACGATTTAAAACAAAATACTTCTCTGTTATATCTGTGAAACACGCCTGCCCGCTGTAAGGTTAAAAATAGAAATTCAGGAATCTTCAATACTAATAAAGTTGAAAGTCCGTATGTCTATTGGCGATCTACATAAAAGACCGTTGAACCTAGAGAAACCAAATGTGACAAGATATGCTTTGGAGGATGGGAATTTACATCTAAAAGCTCTCTCGCTCCCTTTAAAATTTTTATTTAAATTTTAATTATTTACAAAAATAAGTTAAATTTCAACATTTTCGGTCAATAACTTCTAAAAGAATTATCATACAAAAATTACACCTTTATTTATTGTTTTGCAGCATTATTTTTACGCCATTGTAAGGTACAAATATTTATCTTTCTAATGCTATTAGTTTAAATATTGTACGATGGTAGTCTAATTTTTATAATTTTTTTAATTATTGAGATCTATGATCAAGTTCATGCAAGGAGAAAATTTTGTATTCACCACGCGAGATAAAAGGGGGAAAAATAAATAAAGTATAAAGAAGAGGGAACATTTCATGGTTGACTCAGTCTGAATCATACTGATGTGGACCTGCGCCCTTGGCAGAATTGCCAAAACTCCCCCCCCCCCCCTCCTTAAGTGCTGCATTTTTGTTAATTTTTCACATATCCCTGGCCTCCAACCCCACATAAAATAAAACCTATCTGCAATGCTTCACAACACAAATTTAACAAATTTTATAATTTTGTGAATAATTAAATAAAAATTATGTATTTGAAAAATAATTAGCTACATTGATGTGAAGTGCTATATGTGACTAATCAGATTTCAGTTGCAGCAAATAAAATAGAAATCGTAAATATTTTCTAAACGATTAAAAGTAAAATATTATTTTATTTTATTGTTTCTGAACAGCTACTTAGCACTGATGTTAACATGATATATAATAAAATGCATCTCTTCTACTAATATACCAATTTTTTAAGCTGTCTCATTATTAGTGATACTTTGAAATTTGCTAAAAATTGAATCAAGAATTAGTAGGCTAATATCTTCTTTTGATTGCCTACAAAATAAGGTAAAATCTGTTGAATTGGAAACATTTACAATATTTATAATAAAATCGATTATAAGATAAAATTGTTTCTAAATTTTATTTATTTTAAATATAATTCCGCTGGGACATTACATTTATACAAGAGAACTTTATACATATATACTAGAAACTTTTGGTATAGAGTTTTATTCTCGTTTCTTTGGTGGCCATAGTAACGGCGTGGGGTCCAGTTACCTCCATGCCAATGACGGACATGCCTTCTATTCGAAGGGTTTTATCGTGGTTGATGATGGGTATTAGGATGCAGCTACAGTTTCTGCCTCATTGCTTGCCAAAGAAGATTGAAACGCAGTTTGATTCGTTACCTATTAGAGATAAGTGGTAACGTTTAAATTGCAGAGTAGTTCAAAATAAGGCATGAAATAAGATCACGTTAATAAAAAAATTTTCACGTTAATTTTCCATTAAGTTATTTTTATATTTTTATGCCACCTCTCTAGACAAATTTTGTCAATTAGGAAGTTTTAATTTCTTATGTAATAATATCATTATAAAAAATCTCATATTCGTATCTTTAAAGTTGAGTGAGTTATATTTCATTCAAAATCGAACAAGCTGCTTAGGGACCTTATGCCAAAATAGAACTAAAATTTGTTATATATTATAACAAGATAAAATGCATGTTAATATTTACATTAAGACCCTTTTCGCCTGTTTAGGGCATATTCTTAGCACAGTCACGAACTTTTACTTTTTTATTTGTAAAAATTAAAATGCAAAATAAATACATGCAAGCAATTTATTGTCAAATTTATTATTTTTCAAAACGACATTCTAACAAACTAATGAGGGCCGCGGTGGCCTGGTGGTACGGTATCTGTTTCGGAACCGGATGGTTTCAGGTTCGTGACCCGATTCCACCAAAAGAACCGTCGTGTAAGGGGGTCTGCTGCACGTTAAATCCGTCTTGACCAAACTTTCTCCCGCTGGTTTGGTGTGGTGTGGTGTGGAGAGGAGAGTGCCAGCTCAGGTGTCGTCCTCGTCATCTGACCGCGGTTCAAAATTACGAGGTCCGTCCCAAAATAGCCCTAGTGTTGCTTCAAATTGGACGTTAATATAACCAAACCAAATCTAACAAATTAATTTACAGACTATTTATTTTCTTTCATGTAGCTGGAATTTAATATACCAGATATTTATGTTAAAATGTTTTTTAAAATCTGAATAGTGAAATGCAGAAGATTTCTTTTTTCATTTCACTAATTTAATTTTTATAATTTTTTGAATGATAATTACTAATAATTACTAATTACTAATATTCTAAGTTCTAAATGTATATTCTGTATTATTGCGCGTTTTCATTTTAATTATACCAGAAATTAAAAATAATCACAAGATTTTTGTAAAATATATTTTATAAAATGTCTATAGATATGTATGCATGATTTTTTTTAAAATTATGTGTGCCGACTGCGAGAGCGCATAAAAATAAATTGAGGGCCGCATGCATCCTGCTGCTCGCGTGGGTAGACCACTGTTTATCTCTGTTTGTTAAAGCTGTATTTCAGGGCATTCGGGATTTTTTTTGGCACATCGCATTTTTGATCTGAAAATTCTGAATATCAATTTGTATATGGCCCCCATTTTTACCGAAGAAACAGCTTTTTACGTGATTTGAAAAATGTCATAAATCATTTTTTTTCCTTCTCTGTATCACAATTCATTTGGTTTTAAAGATTCAGTTATACAGCTTTTTTCTAATACTCTTGTTGGATGAAAAAAAAAAAAAAAAAAACTTTCTGATTGACCAAATTTTTCTAGAAAAAAATTTAAAAATTGTAATTTTTTGAAAATTAACGGCAAAATTTTTTTTATTAACGGAGTCTTATTTTGTAACTTATTTTGAACAGTTTTGCAATTTACATTGTCCACTTATCTGTAATAGGTAGAGAATTAAACCGTGTTTCAATCTTTTGAGGACATTCTATTTATATAATGTATAATAATTGGTAAATTCTAACAATCAATTCCTAAACTAAAATTATGTTTTATATGTTACAAATTGTAGTATACATATATTAGGTATGTTATTTTAATTGAAAATTACTTCTTTGGATAACGTTAGTTTCTAATTATTAGCATAAAGTACAACAATAATAACTACTATAAATAAATTTTGGATTTTTAACTAATTGGATGAATCACCTGATCACCAATGACTGCTAATATTAAATAATGCATGACAAAAAATAAAAGAACTTTAAGCATATGGAAATATTTCCTTACTGCTTTTTGATTATCATCAACACTTGTGATTTTCTTTACTTTTATCTGTGCTTCATCAGCTTCATGATTTTTAACCGTTTATTTTTTTATTTTTATTATTGATGTAGAATGGCATTTTTTCAGAAATAGGCTATTAAATTAATAATGATTGTATGTGATAGCATTATAATATATTTCTCTTTCCGGAGAAATCCTGTGTCTTTCTAAAATTATAACATTTGTTTTGACAATGTTTTTAGCTCCTAAAACACTTACTTAATTTATATGATTGTGGGAAATTTTCAAAACGTTTTCTTTGACATTTTGTTGATCGTAAACATCAATTTCAAATTTAAAAACCATTAAATGTAAGAACTTGTATGGATTTTTATGAAAAGTTGGAACACTTCATTGTGAAATTGAATGAGGGAGATGCAGGATAAAAATGAATGAGGGAAGTAAATTAATGTTTGCCCATGGAGTGGCTGCCTAGCTGTAGATTTTATATCATTTTATAAGGAGAAAAAAAATGGTTTTTAATTAAATTCTAGCAGAATCTTATTGCTGTGTAAAATTATTAGTTTGGAAAAATTGTATTAAATAATTATTTTATTTCAATGTTTATTTTTATTTTAGGTAAATATCAGTATAATGCAGGCGTCTATTGTAGAAGAAGTGATCGCATTTTCTGCCCTTGATAACTTGAAGGATTTAACATGTGTTTCACTTCTTTCAATTTGTGTAGATAATACTCTTATCCAGCTATCTCATAGCTGCCAAGCAAAAAAGGTTATACAGACATTTACTGACTATTGTAGTGATAATATAGCTCGCTCAAAAATGAATGAACGCTCATCCAAAAAAGTAAAAACAGATTCTTTGCCAACTGAACTGTTAACAGTTGAAACTAGTGAAACTCAACAAGAAGAAACTGTTCTATCCGCTTCCGTGACATGTATCCACTGCCAGTTGCGAAGATTAAAGAACAATAGCAGCATTCTAAAAGAAGCTATGTTGACTGTTATACCTTACTACAGAAGTAAAGTCGAATTTACTTTTGAGAACTGTAGTTTCCTTGGGCGTCAACTTTCTAAACAAAATGAAAAACAAGATACTTTTATGGATTCTGACTGGAATCAATATTTAGATGAAGAAAAATTAGGTTTTATAATGTTTGAATGCGGCTTGGAAGACATAGGTGTAAAGTTTGTAAAAAGGTGGGGTTATAATTCTTTACCAGCTATTGAAGGAGAGGAGAAAAAACATGTTCCTAAAATACCAAAAGAAAATAAGTTATCAACAAGAAAGATGTATGCAACTAATGAACAACCTTCCCCATCTAGACATAGTTTCAAATCCGGCAATTGTGATGACCATTGGGATACTAAAATGTCTTTTCCATCTTGCGTGTCGGAATGTGGAAGTTATAGCAGTTCAGATGGTAGCAAATCAAATATTCACCATCAAAATCTAAAAGGAGATGCATCTTCATTTATAATTGAATTGAAAACTGTATGGTTTAACTTTGCTGCTCCTCCAAGGACTCCAAATACACGAAAAATTGATTTCACTCGGTACGTATTTGCATACTTTTATTTCTTGTAAATATTCCTTGCATAGTTAATATGTTCATTATTACTTCTTCTACATGGAACATATTCTTTGAGATATTATTATAAGTGAAGGTAGAAGTATTTGTCTTTTTAGAAATAAGATAAGATTTTGTGAGATACCTCAAACATTTTATTTTCAGTAATATTTAATGGTATATGTAAAATGCCCCATTAAATAATAGTCAGATTTGAAATATTTAATTTTAAATGATTTAAAGTATAATTCATTTGTTGTATTTATGTGTTTTTGTTTTGAATACAAGATGCTGAATCTCTTATAATAAAAAATTAATAATATTTATCCGTTTTAGAAAAATCTAAACTTTTTATCCAATCTTTAAATAAAAGAATTTTATTCAACACTTCAAAAACTCTTGTATATTATTCAATCTTTTTCTAATTTTTGGATGCGCTTGCTAATGTTCTTAAAGATTTCAAAAGTGCCGCCTTTAATCTGGATTGTTGAGATTTTTGTTAAAATTGATGATTTGCATAGAAAGAAAAAAAAAAATCTTTGCAAGCATAAGTAAAAGTATTTCTTAGGTTTGATATTAAATAATTCCTCATGCCCTTGTCATAAATTGATTGAACATACCCTTTGTAGAGTTTTATCACAATAATTGCGTTTGTTATTCTGTTTACTGATTTCACTGAATTTATATATTTCTAATTCATTTATTATATCTAATTTGATAAATAATACTATGCTGTACAATTAATTTTTAACTTTTCAAAATTTACTCAATCTTTTAAAATTGTAAAAGGAAAGCATTTCCTTTTAATGATTCTTCATAAAAGACGGGCTTCAGTATTTTTTGAAATTTTATTTAATCTGCAATAATTTTTGAGCCTGTTTAAAGGTCAAAACTGTTTAATTTTTATATGTATATGTTTTCTTCAAATAGATTAGATTGGCATTTGCTAAGTACAGCCACTCCATCAATAAATGCTTGGCTGAAACCAAGCGATCGTCTTTTAGTTTCAGTCCGAAAAATGGCCAAAGAAACAGCACAGAGATCTGCTGCCGCTATGGCTTGTCTTATGGCTGAAGCTTTAGAAGTTCAAAGTATACATATGCCTATTAAGGTATTTAAAAATTTACTATAATTTTAAAATATACTTCATCGACATTTTTTCTACTTATTGCCTCATATTGAAGAAAAATTTAAAAATAGTTTTTATATTCATCATTTTGAGTCCAGTAGTTTAGGGAAACTACAGCAGTCTTTAAGATCTCTTAAATAATCGCCATATATGATTACATTGCTCAATCTTATTTAACTGTCAACATTTTGTGTTATTGCAATTATAAATGCATTTATTAATTTTGGAAATACAAGAGTAATCATTTTATCTATTTAGATTATAATGTTATTTTCTTAATTTCCATAAAGGTTCTATGATTTTAAGAGAAGGTTAATTAATAGAATGTTCCTATTAAATCTTTAATTCTTTACTTGTACTCTGTGTTATAGCTATTACTGTTAGTTTTCATCTGATTTGAGTACCAAAATATTATTACCCTCAAATCTATGATACAAATTCTAATCATCTGCTGCCACTTATTATATAGTGCATATTGAAGATTCCAATTAGTTGTAGCCACGTTCATTATTTATGAAATGTGCGTGTATATTGTATCTGCACTTCACTTGCTATTTGACTGTGAATTGTCTGAATATCTTAATTGGAGTTACATTGGAAATAGGAATTACATTGTGATCATTCTGAAAAATCATGCTAGGGCATATTTTTGGATGAAATTGTATTTTCACAGAGATATAGTAAAAATAAGATCAGTAATAATAATAAAAAAATGGCAATAAAATTACTTTGATTCTAAACTATTTTCTTTCTTGGAAGCTGAGCGATTTTTTGGTTGGATGATAGCATGAAAATATGGGATGATAATCCTTTATAATTTGCATTACAAAATTTTTTAACATATTTGAATATAGATTGTAATAACTACATAGTTTTATCAAATCAAAGCTTTAATTATTTTAAACATCTGTGTAATAACACAGATGTTTAAAATAATTTTTAAAATAATTGTGCTGTAAACATCTCTGTAATAATATAAATGGTATTATTATTTTGAAAATTCCCAAGGAGCATATTATGACTAATTCATTTGAACATAATATTCCATTTTATATATTCCAAAAGTAGAAATTTTTAAAAATTGAATTAATTCTGTTAAACGATGTTAAGAAAATTTATTTGCAATAAGATTCATGATTTATTTATTTTCATATTTCTTCTTGTCACTAATTGAAGAAATGTATGTATAGTTTTGATATATTAACTGCCTTGTTTTATAGCCTTTCACTCTGGAATAATTTTCTAAGAAACTGTATGACATTTCAAATCAAACCACAAATTAAAAATATAAATAAATAAAGCAACTCTTCATTATTTATCATTTCTGTATAAAATATCACTTATATAAAGTTAAAAGAGATTTTAAAAGTTCTATAAATTAAACATCTTAGTTTAATCTCAAATCATCACTTTATAACTTTTTAAAGTGCAGAAATTAATACCACGGAAATTAATTTTTGTTCAGCTGGCTTTCACGTGTCTTTACATATGTAATATTCTCAGCACATTAATTGAAATCAATACAGTATTGAAATTTAGCATGTAAAAATTGCTTTTCCGTCATTAAGATTTATTTATTTATTTTATAGAGTAAATATCTTTCTGTGAAGCTTTCACCTCTGGCAAAAACTTTGCAAGAAGACCCTTCTTGTCAATTGCTAATGGTTCTGAGAAGATACTTGAAACAAGTAAATTTAGAAGCTGTTGAAGAAAATTTGTCTCCTGAATATATTCCTCAAATTAAAACTCTATATCGTGGTTTGATAGCTCTTAGTCGTCAGTGGAAAAATGTTCTTTATATGCCCTTCCTTGTGGAACAAAATATTCGGTTTCGTAAAAACATGAGACCCTTGAACTTATCCTTTTCTGCTCCAAAAATTGATGCCATGCTATCCAATAATGAAGAAAATGATAAACTATCTTTAGATGAATGTGAAGTTACTGATGAAACTACAAATTTGTTAATTGCTGAAGGTGGATCCTTAACTGTTGCACAAGGACAAAAAGTTGTGCCATCCCAAGGGACACCGCCTATTAAATCTTATTCCAGTCCAGATACTGGTTCTCGCTCTAGCAGCAGTCAACAAGAAATTACAGAAGAAGCTGTGAGTAGTGGTTCTGGTCCCCATAAATCCAGGAGGAAACTTCCTAGTTATCCCCCACGCACTTCAAGAGCAAGTGTTGCATTTCCTCTTTTAGGTGGCCCTCTTGATTCTCCTGGTCGATATGCTGGGGGTATGAACAGCAAAACTAATGGCTTTGTATTACAACAGTATGGTGTTAATGCAATATCAAAATTAAAGAGGAATGACAGTAGACATAGTCTAAAGTCAACTACTTGGAGTTTATCAAGTATTGAACCAAATTTGCAATCTTCTGTCTTTGGCACGTCTCAAAAGGGCTTTGTTAATGGTGATATGGATCAAGTTGATGAAGATTTGTATAATTGGATGGCAAGGCAGCAAGACTATATTAGAAGTACCAATAATCAAAAACGAATTGAACGTGCTCAGATGGAATCAAAGAAAAGTACATTTGCTACTGAAAATAGTTTTGAAACTGAAATGCCTAAATCTATGGCTGCTGCAGTTAATTTTGCTCCTCTGAGTATTCAACTAGCTGATGCTCATGTTATCTTTCAGCCTTTTCTTAATAGCATTGGTGTTCCAAATCAAACTCATCACACATCTTTCAGTGCAATATTTGGGCCAAAAATATCTGTGTCCACTGCTGTTGAAATGTTAAAGATTGATATAGTAGAATCTGAATATCAAAGTAATGCACGGCAAAAGAAAAAGACAAATCGTAAACAATCAAATATGCATGGGAAATTTTTTATTGATACTAGCATGGACACACCTACATTTATTTGTGATAAATTTTCATTAGAAATGGAACTAAGAGAAACACTGCATCACAAGGCTGAAAGCATAAGCAATGATATTTTAATTACTGCACCAGCTTTAATGTTTATGACAAATGACTCAAGGCATTCTACTGTTATTAATTTTACTGTGGACATAAATTTTGTTGCTCAGCAGGTAAACATGCCATTACTTCGCTTACTGCATCAATTTTCCACCATGTATGAAAATATCAAAGAAACAAGACTTGAACTTAAGGCAAACAGACTAAGTTCTTTTAAAGAAAGTGTTAAAAATGACAAAAAGGGATTTTCACCCTCTGAAAGCCAAACTGGGAGTTACAGACTTAATTCTCCGCGTCCTCCCCCAGCAAAATTTAATACTCCCACTCCTACACCTACAAAGTCTTCATCAGTTGGTGTTGCCAGTTTAACTGCTGGCATTCGCAGACCTCATACTCTCTCTCAAAGACTCAGAGCAAGTACTAAAGGTTACACAAACTTACAAGAGATGACCTCTAAAGAAGAACGTTCTTCCAGTCCTCTAAGCTTCACTCTTAGTGAATCTGTGGCAATCGATATTCCAGACACTTGTTCTGCTCCTGCTTCTGAACACACATTATTAGCGGAAATTAAAGATTTGCATCCTAGATGTTGGAGAACAATGTTTTACTTACTGGATCTGTATGATACTATGCCTGAGCCAAAAACTGTGAATGAAAGGTAACTAATTTGAGAATATGTATTCAAATACGTTTGAATAATCTGAGATGAGTTTATTTCATATAATATGTTATAAAATTATTTATACTTTCAACGAAACAAATTTATGGTTTTTTCTACTGAAATTGCAATTATTGGAACAACGTTATCATCAGAAACCTGACGGATAATTATATTTTTCAATGTAGTTTACTTAATACTTTTTCTGTAAATTTTAAGGGTTAGATTATTTTTAATGCAAGATTCAGTTTCTTTTGTGAATAGATTTATTTATTTGAAATGCAATATCTATCATTTCCAGAAATGTTCAATTTAATTTTAATATTTCAATTAATCTAAAATCGTATGGTATTTCTATATTCTATTGCTATTCATATTAAAATATTTAATTTTTTACAAATATTGTACTTACGAATTATACATTTATTGAACACATATTGTATAATGGATTGGAATTATAGTATACAAATTTCTTTCCTTTTTTTTTCTTTTTCTTTTACAAGATAAATTATCTTGCTGAAATTTAGAATTTTAAGTGTTTTTATAGATTGATTTTCTTATAAAAATTCTTTGCATATTATGATCTGAATTTTAAAAAATGGAAATGATTTTATTGTATTAATGAAAATGGTATAATTGAACTTTGATTATTATAGATATATGTTTATTCGAAGATTATTTAAATAATATTATATATGTAAGGAATAAAAATGGTCCTTATTGTTAAAAAACTTTGTTAGAAAATACAAAGTTGAAGTGTATTTCATATCATTCCTATTGTTACTTTTTTATATTTTAATTTCATAAGATATATTATTACCACTCACAACATCCTTTTCATTTATTTTTTGCATTTGAAAAGAAGGTGACAATTTTTAGTTTTAATTAATGCTTCCATTTTTGAAGAAATAAATCAACGAATTTTACATTTGTGCATTATGTTACTTTTGATTTTTTTTTTATTCACTAGAGAATTTTGCTCTGTTGGATAATATGTGAAGGAATATTTCATTTTAAACATCTGTTTTCCAAATTATTAATTATTTTCTTTTACTTGAAGATGCTCTGCTGTTCACCTTCCTCAAGATAGGAAATCTCCAGATATTTCTGATGAATACAAAGGGAATGGAAAATATGAACCACTGAAAGAACAGCATGTTGATATTGATGCTCCTGATAATGCTAATGCAGTAAAACCAGAGAAAACCACATCTCCTGTAATACATAAAGATCATTTAAAGGGCTTTACTAAAGGTAATGATTTAACACACTAAAGATGTTAAGTACATGCAGTTACTGTGACATATTTATTAGTAGTATTAGTCAATTGTAGCTGATCAGCTCAGAAGCGATTGGTGCTGTAGAAATTTTTCCCCAAGAGAATGCTATTGAGATATATTTAAAAAAATAATTATCACCTCTGTGTAGCAAGAAATTTTTAATTGTGATAATCTAAATTGTTTTCAAGAAAATACTACATAATTTTTTTGATGGTGACTTCAAACAAATGAAAAAGAATATATATTAGATCAAATGTGATTCTCTCTCCGAAATATGTGAGCCTAAACAGAAACCATAACACAGTGAATGAGAGAAAAAGAAAGAAAAGTCACGAAAGCGAGTTTATCCTCGGATATCAAGAAACGATTGTGTGAAAGCCAAACCCGATCCTCAAAAATATTCGATGGAAGTATTTAACATTCTTCATGAATCAGTTCCCACGAGCTAACTTTTTTTCTTTCCTTTTTCAAGTTTAATTTTTATTCCCCCCTTTGTTTTTGAAAATATTATTTTGATACGATTTGAAATTGTAGAATAACACTACTAGAATAAATTTTTTTTCCCAGTCCATGAATTCTGATTGATAAAAAAGTACAAATGAGCCTTTTTTTTTGACAACTCTATTTTTCCCCCAATAAACTCGAATTTTTCAGAAACTGATGCAGATATCGGTATGGAATTTTTACCAGTTGTTTCCTTCAATGTAATACTCGGTAGAATACATACTTTAGTAGAATTTCAAAAATTATATGTAAATTTAAAATATTTTCCACATTTGTTCTTTTTTAAAATTTATTCCTGGTGTAATTATCTTATCATAACAATTGACAGCTCATTCTATAAATACTTTTAATATCTTAACTTAGTAGTTTAAATTTTTATCAGATTAATGGTTTTGTATTTAAACTTGAAAAACCAGTGTCCTTCAGGAGCAAACTTACTGGCCTGTTTTTGGATAGTCAACTCAGTAACTTAAACCATAAAATTGCTTTTAATTATCCCCCCCCCTCCCATATTTTAATACTTTTCTTGACAATTTGACTGGAATTAGATGCGCAGTGTGCGAATTTGGATGCTTTGAGAGCAAATTGACATACTGCCCTAGGCTTGTGTATCTCCTACTTTGTTTCTGCATTATTATTCTTATTATTTTTATTTATTTTTCTTTTTCGCTATTTGTTGAACTCTCAGTCCAAAAAAATGAATAAATAATAGTAGTAGTAATAATTAAATCAGATTAAAAACGAAAAAACACGTTTTAAAATAATATATGAGGAATTGCTGCTCTGTAGTCCTGATGGTCGAGTCACTACTGGTTTTAGTATTACATATTTAAAAAAGTGATTTTAATTCATTGAAAAAAATTCATTATCTTTTGAGCGTATTTTTCTATCATGGTCATTTTTAGAACATAGAATTATTATCAATTATATTAATTTTAGAATTAATTAATAAAAATAATAATTTCAAGATTAGGATGCAAAATAATTTTATTGTGCAATTCAAATGTTTCTAAAGATTATTCTTCTAGTGATTAAGGGTTATAGTTACCCTACAGTAGTCACAGGACTTGTGACACTGTTATTACGGTTTACACTGGATTGTTCTGAATAGCTGTTTCATAATTTGCAGGTAAGTTAGATCTACAGAAATAAGTCATTTTTACGTCAAAACATGTAGTTACGAATAAGAGTGAGAAAATAAGCTGCACAAAACAGTTGCTGTCACAAGGAAGTAATAAAGGGAGAAAAAAACTCAAGGTATAAATGTTATGGTGCATATTTTCTGCTACATAACTCTAGAATGTTCCCTGTAAGAATATGTTATATGTTCTGATTTAGCTGTAATTCAATAAAAAGTAAGCTTCAATACGCGAAATTCATACAACTAGTATTTAACACAATCTAGAACTTAAAGGACAAAAAAGTTTAGTAGAAAACAATGAATGAAAAATGAATTGTCCGCATGTATTAGAGAAAGAAGCAGAAAGAGGTTTTATTGTCAGTGTGACAGTGATAATAAACAATGTCTGGTCGAGAAGAGAAAAACAAACAGATGCTATTAATAACTGCTAACTTTAGTAATTATGTGGCATCTTCTAATGCTCAAAACAATATTCATCAATTCTTGAGGCAAAAGCATCTTTATCAGTTGTTTGTTAGTCTACGAAGGATACAATTGTGATGGCAGGCATCTCTTTAAAGCATTTTAAATATGTTTAATCGGATTTAATTGAAGAGAGAATTCTGGCCAATTCATTCGACTTTGGTCTTCACTTTTCTGAACTCCTGAACAGCCAGAGGCCTTGTGGCCTTTTGTTATTGCCCATAAATATAGTCTGGATCTATGCTACCTCAGAATACACACTCATGGTTGAGGATGACTTCATCATATTAATGATCTCTGTTTAATGAAATTCAGTTGAAAATGTAGAGCTCCGTTTTTCCATTCATCATTATGCCTCCCCATACAAGCATACCAGGATCGCCCCTGGACTTTTCCTTGATTTTAGTGGAATGAAAACCTGCACCTCTCTCCTCATCAACTAGCATCGAGAATCACTTGTGAGGTTAAACGTCTTTCATCCATAAAGAGGACATGTTTCCATTGAACATATGCCCGGTTTTTGTGTCCTTTATACCATTGTAAAAGGTGCCGCCGATGGCATCCTTTTAATAGTTTGCAACGTTCCAAACATCCGGTGAATAGTTCATTTTTATAACCAACCACAGAAAACCTTAATACATGCCGTCTGTTTATCATACGTAAGTGCTGAGCAATATTGCTCGCTGTCTGACTTCGGTCTCTTTTCGACAGTATGGCGATATATGGGGCATAAATTGCCGTTGTTTCTTCCATTATCTTCCATCACGAACCATTCTTACAGCAGCATATACATTTCCCAAGCACGTGAAACTATACTTTTATCGGTTTCAAACTCATGGATAATACTTGTCAAACTGCGCCTCTCTTTTAGTTTTACGATTATTCTACTTCGTATAAAGGTATTGATGGTTTCTTTTAATCATTTTGAACGAATATTAACATTCTCACTTATAGCAAATGCTTAAAAATGTGACTTTCTTCCTTTTTTAAAGTTGTCTTATACTTCTCGCTTTGATTCTATGCGTTTTGCTTACCGTCACCTCTCGTGTGACTTCATCGTCCTGATATCTGCATATGCATAACCTTTCTGCTGAGTTGATTTTCATTGCAATAATCGCAAATAGTTCTTTTCTACAATTTCATAGCTATGTGATGAAAAATTATTGTGATGCTTAAGTTTTGGTCTCTTATTAATGCACGTTGGCAGTTTATCTGTGACGCTTGATAATAGAGCAGACAACCTCCAACAGTGGCAACCCAAATATTAATGCTGAGATCTTGCTGTGTCCATGTCTCCTTGTGGGTTATCAAATTCTTATAGGTGCTAGTTATGCACAGTTATCACTTTATTCCTTAGAAATTTAGTTTTGTGTGTGAAATTATCTAATCTTGAAATGACCTGCACTGCATCCTTTTGCTTCATTGTCACAGTGATCCCTCAAGATATAGTGCAATACATTTGTGTTCACATGTTCATATGTTATTATTTCTTTGTTTTATATTCTTCTCCTCCTAGAAGGTTATTGATCAGTTGTGCTATATGAGCCTGTGGTATAATATTTTTAGATTGCTACATTTATTGTTTTTGAATATTTACTAGCATTTGCTTTTCTTTTTTAATCTTTATAAAGAAAATATAACATTCTAAAATTGATCAAATATCTAGATGCAAATATATCATTCTAAGATTAGTTGAATATCTTGACGAAAGTATTACATTCTTAATCAAATATCTAGATGTAATTTCTGCTGCTATCATGATTAGCAATAGAAACTTCAAATTCTGTGTTTTAGATATTTGAAGTTCTAAGATTTCAAGTGTTTTGTGATTTTTATTCTGCCTCTAAAATAATAATAAATCTTATTTTTCATATTCTTGTTATGATAAGTGCCATAAAATGTAAAGTATTACTTTTTACTAAACCAATTATTTTAATAAATGTTACAGAACTTGTCTAATAAATACTACCTAATATTGATTATGAATGTGTGTGTGTGTGTGTGAGTGAGTGAGTGAGTATCATCTGACTATATATGCCAAAGAAATGTAATTGCAAAAATAAATAAATAAATAAAGGATTAGTTATCAGAGTATATAAAAAAAATTTGTTTTTTAGTTCTCTTTTTAACTCTGAATATTTGACTTCATTCTATTTCTGTAGTTTCTTCTAGTTCAAAGTATTTCTTCTCTGTCTATCACAGAGTGTTTAAGCTTCTGCTCAGGAAATGCTGAGTACTGTTGAACATTTTTGATTGCAGCTAAAATTTTCTTTCTAATACTATTTTTGATTATTGCTTTGTATTTCTATCTCAGGGTATAAATTTTTATTTTAAACTGAAATGGCATATAGAAATCAATTTATGCACCTACTTTTACTAACGTTCATCATTTTGATCATATTGTTACGAATCCGTAATGCTGCTTCCCAGCATAGTTGGTTCCATTATTGGAAAGAATGTTTTACAGTCATCTCTATGGGACAGAGCCTGGGCGTCATGTCGGGGGTCCCATAGCTTGGCGACCATTTGGCGACTTTGGCGCCAAAATAGATTATACCCGAAACTTCGAGAATTTTCCCGATCCGTCCAGTAGGAACCGAGATACGCCTCGAACGTTCCTCATTGGTTGAGAGGCTTCTAGCCCCGCCTCCTGAGACCTATAAAAGGGGCTGCACTGCCAGAGAAGTCAAGTCAGTATTCCGAGCCAGAGTCGGAGAAGTAGAAGACGGAGGAGTCGGAAGCGACTGAGTCAAGCTAGTGCTGAACTGAGCTGTGCGCTACTGTCTGCAGTAGATTCTGGTTGTATGTTGCTGTGTGTGCTGTTGTATGCTACACGTCTCGGGTGAGGATAATCGTCTTCTGTGCTGTATATAGTTGACGCTTTTGTGCTGTCCTGTGTGTCTTCGTGTAAATAAACGTCGTTGTTTTTATTATACTTCTGCCTGCTGATTGAGCGTTCTTTACACCATATCACTCCCACTATCCAAACGAACCCCGGTAAAGAAAAGTTTCGTAA
>JAPMOR010000437.1:84653-208085 GCA_026543865.1 Argiope aurantia
ATCACTCCCACTATCCAAACGAACCCCGGTAAAGAAAAGTTTCGTAACAATATGTATGATACGGCCTGTAAGTGAAAAAATATATAGAACCCCCTCTTAAAAATTGACATAAAATTTAAATAACTCATTATAAAGACAATTGCTTTAAACCACCTGGTTCAAATTATTTTGTTAATAAAATTTATTAAAAGTTTAAAATAAAGATCCTACAACTTAGAAATGCTTCATAATTTATTTTGAATAACTCAATAATTCCATCCAGATTGATTAATTAAAATTATTGATTCATTTTTTATTTGCTTTGCTGTTATCTAGACGTCATCAAGCACTTTCCAATCCAAAGTATAAGCAAAAATGTATAGAAAATTGTGTTACGCCTTTGATATCAAATGGCACCGTAGTTTCTTGAAAGGGTCAAAATTGAAGAGCTTGCATAAAAAATATTTTCGTTCAAATTTGAAAATGAAATATTTAATTTTTATTTGTTTTAAAATTACGTTATAACATCAAAGGCACTGAAGAGTCAAAACACTATGACCATCTCTATAATTTTCAATGAATTCATCTGTATGACGTAGATGGCGTGTGATTAAGTGTGAATGGCATTTAACTGCTGTTAGAGAAGGTAAAAAATCATTCTTGCACATGCTTTTGTGAGTAATGGGAAAGACTTCTTAGATAATCTAAGCAGTAATGGAAAAAGCAGATCTTGGCGAATTTGATAGAAGGCAGATTGTAACGGCCCGAAGACTCGGAACGAGTATCTCCGAAATTGCGCGACTGGTAGATTAGTCACGATCTGTCGTTGTTAATATTTACACAAAGTAGATAAATGGCAGTGGAACCAGCAGTAAACGCCAAGATGTTGGACATTCACGCATCATCAAAGAAAATGGACGTTTGAGACTGTACCGCTTGTTAAAGCAAAAGCGGCGATGGCTCAACTGACAGCCCAAATCAGGTCCAAGTGCGAGTGTTTCGGAACATACAGTTCAGTGGACACTGTTGGATACGAGACTGCGCAGCAGGCGTCCTACTCGTGCACCACTATTGACCAAGCGTCATTGTCAACTACTTGTGCAGTGAGCCCGGAAACATCGAGACTGGACCATGGATAAGTGGAAGAGAGTTGTCTGGTCGGATGAGCCACGATTTCTTATTCATCGCGTCGATGGTCGTGTCACGATGCTCCGTCTTCTAGGCGAACAGTTGCTCCCTTCATGTACAGCAAGCCATACATTAACTGATGGTGGCAATATTATGCTTGGAGAAACGTTCTCATGGGCGGCTCTGGGACCTGTAGTTGTGGTAGAACAGACTATGAAAGCTGTCGACTCTCTGAACCTAACTGCGAATCATTTGCACCTTTACCTTTTCGAAATAGAATTTTTCAGCAGGACAACGTAACATGTTATAAGGCTCGAATAGTAGTGGAGTGTTGCAAGGAGCATATTAATATATTCTAATTAATGCCCTGATCATCTAACTCTCCAGATCTTAATCCGATAGAGCGCATTTTGGATTTCATGGAAAGGCAACGAAGAGATCAAACACCGCCGTGTCGGAATATCTCGACTTTGAGTGACCGCTGCTTAGACATTTGGACTTGCGGCTCCATGCCTATGAGAGTTGAAGTTGTTTTTCTGGCTAGAGGTGCTATTTTGTAACGGTGGCAAAACTTATTTGGGCTTTTAATGTATATTTTTGTAAGTGTATTTTAAATATAGTTTTTCCTAACAAAAATTGTATAAATAAGTTTTTAGAATTTATACGTTATTTTTTACGCTATATTTTTAATGGAATGTAAACGATCTTCACAGAATAATTAATGTTTTTGTTCTCTTAGCTTAAATTCGTAGAAGCAATCTGATTACCTTTTCAGATGCATTATCTCTTGAAACATTATTAACCTTTCAGAAATTGTTTTTGCACTGATTTATTCTGATGCAGTAATATATATGTTTTTCCTTTTCAGCATTAATTGTTCGAGATTGGACACCTTTAATCGTTTTCGGAGTGGCTACAGTACATAAAACACGTCTTTTGGCTATGTTAAGTGGTTTGAAATTGGAAGGAGAGTTGAATGGATTTCATTCCAGTTTAACTCATAAGGAGAGAGTTCGCGGAACAACTCGTAAATGGAGTGAATCTTCACTTGCTGGTCAGCTGGGACAAGCTATGGTAGTAGTATTAGAAGGTGTACCTCCAAATCAGCAGTGAGTTGAAACATTTAGCTATACATCACTTAAAGAGTTATATATCTGTAATAGCTAGAAATAGGAATTAGTTATATTTTCTTAAATCTATAATATATTTAATAATATAGCTTCACCATTCAACACCAAATATATGCTTATTGTATTTTTTTAACTGGTTATAGTCATTAATGTTATAACCTTAACACTTGACAAATTGTTTATTGACACTTTTTTAAAAATTAATGCTTTATATGAGTGAGGAACTCCTATTTTGTAAAATCTGTCTTAATGATGATTAATGTTTGCACATTAGAGATTCTTGGAATAATTATTAGTTAAAAACTTTACAGTAATAATCTTAGGTATTTCTCTCCATTTATGAAATTTAGAATTGCGGTGATGTGATGGCAGAGTATGAGCTTTGCAAATGGAGAGTTTTGATTTTGATTCTCAGTTGCATCGAAAGTACGCAAAAGTTATATAGTAGTTTTGATCGTTTTAAATTGATGTAAGTTAAAACATGCTCACATTAATGTGGAAAATGAGATGCCAACGTATTATATATTGATAAAACAAATTCATGACCATTTACACCCAATTTTATAATGGAATTTTATTTTAGTCCAGGTGTGAGTTTGCGATTTTTATTCCGTCAACTTCCAATTGGATGTAAAAAGGTGGAGAGTGCATTCACCCAATTCAACAGCTATTTGACTAAACAATAACAAACCGCACCGTCACCTTTTGATAAAATAAATAATGATAATAAGCGAAGAAATCACGGAAGCGGGTTCAAAGTGTAACGGTTTCTACTAGTGTGCATACTCTCAACTAAGTCATTCTGCACCATTCATTAGAATTTGAAGGCTGCATTAGAAGCTCTAAAACAGATGTTTAAATTATAAAACGTTGTTGCTAGAGTATGTTAGAAGGAGGCCTGCACTATATTTAAAATCACTTAATGAGTATACTATGTTGCTAATCTTCGAACAAAATTAGTTGTTTTTCATATCAGTTTAATGGATAATTCATGTTATATATATCGGAACAAAATATTTCATAGATTCTGAGATTTCAGTAAATATTGTGTTTGTTAATTCACTTTAAATGATAGTTTTTCAAACCTTCAAGCTATTGCACCAAAAGAATCTGATTTTTAGAAGGCTAAATGAATACCGATAACGAATTCGAATTTGATTGATTCAAAATTGAAAATATCATAATAAAATTCAATATTCAAATTCAAAATAGAGAAACAAGAAAAAAAAACCTTTTATCATAAAAATGGCAGGAAATACTTATTAATAAATGATGCATTATTAATAGGTGAGCAGTTTGTAGTTTTAATGAAAGCAATAGTTATGACTGAAAATTGCATTTGCATGCTGTTATTCAACTTTTGTTAGATCTATGTACAATAATGTGCAAAATTCAACTAATGTTTTGTTTGGTTTTCCTGCTTTAAGTCGGAAAAAAAAATCCTCCTGAGAAATTTTTTTGTTTATCTGGTAAAAAAATTTGCCTGGAAAGGGGAGGGGGGGGGAAGAAACAGAATCCCTTAATAAAAGATATGAACTTCTTTAAGTGCAATTGTTGTTTGACATCATCTCTTCATGCTCAACACCAGATGACTGATCACTTTTTCAAGCAAGAATATATATTCTTCAGTGACCTCTTCGAATTCTTTTCACAGTTGTACTATATTTGGGAAGTACAAGCTACTCAAATGATTGTGTCACTGCCAAGCCCACGGGGTACACTCATCATTTGACGCAGTTCTTCATTCTGCTTTGTGAAATTGTGTTGGTGATTTCTTCTAGAAAGGTGACATGAACAAATTATGAAATTTTCAGCAAATATCTTTAATATTTTCTTTCCTTCGGTCAGAAAAGTCAGAAATTGTTATCAATTAAGAAAATTTTTGGGAAATTCTTAAAAGTATCTAAAAATCAAGGTAAATTATTGACGAGCATTTCGCGCCAAGTTCATTATCATTTCTTTGCACCCGAAGCCTAAAATTTTCAAAAGGATTGTAGCAACAGCATCCCAGGGTAACTTTCTTTTATTCTGTGGAGTCTTTTTGGAAAGACGATTAGAAAAAATAATAAGTTGGTGAATATTGCTAACATCAACACTAATAAAACTTTGTGAAAGATCAGTATTCATCTTTCGAAAAACAAAGAGATTGAATAAATTTTGGTTCGATCTGCTCTCGATTCAAAATCTTGCATTGATGCTCTGACATTGTTAAAAATGACAATGAAAATGTCTCGTAGTAAGTTCCAGTAGTGTTGAGAGAGGATTTTTGATTAAGACTTTTAGCAAAAAGACGCTTTTAAAATTTTTTTAATTCACTTAAAGCAGGACTGATTATTTCAAACCAAGTATTTTTTTATTAGTTTTCTAATAGCTGATATTTTAATTTTTTAATTAATAATTCATTATTATGTGTAATTTTTGCTTTTTAATTGTAAAATAAGCAAGTATTTGTGACTTGTTATTTATCTTTAAATTTGTATCTTGCATCTAGCATTAATGGAAAAAAAACACTAATTCATTTATAAAAGCATATATTTGATTACAGCAAGTAATTTCATATTATTTGTTAAAGAAAAAATATTTGAGTCAATGTTTTGGACGGTTCTTTTGTTTAATTCTTTGCTAAAATATGTATTATTAGGTGCATATAATCATACTACTTTTATATTTATTCTGAGATATGTAATTCTGGTACTTATGCAAAAGCATTAATTAGTTATTGAAATGTTTTAAAATTTTGTGAAAGATCTTAATAATCTTTACTGTTAACATAGTTAATTTAACTTGTGTTGCAAAGAGTAGTTTTAATCTTTCTTAGAATTCTTATGCAGTTTTAAAAGTAAATATTTTATTAAAGCATTCCAGCATTTTTTCCATTTAAGAAATGTAATATATTGTTTTAATAGTTTTTTAGGATGGTCATTCCATTTTTTAAAAAAAATTATATTTCATGAAAATATATTATTTTTTTTTCATATTAAATAACTTGTAAAATTGTTTTCATTAATGTATATTGTACACACACTGTGATTTTGAGTTGGGAGAAAGCTAGGAAATTGATACCATTAGTAGCTGCAAGTCATGGAAATGTTACGAGTTTAGTCAGATAAAAGTCCTTGATATTTTTTTTCGCAAATGTCTGTAGCCACCCTGATTAAGTTGAATAAAGTTTTGCTACTTGCATAACTTTGCTGATAACTAAACATGCTTGAAAACAATGATATACCAATTATAAACATCAGATATTATAAATAGCGGTCTGTCTATCAAAAAAACCCTAATTGCATTTTAGAGCTATGATCTCGGTTTCAATATTTTTACTTTTTTTGTATTTAAAAGAAATATTAATTAATTACTTATTTCGAATTTTAAGGTAACTTTTTTTTTCAGAACTGTAGTAAAGATGACAGTTGGAAAATCACAAGCCTTGTATTCCAGCCAAAATAAGAAAGGAAAGGATCGCAATTCAGCTTTATTGACAATTGGTCCAATTAATATTGATATACCACAACATCCTGTAGTTCTGCATGGTATGATGACGCGCAGCAGTCGCCAATTATCTACAACGTTACAAGAACTGAGGGCAACGAGACAACCTCTGAGAACAAGGTAAATCTTAGAGGGAAGATGTAAATGGAAAAAAAGGTTGAATATTCATAATGCAATTCATAATATAACAAAGCACACTGTTTATCCTCCCTTTTTTAAAGTGATTTCCAGGAATAAATGTATATGATAGAATGTATATAGACGCTTTTACTATCAGAATTGTTGAACTTTACTTGTTTACCATATATAAAGAGATTTTAGAAGTGATAATTTTTTTCTTATAGACTAATTATGTTACATTACTCACCCAGTCTTGTTGGTCCTTTGATAGACATATGAAATGCAGATCATTATTATTCCATTCCATAAAATCAATTTGCTTCCTTTTATATATGTAATTTGTTCTAGATAATATTGCTTTGATAGGATTATTTTTGCCATTAACAAATAGACTTTGTCATTGAATTCTTTGTCATGAAATTCTTCATATTTTTCAAAGTTTAATTTTTGATTCAAAATTGTGATAAATTTATTAATATTTAAGCTAGAATTTAATTTAACTTGTTATTGCTTTTGTTTTACTCATTTATTTTTTTCAGCCGTCAGATTGATGAATACAGTGCTAGTGCTGCAAATCATTCACCACAACCCCCTTGGGATACGCCTCAAAACCGTTTACCAGATCATGGTCATGAGCTTATTAGGCCCATTATAATTCAGTTTAGTATTATATTAGACAGTTTGACAGTTGGGGCTGCAGTTTTGCCTTCCCTTAGAGCACAATACCAGGTACTGATTTTCGTCCAATTCATATTACTGCTATTTACTATATTTATACTTTTTCTTTGTCTTTCTTTAGTATTACGCTAATAAATTTACACAATATTTCAGCAAATGAGAATTTTTTAAAATTATTCACTAAAATAAAATTTGCTGATTATTTCATAGTTTACTGAATCCCATTTCCTTTATATGTGTGCATGAGTGAAGTCCATGAATTTGAACTATGGTCTACTGGGTATCAACCCATGAACGAAATTCGAATAATTCATTGAACTTAAAGCATTATAACATAGAAATATTTCATCATTTCAGTCTTTTGCTGATAAAATTAGTAGAAAGTGTATGCTGGATGTAAGTCATATTGAAGTTATTATGAGTAGTATGATATTCGAGCAAAATACTATGTGAAGTTAGATTCGATTGCCAAAAAGGAATGTCATCTGCAAAATTTCGCTGTTCAAATTTTTCTGTTTACTTGTAGAATGTGCCAGTAAGTAAAGGACAGAAACACTATCTATTTAGAAAATCTATCAAGATTCTATATTGGTGAGGCTTGAATATCAATTACATACTTGATTGATTGTTGGCATATTGTTACAAGCTGGTTTATGTGGATAAATTACTAGCTCTCATTTTTAGAGTTTGTAATTTATATGCAAAATATTGAAATTAAGCTGAATGATTGTGATATAATATATATCTGTACTGCTTTGAAATAAGTCTACTTTCCTTTTGTTCTGTTTTCTAGCACATGTTCAGATCTTTGTAACCACCTGAATGAAAATCGGTTGTTTTACAATAATGATTTTTTTTGAACAATAAAATTAGATGTATACACACATAGCTGGTATAGTAAATAAAAAAAGTTATGTTGAGTTGCATAAATAAAACCTTGCAAAGTATTCTTTTGGATTCTAAAATTTACAGGAATTTCAAGATATTTCATCATCACTGTATTAAATCAGGAAATTCTAAATTTATTAGGTAGTAGTTGATTTGTTTCTAAAATTTATAAGTTTATTTAAATAAATATTTTATTTATGAAATATTTCTTAATTGGACATAGGTTAATCAAATTTTCAAAAATGTTTCTGTCATGAGAAAGTAAGAAATCTGTAATCCTGGAATTATGTGGTTATATCAAAACGTAAAATTTTATCCATAAAATCTTATCCAGGTTTCTTTCTTTTGATGCTTTTTTAACAGAATTTCATAAAATCTGAAATTTTATTTGCTTTAATTTCTCTTGCAGGTCTCATTATATTTGAAAACATCTGTGTTCGTTTCTTTAAAGATTGAAGATTATATTTAGGAATTCGATTATATGACTGAAATTCAATAAATTAAACTCATCCCATCGTGTAATAGCGTTGTAATAACACATTAAAAACATTTGTTATATATAATAATTCAATATTTTATCATAGTAATTAAATTAATACTCAAATAAATTTTGTTTGTTATTAAAAATGTTTTTACTATAATAATTTCATCAATATAATTTCATTTATAACTTTTTTGCAGATGGGTCAAGTTACAAGTATGGGTGTTACTGGAAGCAAAGCGAAATTTACTGTGGATCTTCCACAGCATACACTGAGCTTTAATACGAAGGTTTCCACAATGTTTTATTTTATGTTTAGTTTCATAATAATTCCATATTTGACAAAGTTTTGGACTATCTCAGCTGATTCTAGTCATGGCATTAATATTGTTTTATGAATGTTACCCTTAAAAATTTTAAACTTTTTTTCTTTTGTAATATTAAAGTTCAATTATTTCCATGTTCAATGTGAAATTGAAAATTACATTAATTTTTATGTTTTGATCCCCAATTAATTCATAGATCATAAATGAGATGTACTTTCATAAATCTTTCCATATTTTTGAAATTTAAAATGTTAATTTATTTCTTATTTATTTCGTATTATATTAATGTAGATACAACCTTCTGAAGGGAATATGCCTTCATCAGCTAGTGTTGATCTTCCATTGGTTCATATATCAGCAGAATATATACAAGATCCTACATCTGCCAACACAGCTACTAATAAATTAGAGTCTTTTACTGATGGTGTAGTGCTATGCCAAGGAAGTTATCTAAGTGCGTTGGCTGAAATCGGATCTTTTGAACACAGCTTAACTACAGATTTGTTAAATCATTTAGTACTTGTCCAGAAAGTTTTCATGAAGGTAATAAACGCTACAAATAATATGCATTGTAAATGTATTTGCAATCCTGAACATGGTTTTAACTGATGAACCTTTAAGTTAGCTTAAAAATATGTTAGCATTGGTTGTTAAATAAATGCTACTTAAGTTAGTTATTTATAGAGAGATATTTGCTTTCATTAACTGCACTTTAATTACATGAAGGCATTGTTTTTCTATTGGAATAAATGTTTCTTTCTAAATTTAGATTTAATAATGTTGGATGATTTTTTTTTTAATGAAAGCAGGAGTAATATTTGCCAGCAGTTTTGTTCCTTAAAATTATTTTTAAAAAGATTTATATAATTTCTTTATTTTTGTGTATGTTAGTCAGTTTTGAGATAATTTATTACCTTCTTCTATGGTAAAAAAAAATTATTCCTTATATGTTTGGGGTAATTTTTTGCCTGTCACATATCGCAAACTAAACTAGTTTAAAACTTTGAATCAGCACTAGAAGCTGTTTTTAAAATAGAATTAAGGGTGATTTGTTATGTTGGTATTTATTTCATTGAATTCTTATTATCGTTATTATTCTATCTGATCTTAATGTGTAGCATGCAGGGATTTAAATATAATCGTCACATTTTAAACTTATTTATTGTGAAGAAATCAAAGAATTAAAAACCATCTATCTATTAATAAGCGGGATCTGGCTGAAAAAAGAAGTAAAGCTCTTTTTTTAAAAAATTCATTTAAAGAAATGAATATGAAATTATTAAAGCAGTGTTTTCTTCTGTAAAGTGGGTTAGAATGTGGTTAACATACACAAGATATAATATTTAATATATTTTGTGAATATTTTTTTTCTCCTTTCTTATAATTGCGTTTACATGCAAACCAGAATACACAGAATCCAATTTATGGGATATCTTTTTGTTTCCTGGACTGAGAGAAATTAGTGAAGAATTTCATAGTTTGGAGTTCATTTTTCTGTCTGTTAAAATTTCTATATTAGAATATTATAAAGGTATATTGTTTAAAGCCATTCAAATAAAATTGAATAATAAAACATGAGTTGCTGATTTGTCACATAACTCAAATTTCTAAATATTAACACAGAAGGAATCCAGTTATGAAAAATGGAAATCCCCAATAAGTATATGAATAAGTTATCTAATTTAAACTTCTCAAATCTAAGGTTTAACCAATTCTGCGATCATGCCTAAGACTTTGCGACCCTAAATGATTTGATGCCATATAGGAATATTTTTAATAAGACAAGAGTCAGATTTTGCTGCACTAAACCTTACTCAAAGTTAAATTCATATTTTACAACTAAACAGCCCTTTTTAAAAATTAATGGAAATGATGAAATAAATTTATAACTAAACCAAGGTCGTATAGTTCAGGCCATAATTATGTTATCGATACTGAAAATATAAGTAAAACTAAATATTAAAAATCTCTGTAAATGGAATTGTAAAAGTAAAGTGGTTTCATATGTTAGAAGGGTTTTTTTGTTGTTGAGATTATTAAAATAATGAAAAGTGCTGCATCAGAATAACTTAGTATCACTTTTTTAATATGATTAATGTCTACAAGATATAAAATTGAATGTATAGAATTTTTTTGCCAATATTTAATAGAGGTCTTTGCCTTGATATTTGTTGTTTCAATGCTTGTATGTTTCTTTCATCAGGCTTATGGAATGAAAAACAAGTTAAAAATTGTCTTTATCTTTACTCCATCGTTTGTTTTGTTTGATCATTCACATTATGTTTAGTTGACAAGATATGCTTTAATATTAAAAAATCTAGGACTAGCATTATGTTTAATATTGGCGGAAATTCCTTAAATACCTCTGAAGATATTTAAGTGTTCTAAAAATACTTGTATACTAAAAATGCTTGAGACTAGAAAATCCTTTTTCAGTTTGGAATTGCAATCCAGCATAAAGAAGACTTTCCCTTTTAGACTCCATATAATTTTTCTCTTTAGTCATTTAATTTGTTGCTATAAATATATTTAGAAATTATTTGAATTTTTTAAAATCATTTAATTCACACAACCACTTTGTACCTCATGTTATTAATCTATTATTATTACTTAGTAAAATTTATTCATATTACTTGTAAGATATCCTTTTTTTTTATTTGAAAGTAAGTGAAATAGATAATGGTAAAAGCTATAATCGGACGAAATCCTCCTGTAATGAAAAAAACGTGTTTGCACTTTGAATGGTTACATCATCAGTGAGAATTTTTTAATAATAGATAGAACATGAAATGATTAAACTATAATAAATCATTTTCTTTTTCCAATTGCGTTACAACATGTTTTGCAGGAAGTTAATGAAGTTGTCCAGAAAATGTCTGGAGCAGACAAGCCTGTGCCTTTATGGGGTGAGCAAGATAAACCGTCACATATGAGACCTAGAAGACTGCTGTTTTCTCTCTTATTACGTTTGAAGGTAATTTTTCTTGAATTTTGTTAACTATTTAAATATGAAATTTTAATTGTTTTGAGATTTTTTGGATTTTTAAATGCATTTGTTCTGATCTTAAAATTAATATCTTTTCCATATGCTTTTTTAATTAACTGCTTTATTAATATGATCTATTAATCTATTATTTAATAGCTGTTTTGATGCAGAGTATTATTATTAAATTCACATAAATTCATCAAAGGTACGTTTGAACTTTGCTTTAAAGCACACTGAACTGAAAATGTGCATTAAAGTGTAACATTTATCTGTTATGTTAATTATTTGTGGCTATAAACTAATTATATACCGAACATATTAAGCTAATCTTTAGTTATAAAGCACTTAGTGTCTTTATTATGTATATTTTATTTCAGTAAATGTTTAGTTATGAAACACGGTTATGCAACTCGTACAAGATTTCTTACTTGAACCTAAAAATTTGCATGCTTTGAGTTGCAATATATAGATTAGCACAAAATAGAAGAGGTAAATAAACCTTTCTTTTTATAAATTTATCGGCTGTATATTTATATAAAGTAAAAGTGATCAAATTAAATAAATACGTTAATGTGTTCTGATTTTTTTTAGTGTCATTACTGTAACAGAAGAAAATTGTACATATCAATATATGTGCAACATGTAATGTATATTAATAATGTATTGATATGTATGATTTTTTCTCGTTACTGATTAAAACAACAAGAATACGTAAGGTTTCCCTTTCTTTTTTTTTATTTGGTCATTTTTATCTGATACTTTATACTGATGATTGTGTCATTATTTTTAGGAGGGTCAGAGATCTGTCTTTCTCTCCAGAATTTTACTTTCCATAGCTGATATAGGTTATGAGTCTTGAGAATTTTCATATGATTTTTTTTTTTGCTTTATTTTATCATGTTTTGCAGTTGGAAAAAAATTGGAAATTTTGCATATCCGTAATTTATCACAGTTCCAACATTGTTTGTCAGATATGTATTGTAAGTTACTATGCATTTTAGCTTAAGAAAGAATAGCTTTTAAGCAGAGTTTTCTAGCGGGATTATTCTGAAACGGTGTCTTTGTTTTTTTATTTCCGTTGGTAACAAGTGTATCTGAATTGACATCAATATAATTTATTTATATTTTATAACTTTATCAAAAAAATGATTGATGATTTGCAATAGCTTGAGTTATATAATTCTTGTAAAACAAGATTTGGTGCAATTATATTGTGAGATGAATCAGTTTAAAGCATTCATTACATCTTATTAATGACTGCGTGTGGTTTTCTCATATTTAGGGCATTCAAATTACTGCTACAACTCCAACAAGTAGTGCCGTTCGCTTAGAAACAGGGGTTGTTGAGCTACAGTTATCAAATAGAGTGCAAAATATGTCTTCCAGTGGCCCTTATACTGGTATAAATTCAGTTTATTTACTATTATTTTTTTCTCATTTTATCATGAATATAATTATCTTTCTTTTTAGTCTGTTACTATACCCAACGTTTGCCAACATTTAAGGAGTAGTATATAAAGTTGATAACTTTCTATAATTTTTCTGTATTCAAAATTTTATCTACATAAGATATACATTTGGATATACCTTTCATAAATGTTGGCAATTAAAGTTCCCATGATTATTGCTATAAAATATTCATATATAGTTAGTTGCAAACAGGAACATTTTTGATGATTAAATATTAATAGCATTAATAGAATGATTTTTTTAAAAAATAATGTTCTTATTGCTTTTAAATATGAGTTGAACTTTCAGTTATAATAGAATCTATCCGTCACCACATATAGCATAATTTTAAAAATTTGGCTGCATTTTCAAATTTTTATTAATTTTTTTTATATATAATGGTTTATTTACCCTGGAATTTCTTCTGACTGGTTTTAATTGTTTAAACTTTCAGATTGTTTCAGTTTTGATTGTATAGATTTTCAAGATAGTTTAAACTTTTTTTAAACTCATATGGAAAAGACATTATATGGTGTTCATAAATATTAAGTTATGTTCTGTTACTTTTTCTTTTATAAATATGTAAAGACATTGTAAAGGATTTGGCTTTTTAAAGTTGTTTTAAACAAACTTCTCTTACTGAGGTGACTTCTTAAATGTATCATGTCTGTAACAGAAAAAAATTGTACATATAAATATATGTGCTGCATATAATATATGCCAAAGATTTATTGATGCATTTGGGAGAACTTGAATTGGTAAGATGTAAAATGAAATTAAAAATTATTTGATTTATCATATACAATCTCTGTAGTATGTTCTTGATTCTGTAATTTTTGGCCAGTTGTTATATTTGGCTGTTGAATATGATATTGTTCAAATATAGATATATCTTAAGGAATTTAAGATATTAGGAGACAAAGAGATACATTTTTTTACAGTTCTTTCAAAATGTTTATATGAACTGCATTTATATTTGAAATTTATAGAGAACATAGCATCGCCAACTGCGGTAACAGCTAGGCAATGATGAACATATTTGCTTTAAACTTGGTACACGTATATGCTGTATGGATCATCAGAAAACATAATCTTCAAATATAAAATAAGAAGAGTCCGATTTCATCACAAATCTGAATTTTTCTTGCAAATCAGAAAAGCCATTATGCTAATTAGGAGAATCTTTAAAATGCTAATATGCAGTTTCGGAAAATCATTCTTCACCATGCTTTTGAAGAAAAAAAGATCGAGCTCCGCTTCCCTAGTTCTTCCTGTCTTGTCTGTAATTTAATTTTCCCATAAAGAATTAAATTATGGTTTTTCTTTCTAAATGTATGTTATATTGTGATTATATAAAATATTATTTCTGATATATTTTCTTTAAATTAGGAAGCTACATGAAATTGTTTGGCAAAGCTCAGGTTGATGTGAATCTTGCTCTAGGACAACTAATAAAGGTATAATTTATATACTTAGCAAATATGAATATTTCTTCTATCAAATTTTTAATTACATTTATCAGTCTTTAAATTTTCTTTAAAATTTTTATAGCCTTTTTTACAGGGTAAGTTTTTGAAATAGAGTAATTTTTTTTCCTTGTAAGTAATGTAAATAGATAATACAGCTTTCATTCCTTTGTGTTTGACATTATGCTTAGCCCGTAGAGAGTTAGATTCATAGTGATACTCTCCTATCTTTTAAAATTCAGAAGTGCATTGTTTTTTTATACAATCTCTCATTAGTTTCATGGACCAAATATTATCTGATTTAAGTCTATAAATAAAATTTATTTCTCTTGTGAATAGTTTGAGAGATTTCTCACGAAATTTCTAATCCCAGTAAATGTTTTGAATGTCTATTACCTATATGCAGTTTTGAAACTTGTTTTAAATTATCATTCCATGTCCATATTTCCACTTTTTCTTATTTGAGAAAGAAATGGAGAAGCGGGTTTAAAAACAAAGAAAATGTTTGTATAGAAAAAAAAAAATCCATTTTATAACTTGTTATGATGTTCAAGGTTGTTAAAATTAAACTTTCCAATACAGAAGATTGTAGAGTGTGTGTTACTCCAAATGTGCAAAATTTGTGCAGTATGTATTCTAGATGATGTACTTTCTAGTTATTAAATGAATAAAATAATAGAAAAGCTCAGAGAAATATAAAAAAATAAGAAAGACAATTTTATTATAAATCTGTGCTTTTAAGAAGCACCGTAATCAGAAGTCAAGTAGATTGAGGTCAGACTTGCGGGAGGTAGAGTTATTGTGAAATGACAGCTGATTACCTGGTAATCTATGAAAGTTTGTTTTAACAAATAGCGGTCATATACATTTATGTGTGTAAATGTAACATATTATATGTGAATACTGTGCCTGAATGCATGGGTTGAACTTTGAACATTGTTGAAACTTTGGGATCAGAAGAGTTGTCAATGTACCATCATATCATTTCCAGTAATGGAATTAGTTTGAATTCCTGGAGAAATCACTTTTTCAAACGAATAAGGTACAATTATCTTTTGAAACGTTTGCGAAGCTTCCCATCTTCTATCTCTCAAGGTACTTAATTTTGATAACTTCTTGACCAATTTTTGTGTTGTTATCCTATAAATCATCCTCCACAACCCTCTAAGTTGGTAACATTTAATTTGAATTACCATATATGCCAAAAAAATATTGTATCCTTCATTGAAGGATTTTTGTAAAGTGACTCAATTCAGAAAAATTGAAACCTCTGTCATCAAATACAGCTTCATATGATGAAATTCAAATTAACATTCCATAAATAATGGGATAAAGGAGTTCGGTTTTTTTCCTTCTTACCAGAGAAAACCTTTTCTAATTTTTATATATTTAATTGGATAAATATTTAATTATTAAATTATAAATCTGTATTTTTGTAAATTCATGTCTGTTTCAAAGACTTTTAACCTTTTAGATACTGTGTTGTTCATATTTCAGAAAAGTTCATTACTGATTATACCATTTAAAAACCATTGTAAATCACAAAATCACTTTTTAAAATTTTGCTAAAATACTTTAAAAACTTATTCAACGTACTCATTCCAATCGCGACCCATTAACTATTTTCTAAAATGTAAGAGAAAGGCACATACTTCTTGCTAGAAAAGTTATAGTGTAAAAAAAATTGTTATTTGAATTAACAAGTGTACTGCTGAAAAAATTACAAAATATTATGCTTTATAGAGTCCCTCAGTCTTATTAATTGCATTTCGTAAAGTATTCTTGATGCATTAACATTTCAAATTAAAAGAAATTTCCTCTTTTGTGAGTAAGCCAAGTTGTGAAGCTTTGCACTTTTATTTTTATTTTAGACAAATTAACAGCTGCATCAAGAAAATGCTGTGCGTTGATTGGCCACCTTCGAGGTGGCCATTGAAATTATCTGAAATCGTCTAAAATATTAATATTCAAAGCTTTGCAGCCTGGTTAGTTTTAGATATTCGTTTATTGATGCAAATAACATAAAATATAATTCCTTATATCATCTGCGGCATTTTTACAACTGGAAGTATATATCTATCTTCATGACTTAAAAATTAGTTATTGGGTTGTGATTAGAGAGAAAATCTATACTCTTTATATTACAGTTGAATTTGGCTGAGAGTTTAATGTAATTTTTGGCTGACTATTATCACAGCAAATCTTAAGTGTCTATATACGCTATTCATTTTGTTAATTTAATGTAATTTTAGAATGCATTATTTGAAGAGGCCGAACCTGAATTTCAGCAGTTTGCATATTTTAAGACCAGAATATGCATGCGGAATGCTTTACAGGTGAGATATATTTTTAAGATTCTGCCTCATTTCATTTCTTTCAATTAAATTCTATAAATGAATGATTAGTTTTGAGTGAAATACAATATATTTAACTTTCTTCTGTGTATTCAGTTGTAAATCTCTCATAAATAATTTTTTTGGCTTGCTTTATTTTTTTTCAAGAAGATAAATCTGTCTCACAAATAATAATTATTTTCAGCTTCTATCAAGTTTTATTTAAATGCAGAGAATTTATAAAATAAATTTTTTCAGTTACAAAAAGGTGTATTTCATTATTAAATAATTTATGCATATGTGTTTTTTGCTAAAAAGATCATTTGGCAGTACCATAGAGCTGATATAAATGGAGGAAGCTAGTCGCTTGTTTCTAGTCTAAACAAGTGTACGCAACATGAGCCAAGTCACGTGTGAGAAATCTGGCCTTTTTTGGCGCCATATCGCAAATCTTGGCATACTCAAAAACTGCCGCGCAACGTTTTGTTTCCCGGCATTGGGTCCGGTCGGTTTTCATTTCCGGTTAACATTTCCTAAATTATATATATATTCTTTGGAAACTAAGCAAACTGGTTTTGAAAATAATGTTTTCTTTTTTACATCAGTAGCCGAGTTTATTGATTTAAATTATGTTTACTTTTTTTGCGCATTAATTAAAAGTGAGTATTTTTCTTCTTTAAGTAAACATTTTATTTATTTTCTTTACCCCAAAACATCTTTTAATTTTACATTACATGTTCAAATACTTTTATTATTATCTCATGCAGATAAAAAAAAGCTTTTTATAATAAAAGCAGATTATAAAAGTGACCCAGGTCTTTTTTTCCCCTTGAATATTCTGAATAGCATTTATTTTTGCATAACAAATGAAAAAGATATTAATTAAAATTGTTAAATTATTTTGAAATAATTTAGAAAGAGAGAGAGAAAAAAACAACAACCCCGCAAGCTCAGAATCGAACCCAGGTTTCCTGAATGCTACGCCAGTGCCCTAACCACTACACTACTCGAGCGCTCGTTCGGGTAACCCATTATTAGTATATAAGCTAATTTGAAAGTTTTAAGGTTGACTATTGAGTCTTAATATTTTCATTAATAAACATTCTAAATGTATACTATTATTATACAAAATCTCATTCCGAACTCAATTTTAAACCTCGTGCCTCCTCCTTGTTAATATCAGTTTTAAATATTTCGCTTATAAAGTTAACATTCAGACAAAATTTTTATCTGTAAAGATAGCATTTCTTTCTTTAATAGTTTATCTTTAGAATATCCACTAGTTTCTTAGTAGATCTTAATTAAAATTTATGAAATCATGTAATTACTGCTAGCACATTTATGAAATTTTACTATATAACATTTTCAATAAAACGTTTTAGTTTCACGATTTCATTCACAATAATGATTTAATATCTTTTACGGTATAATACGATTCGAATATTTATGGTAAAAAAAATAACATATTGGAAATAATAAGGAACTTTATTTGCACTGAAATAAATACACAATTATTAATCGGTCAATAGTGTTATTTTTACCATTACCAATTACCAATAGTGTTTTTATGTAAACACTTGTATTGGCGAGAAAAAATCACGCCAAGCATGCAGCCAAGCACTTGCAACACATTCAAGATTAAAATAAAGCAAGTAACAAAATATAATGCAGTTACATCAGTTTAAATGAAGCTTAATAACAAATTAAATAAATTTAATACAATAACTAAACCAAACTATGAAATATTATTCAGTTTTAATACCAAAATCACTGAGTGATGGAGCGTACGAAATTTTAAATTGACTTAAAATGGATATAAACAGAACATGTTTATTGTACATATCTGTGAAATGATACAGGATTATCCATAGAAGCTTTTTCTTTGCATCCAATTGCACAGAAATAGTTAACCATGGCTTAAATAAGTTTTAAAATCCAACAGTTAAAAGCGAGAAAAAATCTGCCATTGAAATATAATGGGGATCGGAGAATGCGGTTACAGTGAACACAAATTCTGTCCACAAGTCACGTGATTTTATCTTGTCCTACACCAAAGTAAGGTTGCACTCCCTCTATAAGTATCTCAGCTCTATGGGCAGTACCGATGTAAAATGTGCAAATCAATTAAAGTTTCAAATTAAGTTTTATCAAAGTTTTGTTAGTAAATGAAGGAAAAAAAAAACTAAATTAAATTCTGCTTGAATAAGATGAATTTTAAAATGCTATAGAACAGAAATTTTTCAAATGTGTTTTCATTGAATATATAATTTCTTTTCAAATTGTAGTCTAGAAGAAATACTTAAAAGAAATGCAGTATCTTTAAAATTTGCCTCTTAGCATTTTTTAGCATATAAAAGACTTGTTTGCTTTCATCAGATTAAGTGTTGAATCGATAGAATTAAGATGCTTTAATATCTCTTAGACAAAAAGCTCCAATTATAGACATAAAAATATACTGTCCGAATAGCCTTTTTTTTTTCTTTTTAGTTAGGTTTATATGTAATAATTAAGATTTTATTTATTTACTTGTTGTACTTAAGTAATATATTTAAGATTCATAGATTATTGTAAGTGTTCAATCGTTTTTATAATCGGTGGCACAAGCAAATATTGAATGAAAGGAAAAAAAATTCTTTTATGTTTCAAAAATTCTTTTCTTATAATTTTTCTTGTAAAATGTGTTAATTTTTATCTATTTTTATTTATCTTTTATTTTAAGGATGAAATGATATCAAGCCAGTCCGAAGATAAAGAAGCAGTTTTAATAACATTAAACAGACCTTTAATGTATATTCAACCTATAGCATTAGATAAAGGTAAATTTTTAGATCCTATTCACAGATACATAATTTTGTAAGTAAAAGACCATAATAAATACAACTATTCTCTTTTGCAATTTTTTTTCGTTTTAATAATGGAATGCTTTTTTACAAAAGAATTGATTTGCTATCCTTAGTTTTCCCTTTCATTAATAAATTACTGCAGGAATCATAGATGCCTATACAGAAATATTTATCATCTTTTAGATTATCTATGTTTTATCAAATTATGATCAAAAATATTTTGCTTGAAATCATCGCATGATTTTGCTCCTTCAATAATTAAAAACAAAATCTTTTCTGTCTTAGCAGTTCTTTAGAGCAAGATAATTTCGAATTAAATAATGAAAAAGTTGGAACACTATAGAAATTCTTTTATTCACAAGTTCTTTTATAGTACATACACATATCTGGTTTAGTTCTCATGCATTAAAAGATTTTTCCAATATTTTATACGGTATGATTTATATTGTTAAAGATTGGAAAAAGTTTATAATGCAGTTTATTGGAAAATTGCAAATTTTCAAATTGTGAATATTGCATCAAAATATTGTATCCAATAGGGATAACTAATTAGTATGATTAAATTTGCATAATATTCAGTTTTGTAAGTTTTTTTGTAGTGTTCGTATAGTTCATTTAATCAGTATCCAAATTTTTATATTGGAATAGATTTGCTTTTATAAGCATTGTAATTATTTTACTTTTTATTTCAGATATCATTCTAGAAATTTTATTCTTTTTGTCTTCAAAATTCATCTTTGAATGCATAAGATATAGGAGGGCTACTTATATTAATAAAAATAATTTTGCAGTAATAGAAGGGATTTTACATTTTATATAGAATGTTAATCTGTTAATTTATTTGAAAATTGATATGCATATTTATTTCAGCTGTATTGGTATGGTTAAATTATAAAAATGCATATGAATATTGGAATGAACAAAGAGCAAGTCTAAATAAAGAGGTATGACTTTATTCTAATTTTATTATCTTATTTAAGAAATGTAACCAATGTTTTTAACTGTTTGTCTTTCAAAATGCAATTCTAGGTACTTACTGCTACACAACAAGTGTTTGAGAGGGTTCCTCAAATATCTCAGCTAAGTTCTCAAGCCCTTGGAACATTGTTCCTACAATTAACTGTTGATGACATGGGTATTTGCCTTCCTTTAAATCCATATGCTGGGGTTAGTATGAAAATCTTGTATTACTTTTTCTTTGTAATTTTGTGTTCTTGTATTTCATAGCTTCTTTTATTTCTAAATATTTTAAATGACTATCTGAAAATTTAATTGAAAGTAATAAGTTATAGAAGCTATGTAAAGCTTGAATATATATATATATATAGTGTCCCCAAAGATCATTTGCATATTTTAAGTTTTGGTCAAGCATGTAAAATCTAGTAATTTTTGCAATAAAACATAGGGCCTTAAATACCAGGGCAACAGCTAAAGGGCCGAGTCTGCTTGGAAGTGAATTAAATAAAAGAAAATGACGTAAGAAAGTGTTCAGCATAAGTTTATTGGAATACAAATTTGCTCTAGCAAGACAAAACAGTTGCATGTATAACGGCATGCAAAGTTTCAGATGGCAAACCCTTTGAACAGTTACTTTTATTTCAAAGTCTTATTGTTCGTACAGTATCCCACTTGCGATTGCATCTGTTATGTTGTTTTGACTTAAAATATAAGTGTTCATGCAGTTGTATGTTTTGCTATTATGAATTTATATTCCATTGAATTTCTATTGTACATTATATGTAATACGTCCTCTTCTTTTATTTAATTCATTGATTAAGAGTGGACTGTAAAAATCACCTTTTGTGGTTGTAACCCCATGATCTGTTCCCATGATCCCTATATCCATATATATATATATATATATATATATATATATATATATATATATATATAATAAATATTTCCTGAAATGCTATTTATTGTATGCTACATATTGTGTAATTAATTCACTACAAATTATATTTCTAGTAATTTTTTGTGTTTTCCTAATTTAAAATATCAAGAATATTTCATTAAAAAATTATACTATAAATAGTATATGAAATAAACATAAATGTATAGTAATATTTCATTTATTTATTTTAAGAATTATATAAAAAAGCTTATTAGATTCAGTTTTCTATAAATTCTTATTTTTTTCTTAATATTCAAAACTTATTCTTTGTTAATATTTGTCTTATACTAGAAGTTTTAATTCTCTGATATGATCTAATTATTATTTCTTTTTTTAATACTTTCTAGTTATATCTTTAATCCCATAGCTAAATGATAGTTGCTGTGTTTTGATTGAGCAATATATATTAAAATACTTAAAGTCTAATTGAAGATATTTGAAACAATGGTATAGTAAGAGTAAATAACTCTTGGAGCAGAGTGTCACTTTTTCTTTCACCTTATATTTTGCTTAATATTTTGTTTTCTTGGCGCCTATAAAGAATGATGTCAGTATATGTATGTATCTTTACGCCTCCTCTTCATTTTTATGAGACTGCCACGGTGGGATGGTGGTAGGTTTTTCAGATTGGAGACCCGACTCCATCGAAGAACCGTCGTGTAAGCGGGTCTGGTGCATGTTAAATCCGTCAGGGTCAAACGTCCTCCCACAGGTTTGGTGTGGAAGTTTGGAGAGGGGGTTCCAACTCAGGTGTCATCCTCGTCATCTGACCGCAGTTCAGAATTACGAGGCCCGTCCCGAAATAGCCCTAGTGTTGCTTTAAAACGGGATGTTAATGTAATTAAACTAAACTAAACTTAATCATCTTTATGTGAACTTTATTCTGTTGAACTACTGAATCGTGATTTTACTGAATAGTTTTAAAATGAATTTATTCATTTCATGTGAAGGAATTAATCCTTCTTTTTCGACCAATTTTTATGTAGAGTTTACTGAAATCTTTAAAACGCTCCCCCTTTTTTTTTGTTCATTTTTATTATAACTATCGATTGCTTTGCAATCATCCCATTGTTTCCTGTCTATTTTCATACGTTGCCTAGTGTTTCTATTATTGCCATGTTTTTTTTTCTTCTCTAAAAGAACTATTTTAATTTTCTTTCTTATTTTTATTACTCATTGTGTAACATTAATATTTATCTAATAGCTTGTTTTCGAACTTTCTAACTGTGCAACTTCTATAAGCTTTTTGTTAATTTAAAAGTTATTAAAGACAAGAACTAAAAAGCTTTCTTTTTTATATATCTAGTTGATTGTAAAATAAAACAATTATAGAATAAAGCATAAGTTAATATAATTAAATGATTCTAAACTTTTTATCATGCCTTCAAGTAATGTGTAATGATTTTTAAAGTAGGCATAAGGCCTGTATATACATTTAAAACTTATTAGAAATAAGTAAGTTTTAGCATAAAATGTAAAATTTTACAATGATTGCTTCTTATATATTTAAATAGTATATTGATATGTTTCAATAATTTTAAATCATATAAAAAGATTCGTTTTTTGAAAAAATAAACATAATATTTTTCTTTTCTAGAAAAAGGAGGGATATAAAAAGGTAAATTATTTAAAACTTGTATTGTACCAATTAATTTTATAAGTTTTGCTCGTGTGGTTTTTTCAAAAATTTTTTAATCTTTTGTAGAATGTAAGCAGCAAAATGTACGATACTGAGTTGAAAGCTGCTGTAGTTGTAACCTTAGAAAGTACACGAATATCAGCTTGTTCCTGTGGGTCATTAGTGAGCAAAGCTAAATTTACAGGCCAGTACTCCATTTTATTTTGACAGTTATTAGGATATTGTTCATTTTGCATTCAATACATGTTTATTTTTATACTGGTTGTAAAGTAAATTGTTTCAAACTTTAAAAATATAAATTAAAAATTTTAGTATAGTTTAAATGTTTATTGAATTTCATTTATAACTGATGAATCTTTTGATAATTATAAGAAAATAAACTTTCAACTATTTTATAATTGCCTCAATCGAACGTTTTATTGAAGATGCTGATTAGAAACACTTAATACATATTTTGATGCTTTTTTCATTGCAATAATTTTGTCTTTTTTTAATTTATGAATCTGTTTTGCTGAAACAATTAGTGAAAAATAAGTTGTTGACCTCTGGGATATAATTTTTCATTTGTTAGTATGTAGTTTTAGAATATTTAATTTTTAATAGCATATTTGAGGCTTGCTGCATATTTATTATAAATCCGTTTTTAGGACTTTGCATTCGTTTTGCTGATGACTTTGAAACATCTCTAGATGACTGGAAACCTGATCCAACTGATTCAAACATAATGAATTTATGTGTTGTATCGGAAGGAACATATGAGATATGCTCAAGAACAATAGCTCCGCAAGGCTTAAGTATGATATTAAATATTATTATTTATTTATTTAACTCTTAACTGCTTCACCTACCTTTCGATATGGCTTAGAACACATAAAAGCTGACAGGGAGGAATCTCAAAGCATCTATGTTACGACATATAAAAACATAGTATAAAAAAGATTAAATATGTATATCAATATTGAGAAGAATTCAGAAAATCTTGAGTATAATTTTGATCAAGACTAAAACAAAAATTAATATAGAATATTAATGTTGAAAATAATAAGTATTGTGTAAAAAGAATAATAAGATATATTAATCTAATAATATTTGTAGATATGTTATTAAAGATCTGTTTAAATCTGTAACACACATTTTGAAATTCTAAATTTAAGAGTATATTAAGAATATTCATTTGAAAACTAGGACACAAAAAGAGTTTTCTACTGGAATTTTCCAATCTAACTTCAGGTCTTCTATTTCATGTTTCAAAATCCTACACTCCTAAAGAAAATGTTTAACATCTTCTTTGGCTGCTCCATTGTTACACTTCTGACTCTTAAAGAATCTCTTCTGATACATTTTGAAGATACCATGTCCAGTAAAAATCCGATTAACGAAAAGCCACCTTTTAATCTCTTCAGGTTTAATTTATCAAAAAAATTCCATGGCAAATCTACCTTTTATAGAATTACATCGCATGCCCTGCCAAAAGTCCATAGATCTTCCTTTAAATTTGTTTTGAGTTATCAAATAAAAAATATATTCTACGAGATTTGTTTTTTAGTGTGAACTTTGAAAATTCATTGGGGCTCTCATTTCTTATGTGTCCCATTTGGGCCTTTACCCAACATAGTTTAATTCCTGATTCGTGTTTAATTATTTTATTTTTAATATTCTTTAACATTTCCTATTTTCATTGAAAGATTCTAAAGTAATAAGATTAGATTTTGAATCTGAAACGATTGTATAGTTATCCTACAGTTGTTGATTATATCAAATAAGCAATCCATTAGCAAGTTTATGGCTAAAACTCCAGCCATTAAAACCAAAATAATAATAATAATAATAATTTGACAGTCTAAATAATTTTTTTTGAAGTTCATTTCCATTATTTCCATTAATTTGCGAAGCCTAACCAACCTTCTCATTTATTTATAATCTGTCTGTTAAAATAAATTTCTCATCTTCCTTATTTAGATATTCCCGATTCAATATTTGAATTTGCCATACTCTCAAGCCTGTTCAATCAATTTCACACCGCGAATCTTATTGGTCATTTCAGCAAACATTTTCGCTTTTATATCGAGTTATAGAAATCCGCTCAAAAGTTGTAATACTTCATTTGATGATATATGGTATAATTTGGTAATTGAAAAGATAGGATTATATGAATTGGTATCAGTTTATTGTTTAGTTTAATGTTACCATGATTCCATTCTTCCATTCCATAAAGAATAATAAAGAATAATTTCCTTAATAACTCCCACTGTTAATCTCCAAGACATTCTTGCATTTCTTCTCAATTTTTTATAAATTTTCAGGATTTTCTCTTGAATCCTATTCAAATGCTGAATGAAGTCAAAATTGAAGTCAAATATAATTCCTAAGTTTTGATACTTTGAGTACTCAATTCTTTTCCTATTAAAATTCCTGGAAGTGTGTGTTATCCTTTTGGTATTTAAACATGATCAATTTTTTTTTTTTTTTTTTTTTTTTACTACAATTTAACCTTTTAGCCCAGTTTTCAAATTTTGTCATAGTATCTCTTCTCATTTTTGTTAATTGATATGAAACATTTATTTTGAAATAAAAACAAAATTATATACAAAGACCTGCACTTGGTTATTCTGATCATTATACCTCAAAACCTCGTTGGCTACTAAAAGCGAAAGCACTTGACCGCAGCTCGAATTCTGAGGGACCCCAATATTGTAGTTCCACATTATCCCATCAGTAAGAATTACAAATTTGTCCAACAAAAACTTTTAACGATGTTTAGGTACCTAGCTTTTTAGGTGCTTCATTTTTCTTTAGAAGATAAATAATATTCGTGCATTTTACTATGTTAAAATCGCTTTTAATCTTTAATGGTACCATGCTGGTCTCCGTATTTTCTTGTTTCACATTCTTAATGAAATCGCACAATTTCTAGAGGGCGAGTATAGCCTTTTGGTAATGAATTTATCCAGTACTTTCCCCTTGACGGCCAATAGACCTATTAGTCAGTACATTTCATAGTTTAAGGACTCTTTACCCTCTGTTGGAATAAGAGCAACTCTTACCTTTTCCATGCTGTAAGAATAACTAATGATTTAAAATTTTTATAAACCACTTTTTATTAATATGGAAAATTTTGTGGATAAAATTTATTTTCTAACTATCGTAGCCAGGTGCTTTTCTTCTTTTCATATTATCTAAGCAGCATTCGACCTCATTCAGGCTATATGCCATAATATAATTTATTTCACAATTGTCAATATTTGTTACTTCTTCATCTCATGGAAAGTATTACTTTAGATTAAAGTCCTTCCACTCATTATAATTCTATATATATGTGCCATTATCTCGCTTAATTTTTTCAATAGTTAATTCAGTTTTGCCAGTTTTTAAAATATTTTTAATCTGTACCAAATTAGATGATAGTATTAAGTCTCTAACCTGGATGTCTCAGTTTTAAATATTTGCTATTTATATATTGAATGTTCATCCCTGAATCATTGCTTCTACTTCCTTTTTTCTTCTATTTCATTTTTCTTTGGAAACACTTATGAAGTGCTTTAATTCCACTTCTGATAATTTGCAGTTCCTACATCTGCCAGATGTGCTCATTTCACTCTTTTGTTTTATCTTTTCAATACCTATATTACAGATTCTTTCCAACTGATCATGGAATTTCATTATTACTACATCTATATTATTTCTAGTTACATTTTTTTACTGAATTTTCAAATTTGTCAAATCTGATCCCCAAATCAATTTTTTTTATAGTTTAATTTCCAGGTTTTTCCATCCTTAGCTTGCATAAAGTTGTCTTTAATATCAAGTGCACACAATCTGTGGTCATTATTTGAGATTTCTGTGCTAATCGTTCATTTGTCAATTTTTCTCTTTCAATATTTTTTACCATAACTAAATCTATCTAGCTTCTCAATTCTTTGCACGAATAAGTTGGAGAGCTATCCATAGAATTTATAATTTCCAAATCCATTCTATATACGAATTCAGTTTATTCCTTTGACTCCTCTTGGATTCCAATTGTACTCTTTGCATTGAAATCGCCAGTAATTTATTATTATTAGTGACATGCTTTGTATGAATCTCTTTCTTACATATTTTATACGAATTTCTTCAAAGAGAGAAATAGCATCAATTATATTATCAATGGAGAACAATAAACACAAAAAATAATATATTCCTTTGATTTCCACTCAACAATAATAACAACTATATTTTTTCTTAATTATTATAAATTTTTATGAACGTTTAATAATAATTGTTGAACGTGAACTTCATCCTTTATTGAAACGTCTATAAGTAGGTGGATAATCTCTCACTGTTCTTAAATATTAATATGGTTCATTGACCCCTATTTCCAAAATCCAATTCTATTATTGAATATGTCAATTTCAAATTGATAAGTGACTTCTCTTGCATGGTTAATATTGGTAAAACTTTAGTTAAAAGAAGCAGGATTAATTGGAGAATATATTAATTGGCAATCTGATAATTAATTCTTTTTCTTAAGAATTCGATTTCTTTTTCAAATTATCGCTGTCTCTGCATATATCATATATATCATAATTTGTTTTGAATTTCTCATTGTCCTTCTTGCAATTAATGCATGTTGCATAGAATGAATTTTCTCTATTCTAAGATCTTCTTTCCCGCATTTACTACAAATTGTTATTTCATCAACGGTATTTCTGCAATTTTTAGCATTCCCAAACTTGAAGTATTTAAGGTATTATTTAGGCTTTATGTATTTTTTGATGGTGAACCTTTGCTGATCAAGATTGATTTTATCTAACCTCATAATGTTAAAAACCCCAGGGTCCGTAGTGGTGATTCCCTGAACGCCCAATAGATGGCGCATTGAAATAACAGAGCGTTGAACTCTTGTTTTTCTTTAGAGACTTGCTTTTTTGGGGGATGTTTTTATGTAAGCAGTGGCTTTCTGTAGACGCACTTGATCATCACTGATTTCAGAGCTGTATGCACAAAATTCATTCGTTGTATATAAATCGTTAAGTAATTCGTATTCTGGATGCCAATGAATCGCAACCTGAAATAAATATAGAAATTTGAACAAGGTGAGTCAATCATTTATTTTTTATAATACAGTACACTCTCGAGTGTCCGGTTTGCGACTATCCGGCCTAATTTCCCTTTATCGTAATTAAATGAGAAAGGAAAGGCTTTACATTGGCAGCATTGTCAAGGCATTGGAAGACAGCTTCTGCTTCTTGGTTAAATTACAGAATTTATGTTAAAATGCGAACAGTTTATATCCTTTAATTTACCATTTATCTAATAAATTTTTAAAACGGCAGTGCACTGTATAAACATATATAAACTACCAGTATTTTAACTCGGCACGTTTCCTATGACTATTTCTATGATTCACTTCTATGACCGCGTTCACATTCTACGTCGCGTGAGATAAATGGAGGGTTTAGTATTCAATAAGTGTTAAAATGCGTATTGTAACAGTGAATTTTGGTATAAAAACATTGTCTTATGGTATTGGTGGGCAAAGAAACGAGTTCAAAGAACTCCGGCCTATCCGACTTTTTTGTTATCCGGCCTGCCCTTCCATCACATTAGGCTGGATACTCGGGAGTATACTGTATTGATTTATTTAAGTCTGACCAATATTTTTTGATGCTTTTTATTCTAATTCATTTAAGTACTTAATTAAATTAACACGTAGATGAAATCCAATTTGTTGTATGTTTCGCCTTTTCTTACAATTCGTGTTTTGTATCCCCTTATTCGAGATCAGTATTCTGTTCCGTAATATTTTGAATATTTTCTGCAATGTCAATACTAACATAAATTATGAAAATAATTACTTTAGGATTAATTTTAATTGGCTTCTTAACGTCAAGATCTTTGAGAACTGTATTCTTTTCCTTTTCGGTCTGAAGTTTAAAATATTTTTTTTATTCCTGTCTCGAGTTTGACAGGATCAATTGCATTTTGTAATATTTCCTTAATTTTGCCTCTATTCACTTCTTTTTTTAGAATAAACCAAAATATATTTGTTCTTCTCATTTAATTTATTCTTAAATTTCTGTCTTCCTACTTTTGTCATTTCTGCATAAGAGGCCGCTGATGGAGTAGATATATTATCCGATTCCTCATTTATAATATATCTCCATTCTACTATCTGCCCTTTAATTATATTAAGGGCATTCTGCCGCTTTGATTGAGAGAGGAAAAAATCTATTATACCCTGCAACTTCTTAACGTTGTCATGTCTCATTTTTGACGTCTTGGCTATTTTCTCAATAAAATCAAATCCTTTCTTCTGAACCTCGAGAGCTGAGAGCAAGAAGTCTTCAGTATTCGCAAAATCTAATGCTAAATGTAAATCATTCCCTCTTTTTTTCGACTTAGCTGAAAGGAATAACTATTCAAAAAATTTTTTGTTGAACGAAAACCGTCTGTAATTGTCATAAAAATCATAAATTTTCATGAATGTAGCTAAATAACAGACGACTAACGACTTAGAGAAATTTTATATTTTTTATATGTTTCTATAATAAAACTTGGTTGATAATTTCGTAACTATTCATGCGAAAATTCTTTGTTGAAATGAAAACTCTTGTCAAATAGAATTGTGTGATGTCATGAAAATACAGCCGAATGAATAGGCTAAATTTGTCTTTTTAATTTGTTTATTTATAACATCACAGTCAGACAATACACACAACATAAAACACATAACAAAACAAAAAAACATTCACAACATATAAACAACATTTCCCTTTCCTTGCAAAAGGGCTGTCCCCAAGGCTCCGTCTCTGGACCACTTCTATGGAATTTAATTATGAACTGCCTTCTTGCTAGGCTTTCGAAGATCACAGGATGTGAAACCATAGCCATCGCGGACGATCTGCTCGTCTGCTTTCAGGGAAAATGTCTTGATGATATTTTTGAACTTGCTCAAAGCACATTGGATGATATTTTAAACTAGGCAAGAGATTACAAAATGGAATTCAACCCGAATAAATCGAAGGTTATGGCAATTAAGAAAAAGAACTTGGACTTTTCCAGCAAGCAACTCTTTTTTGACAACATACGACTTGAAATGGTAAATGAAATCAGATATCTAGGGGGCTTCATGACAAATTCTTTTGGAAAAATCATATTTTATATCTTTCCAAAAAATGTGAAAACATTCAGAAAGAACTTAATCGTGTCTCTTGCAACACCTTTGGATTGAAATCCAATGTTATTAGTATGATCTACAAACAGGGAATTGTTCCTTTTGTCTGCTATGCCTCTAGAGTTTGGGGTAATGCTTTGAAAAAAAAAGATTAACTGCCGAAATCTTCGTAGAATTCAAAGAAGAATTTTACTTAGAGTTATACATGGCTACAGAACTGTAAGCTACGAAGCCTGCTTTGTCATTGCGGGGTTTCCCCCAATTGACCTTTTCGTCCTGCAAAATAAAGATTTCAAAGATAATGTTGTAAAAATTTCCCAAGATTCAAAAGTGTTTTTTTTTTTTTTTTCAATCTTCCACATCCTGCTGAACATGTTCCTATCGAAATTATCGATTATAAGGACAATGTTCTTAGCAATTTCTCTGTAGTCTGTTTTACTGATGGCAGTAAACTCAACCACCGTGTTGGACTTGCTTTTGTTGTGCTTCAAGACACAGTTGAAATGGAACGCTTTATGTTTAGAATTCCTGATTAGCGTAGTGTGTTCCAAGCAGAATTGCTGTGCCTCAGTAACTCGCTCAAATGCATCATAAACCACTGTACTCTGTCATTCAGGTTCCTAACTTGTACTGATTCTCTCTCATCATTATTTTTGCTTAGTAATATTTCTTCCTGCAACAAAATTGTGGTGAATTTTCAAATCACTCTTTACGAGCTTAAAGCAAGAGAAATTAGTGTCTGTTTTTCATATATCTGAGGACATACTGGCATTTTAGGGAATGAAAGAGCCGATTGGCTTGCAAAGCAAGCTACAAAGCTAAACATCATTGATTCTCTGAACATCCCCAAATCTCACATTTTCAATGAGAATCACAAAAAGACCATTCTCTTATATAAAGAGCTGTACCAAAATTCGTCAACTGCTACTTTAACCAAATTATTTTTCCCCAAAATTTCTCAAAGGTTGAATAAGAAGCATTTTTTCAGTGATTTTCACCTAACAAAATTTCTTACTGGATACGGTAATTTCAATTACTATCTCAAGAAATTTGGATTATCGAACACTGATCTGTGTTCTTGCAGCGTGGGTGGTGTTCAAAATGTCGAACACTTGCTTTTTGATTGCTCCAAACTTACTGAAGGGAGAAGAGATTTTATTGTGGATCTTGATGCCTGTAATATTAAGTTTCCACCTCCGCTGCATGTTTTGGTCGACCACAAAATGGCTTTTTTCTCATTCTGTAAATTTATTGCCTTTGCTGCTTCAATTTTTAATTAATTTTTTTGTTTATTTTTTACAGTTGTTTTTATCCTTATTTTTATATGTACATATTTTTATCTATGTATGTAGTTGTTTCTACTTACTTCTGTAGGCCTTGTGCTGTACTTTGTGGTGCACAAGGATTGACTTATTATTATTAATAATAAAAAAAACATATAAACAACAGGAAATTCATACATTACAATAATTGTAAATCCATTCCCACAACCATTATCTTAATCCACAAGGTAGAACAACATCACAAGGCATCAAGGCCTTTTACTTTCAACACCCGCTGCCACCAATTACCAGACTGTGATGTCATGAAAATACAGCCGAGTGAATAGGCTAAATTTGTCTTTTAAATTTGTTTATTTATAACATCACAGTCAGACAATACATACAACATAAAACACATAACATAAAAAACATTCACAACATATAAACAACAGGAAATTCATACATTACAATATTTGTAAATCCATTCCCACTACCATTATCTTAGTCCACAAGATAGAACAACATCATAAGGCATCTAGACCTTTTACTTTCAACGCCACCTAACAGAACACAGAATCACATAGCACAACATCACGCTGACTCCCGCCGAAAAAAAATCTCCGTCTGGTCAACGAACTCCGGTGTGATGTCATCACATTTTTGATCTACACCATTACAGTGCTGCCATCTACCTTCTGGAAATTTTCGAATCAAATTCTTTACAATTGTTTAAGTAAGGTAAGGGCCGCGGTGGCCTGGTGGTAAGGTCTCGGCTTCGGAACCGGAGGGTTTCAGGTTCGAGACCCGATTCCACCGAAGAACCGTCGTGTAAGGGGGTCTGTTGCACGTTAAATCTGTCCTGACCAAACGTCCTTCCGCTGGTGTGGTGTGGAGAGGGGGTGCCAGCTCAGGTGTCGTCCTCGTCATCTGACCGTGGTTCAAAATTACGAGGTCCGTCCCAAAATAGCCCTAGTGTTGCTTCAAACGGGACGTTAATATAACTAAACTAAACGTAAGGCAAACCTTGATAACAGAAATGGTAAATAAAGGAATGCAAGGCATGCAGAGTCCAAGAAATTTGGAATAATAATTTTGCAGCTAATATAGTCGTAAAATAGTCCAAGAACTCATCAGTGGGTTTTGATATTGATTAGCACATCTTAAGCGGGTATTCTATTTGAAATGCTGTCACTATTTAGCGGGAGATTTTTTTGTAATTCGCGCACAAAATTACTTCTGCACAATATAGCTATAGTTTTTGAATTAATTCGATAATTAGTAAAACTGATTTTAGTCATTTATCACATCTTAATAACAATATGCACAAAACGACTTTTGTCATTTCCCGCTTAAGATGTGATGCGTAATCACCAAATATCGTGAGTGATGATGTTGGAGAGATAAATAGACGACAGTTATGCGACAGAAACTTGTGCCAACATACAGATATTACAAAAATTAATTAATTTATAATTCATTTTCAGTATCAAGCTTGATGATGAAAAAAACATAAACAATGGCGGCATTTCAGAATTCTAATGTTGAATATCGAACACAATATAAAATTTTCAAAGAGCTTGCTAAAGTGAAATGTAAGTGTAATATAATAAGTTCACTTCGCAGTTTTCTTAATAAAATTCAATTTCTTCTGAAAACATATCCATTTTGGCTTTACGATGGCAACTTGGTATTTGTAGTTGACCATTAAGTTTTTCATATGGAGGTCATTGGCGATTCGATGGAAGTCTATTTCTGACGATTTAAAACTTTCATAATTTAAAAAATACAGATATGAGTTACAGAAATTTTTGAAATAAGAGAATAATTTTGCTTTTTAGAACAATAGGAGATAAAATTGATTCAAATATGTATGAGCTTTTCAGACATTAAAGTAGAGCAAAATGGAAACTTTATTTGTTTCTGAAACAAGATGCTGCCAATCTCAATCAATTGAATATTAAGTTGTTTTAATTTGAATTTCATAAGAAATCGAATGGAGCTTTGTTTCTTTGCTTGCAACTAATTTTGTTAATCCTCAAACACACATTTAATATTCATATTAAATGAAATCAACATTGTATTTTACATTTTTGAATTATTTATGTGAATCGCAGTAACAATTTATTCGAGTTTTATTAAATTTCTTTTGATGCTATGGGTTTCTTTTCTTCAAAATATAAGTAATAATTAAACAATAGATTAATATATCACTGAATGTATTGCATTTTTTAATAATATGCTTCATTAACTAATGTAAATGAAATAAAAGTTTATTTATCTAGATTTTTTTAATTCTACAGTTACATGGTTATGTTTATTATTCTTATTACATTAATATTATAGATGGCACATGCTTAATAATTTTCAGTATTTCTAAACATCAGATATAATGCATATAGAAATTTCTTAAAATCCTATTTTTAAAAATGTTAAATATAAAACATATGTGTCATTTTAAATATATTTTGTAAAAATATTTATAAATGTGTTATTTAATTTGGATGTTTATCCATATGTTTTTGCTTACATTTGTGACTATGTATATTTTTTATAGATAATGCGAAATGGATTTTAAATGTTCAATGGCAAATGGAAGGTGTTGATATTCATCTGGATACAAACATTGGGAAGCAGTTGTCTACGTTATTTAAAACACTTACTGCAATAACAGGTGTAGAAGATGAAGGTGATGGTATGGATTATCCAGATGTTGGTGTGGATGAATCTACAAGGCATGGTCCTTCAGTTCAGGTATTTGTATATTCCACGAAGGAATTCACGATATATCTATATTTAATTTCATTCTTTTCGTTTGTATTTTGGTTTTCTTATATGTCCGTTGATTAATTAGTTGCATTTAAACATTTATCATTTTATTTATTATTTTAGGAATTCATGAAAATTTTTTATTCTTGGTGTTTTTATTTTGGAAATGTTAGATAGGCTAACTAACTTCGTCTAATTATTTTATGCTTGTAAATAAATTCTTAGATGTAATACATATTTTAAGAGAGAGTCCATTTGTTTAATAAAAAACGTTTTTTTTTTTGTTTAATTCTAGGAACCAGTTATAGCTCGAAAAGGTAGTACATTTGTCGAAACATTGCCTCCTCTGTTTCTGGATCCAAGTTTGGATGCTAAAAAAAGATCAAGATTAATAGAAAAAGAAATGAATGAACAAGCCAAAATCATTAATGACTTAAGGTATTTATTATTTTTTTTTTATTCCTAACTGTTTTCTATGCATGTGATTACTACCGTTAGTAAGTGGCTTTTTTCTTTACTCATTTATAAAATCATGAAATATTTCTTAAAACTGATACATTATGTTTCATATATCGTGTTTACATTATCTTTTTATAATAATGTTTTTACAAGAGCTGAATTCATTTGCACAAATTTTGCATTGTGATGTTTATCATTGTTTATTTAATTTTATTCTTTGTATTTTATATAATATTTTCTATTTAGAATTTTCAATTAAACTTGTTTCATTTGTTCAGTTGTACCAATTTTTTATAATTCTTTGTTGCATTTATTCATTTATTTATGTAATAACTAGCAAATTTTGCCCTTACTTTTGCATAGATGATCACTTCTTTAACCCAGAATAATGTAATAATAAAAATAAAAATTACTTTCCAGTTTAATCTGTAACTACCTCTAAGATTCTTAGTCTTTCCTATATTCATGAATATTATGGCCTGAAAATATCCAGTAACAGTCTGTGCAATTTGCTTCCTTTCTGATTTCTTACTACGTCTGAGAACATTATATTTTTTAAGATTTTCTTTCATTAATATTTAGATAAAATAATGTTTGTATGCGTATTTTTCAATTAAGAATATTTTACATGCAAAATATAATTGATTTTTAGATTGCTTGGAGCTAGTCAAAGTACAATTGAACAAGAAGTGCGCCGTTTGCATGAATTGGAAACTGCAGTTTTCAATGATTTTCGAAGAGATGTTATTAAAAAACTTCGAAGGCAAAGTGTGAAGGTATTTTTTATTGAAAACAGTGCTAATTATTGATGCAGTACATATCTTGAAAATTTTATAGCAAAAGAAATTGTCTTGTGTGTTATAGATGTATTCTGAGTAGCATTTATAAAATATGAAAAAAAAAAAAGGGAAAAAATAATAGTTCTTTTGAAATTCAAATTACTTACACTGTTATTCTTAACAAGTTGCATAATGAAAAAATTTGTTTAAGAATATTTTCCCACTACTTTGTTTCAGCAACATATTTTTTAAATGTTTTCAATTGTTTGATGCATTGTTTTGAATAATTATTAATATAGGTGTAATATTATTTTGCATTTTCGTGTCTTCGCAGTTCTAGAATTCATATTTAATGTGATCCTATTTGAAACGTTTAAAATTAATTCCTTAAAATTTTCATACTAATTAGAAATTTAGTCTTAGAAAAACGATCTTGTTCTTTCAGAACACAATTTATTATCATATAAATAAAACGAATTCATGATTTCCTTAGTTTTTCTTTTTATTTTGTTTATATATTTTGGTATTAAATTATATATATAGAAAGTAATTAATGTTTTTTTTTTATCAGGCAACTTCATTCAAAGATAAATTAGGCCTTGGAACTCGTTCCACTGCTGGGCCCTTACAGTCTATGTCATTGTTTTTTCCTGATACAGAAGAAAATGCGGAAGTTGGGTTAGAGTCTTCTTTTATTTTTTAAATTTATAATTTTTCTTAAACTTTGTTATTACTATTTTCTAAATCCTTTTACAGGATGAGTGAAATTATTCAAACTCCCAGTAGTAAAGACAGTTCACCTAGCCATGCGCATACACGCACAGGATCTTTAGACATGTCTGATTTACCAAATTTGACTCTTCCAGAAAAGTCTGTTCATAGGTATGTATCTATAACAGGTGTTTTGACATGTTTAACAGTAACAAATGTGTAATAATTGGTTCTAACATAATAATGAAATAATATTTCATTCATTTTTATGTTTAGGGAATTATCCTTAGACAGTGTTTTTACATCAAGTGCTGCTGCAGACCTTGGATACAGTGAAACACCTACTCCATCACATAACCAGGAATGCAATGGCAATACATATAAATTGGAACATTCTCCTTGTCCAGCAGATCATACAACTTCTTCAGAATCACCTGCTAGTAGTTCTGCGGACGCTGTTCTTGAAAATACTATGAAAGCAGATACCATCGACTCTAAGTAATATATTTTGTTTTAATATAAAATGAAGGCTAAAATCTCTTAGGAGTAACCTAGTTTTCACATTATAAAATGAAGGATAACACTCACTGCAAGGAAATTCATTTCCACACCCAAATGTGTCGAATTAATTATTATCAGTTTGCTTATGACTTTTTTTTTTATTGCTATATTTAAAAATACATTAGTTTTTTTTATTAATGAATAAACCTTCTCCAGAGGCTGAAAAATTTTCCATATTATTTTTGATGAACGTCTAATTTATTGTATTATAAATAATTTGTTTATGAATTTTTCAAAATTTTCAATACTACTGAAAATTTCTTTTAATCTTATCTTGAATTGTTATGTGGAAATATAACCAAATGTAACTGGTGTCATAGATTATCAGTTGCTGTAGCGTAAGTTCACCTAAAATATAGTATTTTTCTGTTGATTGGTTTAGTAATCAAAATTAAAAGTTTGCTTGTAGCTCTTGAAAAAACATTTTTGTGAACATATCTGCTAAATCATAAAAGAATACGGAATCTCTGATGGAGTACTGTAAAATTTTTTGTTGTAAGTATCTGATATATCTCTTAAAGGAGACGAAAAAGAAAAAAAAATGTATTACAATTTGGTTGTCATGGCACTGCTATCAGTGTGATGATTTATACTGACACATGAGTTTTAGTTTATTAAGCTAAAATAAAATATTCTTGTATTCCTTTCCAATTAGCATTATTTACGTAACTTTTTCAAGATTAATATGTGCATTTTTGAATCAATAATGTAACATTCGATATCACCTCAAATACTACCATTATATATATTTTAGGGAAGCTTTTAAATGTTTTGTTTATTTTTAGAAGACTTAATGATCAACAAAAGACTGGGCATACAACACCTGGTGGAGCTAGTAGTGGCGTCAGTTCATTTAAACAACCTCCTTCAGAGCCAAACGTTGATTTTGAATTAGATGTTAAAGTGTTTTTCAACAGTGGAAAATGCGTCTTGCATACTAAAGACTTCAATAAAGAAGAGGAGTTTTTGAAAAGGTCAATTTGAGATATTTTTACAGAATAATTTAATTACTTTTATTTTTACTCAGAAACTACTTCAGTTTAATGAGATGAAATTTTAATAACTTCTCAGGCATTTCTTAAAGATATAAGTAGAAAAAATGTTTATTATTGGTATTTTTTTTTATTTGAAAGAGGGTTTTACTTTGTATGCATTTAGAAACTATGTATAAACTCTATATTTACTTGTTATAATAAAATTTTTGAATTTAGGTCAATGAGAAAGGAGAGAAGTTTTTCTGGAGGTGGTTTCGATTTATCTTCCCCTAGCCACACTAAGAAACGCCATGGAAGTGGTATGAGAAATAATATGTCTGCATCTCGTTTGCGTTATGTTCAAACTGCACCTACAAATCAAGTGGCTGATTTTACAATATTTCTAATACCCGGATTAGATGTTAAAGTACGTATTACATTGTATTGATTTATGTGTGAGCATTGCTTTTTTTAAAAGAATTTCTATAACTTTTATACTAGTGTCAGAATTTTATTATAAATTATTATTCCCTATAAAACAAATGTTACTTATTATAATTACAGTTTTTTGAATTAATATCTTCCAATAGTTTTCCAGTCAGTAGAGAGTGTTGCTTACTTTTTGTGAATGTGAATACCAAATTTCATATGAGGCTCAAGCTGAACCATGAAGTTTGTGCAATTTGATGCATTCCTGTCTCTAAGCACTTACTTTCATGGTCACAACATAGTTTATACTCCATGTAATCTTATTATAAATGTTGGTAGTATTGGTAGATTAAAAGCACATGTTAAGAATTTCGATCCTTTCAAGGGCTACCATTTATTAGAATTTAAGGTTTATGTAGTCTTATTATTCATTTTATTCATATTGTAAATGAAGGAATTTAATGATTACTAGTCCATATGCTGTATCAACATTAGGGAAAAATACTAAAAACCATTCCCAATATTATGTAATTTACTTCAAACTAAACTGTTAATGTTATAAAAAAAATTAAACTCATTTTTCATTTTAAATAATTTTAATGTAAATAAATTTTAATCACTATTCAATAAACTTTAAACTTATTTTTTGTAATATTATTTCATTTGGTTGATGTATTGATCTGAATTGTATTTGCTGTTTAAAAATAATCATAAATGTTTTTACCTCCTTTATTGCTGGTTTGTTCTTTATCAGAAATTTATGATAATGCATTTGCATTTGTTCAGAATCAATAAAAATGTGGTTTCATTAATTATTGATTTCTGAATCATCTGCTCACGGATCAGTGATATTAATTGCACATAATTTCTATAGATTTTGCATCAGCTTAATTAGCGTATTTAAACTTACAAAGACATAAAATATGTTTACAAGAACAGAACTATGAATCTGTTATAGGGTTTTCAATACAGTTTATATCCATGATGTAAAATCATTTGATTTTAGGACTAGAATGAAAAATTTTAATTAGTAGAAAAAAGTTAAGGTTCAGAAGCATTTGAGCTGAATTATTTCAGTGCCTTTAAATTTGTTCATTGTGTATATTTCTATAAACGTAATTTGAAAATCCACAATCTTGTATTTTGATAATTAGGACAAATCAAAGCAAATCAAAATCGTCAGACTCACTTGACGCAACAACCCAAAGTCGTCAGACTCACTTGACGCAGCAACCACTCACTCACACACTCGTTACTCAACTGGGTACAGGCCAATTAAACAACAGCTTAATAAATACATCACCACTCAACATCCATACCGTTCGTCTCACCTCCGACTCACTGGAGGGAGAGTACTGTGGTGAAAAACATATAATCCAGTTAACGACTACGCTACAAGAGCGTACGCTTTTGTATCCTGGTTTAGTTGCTGAACTGCTAACCACAAGGTTCCAGGTTCTATCCTAGCACATCGCTTATCGCTAAAGATAAAATGTATTTAACAGATTTAATACATTACTCGTTAATAATAATATAAAAACCCAGTTACATGAATAGCAACAATATATGTTTAATGAAATATAAATTTTCAGTATTACAAAAACTCAATTGCATGAATAACAATTAGCGAAGCATTATTCATGGAATTGGAAGGTGATACTGTTGTGAATTTGTATTCCATTAAATCTGTGTTTCACATCTTATCTAGTGTATCTTTTTCTTTTACTTAACTATCTGATAGATTTTCTTATAATATTACCCCTCATCCTGTAATGGAAAAGCTACTTATTTCTCTATTCTTAAACTATCTCTAAAGTTTATGAAAGACTTTCGGAACACCCGATATAAATAATGTACACATTATTTTTAATTCGAGTAATTAAATTGTCTTTGGTTATCAACTGGTTGTTTGATTCCTGTAGATGATTTCAATTAATTCCTATTTTAAAGTGATGCATTAGTGATTAGAAGTAAATAAAATTTACATTTTAGGTTTTTCCCCTTCGCTTTTAAATAATATTTTATTGTCTCTCAATAAAATATTTATTATAAGCTATGTATTTCATGTTACGAAGGGGATTTTGTTATCCATAGTTTCTCTTTTGTGAAGTGTTAAATTGTTTATTTATTTATTTTAGGTGCATTATAATTCTAAAACTGTTTCTGGGGATAGTCCTATTACCAGCATAAATGGCTCAAGTAAATATTGTTCAGAAGCAGAAACGGGAGGATTCGATTCTTTTTCTGGTCGATCTTCCTTTCTAGCTGTTGATCCATCACAAATGTCTAGTTGCAGTCTTAGGAAAGCTAGAATTAAAAAGGCTTGTCTGTTTGCATGGGTTACATTGCAAAGTATCCCAGAGGTAAATATATTTTAAAAGGGGAACCGTTGAAAATTACATTATGGGAAGTCTAGTGAATGCCATTTTTATATTTAAATTGATTATTTAGATCTTGTTGAACTAACTATGTTTCTTTATTTGACATTGATATTTTGTGACAATTTTATGATAATTAATATTTCCAAAATTACATTTGTTCTTTCCATTGTGCTCACATTAAGCAATACATAAATGTATAAAAAATTTCGGAAATCAAGGAGGAAAATTTAAATTATTAAAAATTTGAATATATAATTATTCTCTTCCAGTTTTTTAATGGATTAAAATCGTTTATAAATGTAATAATATATGTAGTTTTTAATACTAAATAATATATCAGCAACTAATAGATATAGAGAAATGCTGCATGAGAATGGTTTTGAAACATTTTTAAAGGCAGTGGGGATTTTTATGAGATTTCTTATAATTTCCTTTCACACCCAATTATAATGTGAAAAAAATACTTGCATATTACACTTGTATGGAAAAAAAGAAGGGAAAAATTATAAAAAATGAAGATGCAATCTTATAATAAATTGGGTGTTGGTTCTGCATAATTATTTTATTTCCTTTAATGGTATGCATCTTTATTTTGCTCTCAGACATTTTCTCTGAACCCTGTATAATACTGTCTATTTATGATTTGATGCATTTTTTCCATAACTTTGCGATAAAGTGGAAAAATTTTAATGTTATAAAGTCAAAGTCGCAGCATGCTGATTTTTTGAAGCTTTGAACTTTCTACATTTGGAACAGATCTAACAGTTTTTAACTATTCCCTGTCAAAAATACAAAATCATTCAAGAAGCTTCGACTTGTTAGTATAATTATTCATGTATGATGTCATAATTTGTTTAAATTGCTATATTTTAAAAAATGTATAGTGGCATTTATTGTATATTTATTAGTTAGATGTTTTAAGTTTGTCAGTGAAATACAGATTATTAAATGAAGATGTAGAAATATTCCATTCTTGCATTATGCATTGAAAAATGGAATGATTAAGTATTTTTAATTTCCAATTATAATAGGTATTGGCTTTTCCCCAGAAATTACGATTTCCCTTATCACTTTCTGGTTGACATTGAGAAAGGAGTTAAGAAGCTTTTGTTAATATTTAATAAAAGGAAACAGTTCTGGGTATTTCATTATTGTGTTGCAGTAAAAACTGTATTTCATTTTTTTATCAATATTTTTGATGTTTTCATACTAACAGTTCAATATTATGATTTAAAAAAATAGAAGATAGGTCTTAAATATTTCCCATTTTATCTTTTCAAATTATATTGATATATTTTTAAAATTAAAAGTTATTTCTAAACACTAGCATTACATATCAAATCTAGAAAATATATTTTTTAATCGCTTAATAATATTTTCAAAAATAATTTTTGCTGTTTTAAGGTTTATATTTGTTTAAGTATTCTTAACACATTGCCTCCCATTACTCTTTTATGAAGAATGGACGGTTATAGCTGCCTTTTGCAACAATATGTTAAGCATGTATTGCTGATGTTTGGTAATCTAAGTTTTATCAGATAAACATTGACAACTTTCTTGTCATTATTTTTGTTATCGTGAATGAATTTTGAGCGACATTTAATGAATTTTTAATTTAATGTTTAATTTCTTTAAATATTTTGTTTAAGCAAGTTATTAATTTTCTTCATTAGGAAGCTGTTGTTAGCCCACATATTCTCGATTTCCTCGAACAAGCATTGGAACCTATTCCGATTCAGCTTACCAAAACTGCTCCTGTTTTAGGTAACTGCACCCAGTTGTTTCCATTTTTTGATGCTTTTTAATAATTTGTATTTTAAAATGTCATTTTTTTATTTACATAAATCTGATATTTATTCATTTTCTTTCTATCAAATTTCACTATAAACATTGTTAGACTGGTTTAAAGTTTAAAGAAAAATTTGTGAGATTGATTTTAAAGTTTAAGAGTAATTATTAATCGCATTTAGCGTTTAATATGTAGATTTTTTTATCCAGTTATTTTTATATTCAGAATTATCTGATTATTTCATATTTATAATGGTATATAGATATTTTACAGTTTTTGCAATATCATGCTGTATTTTTACTTTGCATCATTTATATTTAATCATTCATTCTTAATTCATTGCTTGAATATATCTAACGAAATTTTTATAGTTTAAAAATATTTCCATACATATTGAAATTCACTGATTACTAATTTTTAATAGTTGAATTTTCAATAACGCGTGTCAATAATGCATTTACACTTATGTTTTTATTTTCCTTTTTCAATTCCTAAGCCTTGAATTTAAAATTTTCTCTTCACCACCTTCCCTCCTATTGTACTTATTCATAAGTTAAATTTACATTTCGGTAAAAATTATTTTTTATGCTTCCAGAAACCAACAAAATTGAAGACGAAGGAGCTTCATTGGTTACTCCTAGTCAATATGCATATGCATCATTTCCTGTTGATGTCATTGTATATTTTCGTATGCAGCCATCAATTTTACGTTTCAGTTGTTTGCCAATATCACGTGTGGAATGTATCTTACGATTGCCTTCTGTTGATTTAGTGTTTTCTTCAAAAAGAGCCGAAGACGATTTGTATGCAACAGCTGTTCAAGACGCTGGTTCCACTAAATCAAAAGGTAATCTTACGAACTTAAATGGAAGTTGTGGAGGCATCGAAATCTCCTGATTCTTATGCTTGCTTGTGATTCATTTTAAAATTTTCTCAGTCAATTTTAATGCAAACCAAACTTTTATCTTAATATGTGTATTTTTTAGGTGGCTTCCTTAAAGATGGTGGTAATCGCACAATCTTTGAGTCTGCATCTGTTTGTCAGACGGCTGTTGGGGGACTGAGCATGACTGGTTGTTTAGCTGATTTTTCTTTGTATATATTCCACCCATATGGTGGTGCCAAAAAAGCTGGTAAATGATGCTTTTAACTTTTTAAAATGCAGATTATATCTATATATAAGAATAGCTTAAAATGTTTTGTCTTTTTTCCTATATTTTTGTATAACTTAGGAAGCACTAAAGAAGGAGAAACTTCCCCTTTATCAACTAGTGAAAGAAAAGATTCCCTCAGTTTACAAGTCGAATTTGTAAAAGTCAATATTTCCAGGAGTCGAAAAATTAATTTTTCCATGGAGCCTGTCATGAATTTCCAAAAATTAGGAAGAGCATTTGACTCTGGTGGTGCTCTTATACGTTTTTCAGGTATGAAGTTTTAATGCAAATTGGTTTTCTTAGACATTACTTTTAATTTCTACATTTATTGCTTGAATATTTTTGGAATGTAAATAAAAAAAAAAAGGTGCTTCACTTGTTGACATAGTAGAGATTTTTTTCCCATTGAAAGAGTTTCTATCTCTGTTACATAATTGTATGCTATGTATTATTAAACTTTTAAAGAATGAAGCAATATTTTCCTTCATTGGAATGCTTGTACACTTCTACAATTTTTTTCATGGTTTATGCTGCATATAAATTGAAAATTATGTTATGAAACACTATTAATTTATTTTTTGACTTCACATAAATTACAAGATTTTTTCAATGACTTGTAACTCTTCATAATAATCTCATATTCTATGAGTTCATTTAAAGGTTTTACAAACTTAATAACTATTAAATATTTCCCAAACTCTCCTATTTACTTTTTTTATAGTTTGAACTGTAAGACAGCATTTTTTTTTTTTATCGAATAGCAATATCAATTCTTGGTACTAATACACTGTTTTCTCTTCTAGCTATTTGTGATATAGGATCTGCATCCTTTAAATATGACATGAGAAGACTGACTGAAATTTTAGCGTTTCCTAAGGCTTGGTACCGTCGCAGTATTGCTAGAAGAATGTTTTTGGGTGATCAGAGTACTGGAGCTCTTTATAGTGACCAAGGTAAAGTTCTGTTTAATATTGTCTCGTAGAACTATAGTATAGCACTCAATGACACACACAAGGGGTAGAGCTAAACCAATTTATTAACTGAACTCAGAACTGAGAATTGAGAATACAGTAACTGACAAATCTTCTGCTTTTATTCAAGCAGAGAAAGTTCCAGAATACTCTTCTGGAGACAGTAAGAAAAGTCCAGAACACTTGTCTGGTAAACTAAAGAAATGTCCAGTATTTTCTGGAACATGAAATAAAGGAAAACATAAAATCAAGGAATTAAGTATTTACATATACTATTAATCGCATTGTCTCTTGCGGGATTCGAACCCAGGTCTCTTGATCACGAGACCAGTGCCATGGCCATTCGGCCATGGAGGTTTGGAGTTCGGGATCAACAATATTTTGAACAATACTTAATTAAAAAAAAATAATATAAGTCGCTGATAGAAAAAAGAATTAAATGTTCATAGGTGCCAGATAATAGAGTTTATTGATGGAGAATCATGGGTTCAAACCTTAATTAAATTTAAGGTAACTGTATTGATGTGGTGTATGTTAATTTGGTCTACCTTTTAGTTGGCTTTATATGGAAGTTTTATGGGATGAAGTGTTTATCATCACCACCACAATTTGAAGTACGTGGGCCGTATATGTGATCGACATGTCTTTTAGAGGCTTAAATTTGATCAGTCATGCCAAGTTCTGAAGAATTTATCATTTAATTAATCTCTGTGGTGGTTTATTACTTGGCAGAACAGAAATTTGTTCTGTTTGAATGCAGAAGATATTCATGTAAATTGCTAAGGTTTCGTTATAAATGTAATTGAATTATAAAATATTACCAAAATTGCATGCTGTTGTCTAAATATGTGTCTGCATGTGAAAAATTTTGCTTAGAGGAAGTGTTTTTTTATATCCTTTAAATGTTGTTACACATTATTGTTTTCTTACATTATGCCTTTTAATATTTTTGTGCATATCCTTTTATTAACAAGAATAGTTACTGATAAAATTTTTGAAATTTGAAGTAAAGTAGGCGGTTTTTATTGCGTTATATTTATTTTCTCTATTCATGACTTAAAAATCTTCATGAAATTTAAATCTATGATTTATGATAGTTATATCATGTTTCCAATGAAGTGGAAGTCACAGAATGACTAAAGTAAAAAATCTATTAATAACTCAGGTAGAGTAGTCTATCATTTTAAAAATGACGGGAGAAGTTCGGTAGGAACTGCCTGTTATTTTCACTCGCTTGGACTGGGAGTTGCCCCATTTAAAACTCCTTTAATTAAAATTTGATTTCAAAGAAAGAAGAATCACTTCGACGCATTAATTGTCGATCTATTTCTAAGATTCTTGAAGCAACAGATCTCTCATTTAGAATTATCAACGCAATTGGTATTGCTTGAGATATTAGCGGATTCCAATATATTATCAGAAACCAGTTTTACACAACTCTGACACATGTCGATTTAGAAAAAGGAATCTTGTGTATCTGTGAAAGCTATGTGTGAGTGTTTGGGATTTTTATCCGTTCGCTTAGAGTGTGATAAAATGAATAGACACCAGATTTATAGAACGCGTATTATAATTAATTAAATGAAAAAATGGGTATTGGATGAAGTAATAACATTTTAGACTGAAGTTAACATGACTAATTTAAATTAAAAATTAGGAAATGAATTAAGATCTAAATTAAATTAAGAAATTATATATATTGTTACAAATCTATGATGCTGCTTCCCAGCATGTTTGGTTTAATCACTGGAAAGACCATTTTACGATCAGCTCCTTTGGATGTTGATAGGATGCAGAATCAATGATCTCAGGGCCTGGCGACGATTTTGGCGATAAAGTAGATATTACTGGAAACTTTCAAAATTTTAGTGATTCAGAAAATTGGGACCAAGTTGCGCCTGATTGGTCCAGAAACTTCTCGGCCCGCCTTCGGGAACTATAAAAGGCCAGCAGTCTCAAGCCGAAATCAGTCGTGTAAAGAATCTACGGTGATTAGTTGGATCAGTCCATCTAAGAGCTCAAGCGATTGCCGAATTGAGCTGTGTGCCGAGCCCTATTGTTCATTGTAGAAGCAGCATCGTGTCGTGTGTGGAGTAGCCAGTCGTGTAGTAGTGAGACGGCAGTGGGATACAGCTAAAGTGAAGAGACTGTGGAGATTTGCAGACGTTTGGAGAGGCCGTAGAGTGAAGCTACGAGAATTCCCTCCTTCTGCTGAATTCTGTCAGGCCACTTTGTGTGCTGTGGTTGCTATTGCTACCCATTACTACTTGTGGACTACTGTTTGTTGTAGTGTGTTTCCTGTGTTCTTCTCGGCTGTAAAGTTGTTGTCTTCGTGTTAATAAAAGTCGTCCTCTGTCACTAAAGGACTGCTTATTTCATCGACTAATAAATCAAAATGAACCCTGACACAAGAGTAAACCCATATATATATATATAATATTGTATTTAAGAGCAGTTAGAATTCATGCTTTCTATATTTTCAGTTAGCAATATTATTCTTTTTTTTATATGAATACTGTTTGTTGTGTTGTATACTAACATTTTAAGCTGTAGCTTCCTAACCATTTTTATGGATTGAACTACACCAGTAATGATACGTTTTATATGCAAAGATAATATATCCTAGAGAGAGTACTTTCGCAACTTCAACCTAATCTTCTCGTATCCATTTCGCTATGTCTACGATGTTTAAATTTTTGTTTTCAACTTAAACCAACAATGAGTTTCAATGTAAATTGAGTACGCTATATCAGAAACAGGTAGAAAAAAAATCCTATCTATTGTGATTTCATTATCTGTTGTGATGTCAGTCTTTTATTAAATAATGCCTTGAATTATTTAATAAAAGAGATGCTGACAGCAAAATTATTATAAGAATAATTCATATAGAAATTTCTTATGTATAATACATCTGTTGCCTTATTTTTTTATGTGTCATCTATTATTTTTTGAGACTGATCTAACTTCAAATTAACGACAATATTTTTTTTCCTTTAGAAGATTCAGTTGAAACCAGTAGTAGTAGTGGCACCATGTCACCAAGTATAAGTAAAGCTGATTATATCGCATTTTCTTCTCCTGTGAATGTTCAGTCATCTACTAGTGGATTAACAACATCGACGGCATCAGAAAGTGCCCCACTTTCATCAACTTCTGCGAGGCCTTCTCACAATATAAAAAATATTATTACATCAGAAAATATTAAAGAGTCTATGAAGCCCATGAGACCTCTTATTTCTAATCATGGACATAGAGACCGACTTTGGCTGAATTTAGATAGAAATGTGCAAGAATCAAAAAGAGGTGTTGGTGAGTATGTTTCTTCTTTTCTATGTTCTTTCAGAAATTGTTTTGGAAAGAAGTTTGTGTGTTTCTGAAGTATTTCAAATTTTTATTTTTTAATAAATGCTTCTATCTACTCTGCGATGTAGATTATTTTACAATTTCTTACCATTTATGTTTTTATTCATGTTCTGTTACCTTTATTTACAGCAAATTTGCCCTAAGAATTCGAGTTTTGTTATTTCCACATACTCTATTTTATAACTATAAACAAAGAACCCTTTGACCAACCTAACCATGCGCAATACTGAATGATTTTATTGTTGTGATGGTTTGTAACAAAATGGCCATCACCTACTCCTGCTCCAAACCCTTTCCAAAAGATACACTCCATCAGTGGAGATGTAGCCAACACAAAAACCCGCCATTGCCTTAATTTCGTGAAAGGTTCTTACTTATTCAGCGACTTTTCATTTCTCAAATATGGCCTTTTTTTGTAAAATTTCCATTTATGCTTTATGTTAAGTTTTTATTTATGTGTCTTAAAGTTAGTTCTGCAGTTTTTCCTACTACATTGTACTTTAAATTTGCAGATACTGGGTAACTTTATCTTCAAATCATATGAATGCTTAAACTGATTATATATAACCTTAACTTTTATATTGAATTAGATATTCGCAGTCCTTCAAAAAGTGGGTCTTCCAGTTATGATGAAAGCAAAGATAGTGCATCCTCAGAGCATTCGTCTCCTCTTCACTCTAGTAGGCATAACAGTTCTTGGGAAACTTTAGTTTTATTTGCCGTCAATCTGTCTCGTTTAAATGTCCACATGAATATGGGAAATGTGATGGGAAATACTACGTAAGAAAAACTTTCTTCTATATCTTCTTTGTATTTTAAAATTTTAATGAGATTTTTATGAAGTACTATGTTCATTAACGTAAAATAGCAATAAAAAATGTTAAAACGAAACATCTTGCAAACAAAGACATGGCAAAAAGACATTATATAATTTCATGTTATAAATAATAACTATTAGCTTGTTGCTGCTTAACATCAATATAATTTAAAATCGTTGTATAAAATTTCATATTAATATGTCATATAGTACTCATATTTCACGAAGAACAGAGAGAAATATAAGGAACTTATAAATTTTTAAGTAATTACGCAAAATGTGTATTTTTTAATAATAATATAATAAAATTTATAGTCCTAAAAGTACTATGCAAAATTTAAATCGTATTTATGTAAATATATGATGTTATCTTTTTAAAAATTGTTTTAATAGTTATTTCTCTCATTAAAAATTAGAAAATGTATACAACTTTTGGTAGTTTTATCTTTTAAAATTTATTTTAATTTTTGGTAGTTTTATCTCATTAAAAATTAGAAAATTTATGCAAGTTTTGGTAGTTTTATCTTTTTGGTATGCATTAAGTTAGTATTTTGACATTCTTCAAATTTTATTTGATAACAAACTTGAAATTTGGCTAGTTTTATATTTAAATTCCACTTGCAGCAAATATGAATTATCTCTTTTGACAAGATCAGCGTGATATTTTCTTTCCATTTCGTATTGATTTCGTATTTATAATTTTTACTTTAGTTATGCTAAAATACTTTTATTGTGGAAAAAAATTAATGAATGGTATTGATTTATTTTTTCACAGTATATGTTAAAACTTTACATAAATCTCTTGTAATTTTCTTGCATGCATGCTTTAAAAGGTTTTAACTATGAAATCATATTATCAGATATTTCTTATATTTAAATTATATAAAAATACTTATTTTTTTTACTCAGGTCTGCATTTTTTTAAACTTTATATTTAGTTGTATTTTATTAAAATTGGATTTTTCCTTATAATTTTGGCATCAGTATTATTTCATATCTTTTTTTTTTTTTTTTTTAATTTTACATTCGAAATTCTTGGACTTGTTTGAATAGTAAATACATGATGTTTATAATAAACAGTTTGGAGAAATTCGATTTTTGTTCTCCTTATAGGTGGCTAACTAGAGATTTTAAATCGCAAGGAAGACTTTCAATCGGTAGTAGTGGACATAAAAACCTTTTCCTCTCTATTGGACTTGAAGGATCAACACTGGATAGTAAAGGTGGAATAGTTGGAGGAACTATTGAATTGAGTCGCATTGATACATGCAGTAAGAAAAACATTGTTTCAGCTTCATATTTTTTTTTGTTATTATTTATATAATATATATTTTATTATGAACCTTAAGTGGTGTCTGGCCTCTATGAGCACTTTGCCTTGTAGTTAGTCGCAACAGGTTGACTTTATAACTGTGAGTTGACAGTTTATTAAAGTCCATGCATGCATGTATGTATGTATGTATGTATGTATGTATGAATGGAATGGATGAATGAATGAATGAAAGCAAGCAAGCATGATTTTGAAGCAGAAGGCAGTTTCGAAGACAGTGAAAAGACTTTCGATTTTTTAACTTCGTTTTATTTTCCTCCCAGGAGACATGATTTTTTTGTACTAGCTAAAGCGACGAGCACAACACATAACTATACAACACGAAATGAGAAAAAAGCTAAAGAAAATTTCATCCCTGTGAATACATACTATGAGATTTAAATAGGGATTTCTAATACGTTTCTATCACAAGTAAGGGAATCATAGGGATCTTTTAAAAGAATGTGCTTAACTGGACAGTATTTTATCTCTTCACTCGGAGTGTGGGAACCGCTGACTAAGCATTTTCACTGAGCTTTTGTTGCATTAATTATATATTAAAAGTGGAATGGGATCAGGAAATAAGAGAATATTTTGGAATGAAGTTAATATGAGCTAATTTAAGACAAAATTTTGGAATTCTGGAAATTAAGTTTAAATTAAATTTTAAAATACCATTACACATATATAATTTTGCAGATGTGTGGCCGAAAAGAAGAAACTTTCGAAGTTTAATTTCAATTTATTTTACTCGGAGTCATAATTTGTACTAGGGAGAGGTGATGATAAACAGTTGTTGGTTCACATCGCAGTACAATAGCAAAGTGACTGAAATTTTTCCCTTCAATGTTTTTACTATGAGATTCTGATAGGGATTTCTCTACACGTGTTGGTTTAGGCAAGGGAATCTTAAGTATCTTTGAAAGGTATGCGCAAGTGTTAAGAAGTTTTATCCCTTCGCTTGGAGCATGAGAAAATGCATGTCACCAGTTTTATAGAGAACGTATTAAAAATAATTAAATAAAAAGTGAGATTTGGATCAAGAAATAAAAGAATGTTTTAGGATGAAGTAAATATGGGTTAAATTAAGGTAAAAAATTATGAAATCAATTAAGATTAAAATTAGATTTAAAAGTATCATTACATATATAAAATATATATTATGAGAAATTTGAAATGTTAGCAGTGAATGCAGTTTAATTGTTTGATTTCTTTGCTGTATTGTAATTAATAGTAATTAATAACAATCAATCTGAGAACTTTTATTTGTTGGTTATAATAATTTAATTTTGTCTTAATCTTGAAGATGTCCTGATATCTTTTTTTAATTTTATTTATTTGAAAACAATTTGTACTTTGAACATTCCAGTTTTGTAAACAATATAGAACATAGTTATACAAAGTACCTCAAAAAATGATTTATGAACTTTAGGGTTTTTCAGACATTAAAACGCAAAAAGCTGCCGCTTCAGAGAATTCTTAGTCAGTTAATTAAGTACAAGATAGGTTTAAAGAATTATGAATTCACTAGCTTTTGTTGTGCTACAGTGTTGACAGCACTAAAACTAGCACAACAATTTAGTTGCATGAATATTAACTTTACAGAACGACGGATAAAAATGACAAGATGCAGCGAAGTATTTAGTGTTTGTAGAACTTATCATATGAAGTTATATACTCTTTTCACTTTTTTTAAATTATTTTTATATGTTATTTTAAATTATCTCATCTGCAGCCAAAAATGGGTTCCTTGACATATATCAGCTGGAGTTTTTATTCTTTAGCATTTTTAGGAATAATAAGAATGTTTAAGAAGCAAAGTTCTTTGTGTTTTTAATTTTTAAAGGAATCTTTAGTTTCTATTTTACTTTAATATTAATTAGGCTAGTATTTTCATTTATTTTTATATTTTAGTGCACCTGAAAGAAGAATGGGGTCAAGAGCCTGATCATACTGTGGCATTAAAGTTGGGCGCTTTAGAATCTCGACTAGATTATATGGGTACAAGTGTTTTGATGGGGCGTGTAAGCTCTTTGGACATAACTCTAAAAGATGAATGGAGAGTCAGTACAGTATTAAACCAAGATCATATTTCTAGTCATCCAACAAAGAGGTGCCATTTTTATTTTCAATATTTTAACTTAATATTTTTTGTTACATTTGTGGATCTATAAAGGTAATAATTATGGTATATATTGTTGCTTCCAGACCTGCTCTGATATTTGTGAATGGGGAATTGTCTTGGGACCAACTTCAACTCTTAATTTCAAAATCAACTACACCAGATTTAATAAAAATGTACTCCAAATTAGAGGAGTTTTTCTCTCAACAATTTCATAGTAGTAAGCGCGTGTTTTCGTCTTTGCAACCACGGCTTCAAAGGCATTCTTTGAAGAATCGTTCAAGAAAATCAAAATCATCAGAAGGTTTGTATAATTTGTTTAATGAGTAAATATATGTTAGAATATTTATCTTTTGCATTTTCAATTGCTTTGTTTGTTGAAATACTCTATGAAAAATTCTCTTACAACCAAGAATGAAAATTGAATTTACTTGCCCCATGTTTTTATCAAAGGATAAAGAATAATATTCGAAATCATAAAGCATTCCTTTCTGTAATTTATTTCTAAAGCAAGTTCCATATGTAATTGCATGCTGAATTAGTTTTTCGACAAACATTGTTCGAATTTCGAAATTAAAATGAAATAAGCACTCCATTATCTCATTAGTACGTTTCTACTAAAATTGATTTACAAAATTCTTATTTGATTCTAGTGTTCTCTTTGTACGCAGAAATAAGAACTGGTTTACTAATTTCAAAAGTCCCATTTATTATAACATTCACTGTTTGTTCTTTGACTTCATGATCTTACCATCTGTTACAGGGTTACCACGTCATCGGGAAGATCGGGAAAATGCTGAGAGTTCAAAAATCATCTATAAAATAGTGAAAATACAGGGAATTTTGAAGTATTTCTTAAAAGACGAAAATCACAGGGAATTTGCAATTTCTTCTCTTTTCTTCGTACTTACCTTTTCATCTGCATAGGTCAATCTAATTTCCAAGACAGGGAAGAACATATCGGTATTGAAATAATGATTACAAACTGCTTGAACAGTAGTGGAACTATTTAAATTGAAAGAAAATAAAATCCCAACTGGTCAAACATTTTGCTCTTTTAAAAGCTGTATCTTGTTTAATTCCGCGTTTATTGAAAAATAATGCAATATTATGTGAAAAGTGAATGGTCGATTTAATTCAAGTTCTTTTCTCTCAAAATATACACATTTACCCTACATGTTCCGAGCGTGCAAAGGTCCAATTTGAAATTTTCCTGAATAAAACAAAAATGAGAATACACAGAACAGTTTGATTAATGTAATGAAGAAATTTATTGAGATGGTTCTGTTCTAATGTTTGAGGTCCAAAAAGTTTTTTTGATTTTTGGGAAGTCGTAAAAATAATTCTTGTAATGTGGTAATGCGACTATGAAAAATGGATTTAAGATCAACAAGAATATGCTTGTTGAAAATCTGAAAGAAGATTCCTTGATTGGTATAAAAGAATTGAGTATGATGCCATAAACTTTTATGGATACGTCATAAATGTTCCGATCTCAAGAGATTTGCTACAGTATGCAAAATTAGCGCAAGTGAGACATTATGAAGCTTTAGAAAAACCAAAAAAGTTCAGGGATGTGGGGGGGGGAGTCCAACAAGTGCAAAGAAGCAGTTTTGTGAATTAAATTATCACGAAAGAAAAAAAAAATGAAACGGATGATTAAAAAATGTACAGAAATTGGTGCCCAAATATGTGAATTTGGGGCGAAAAAGGCATTGTAATGTTTTCTTGTTAAATAATTATTAAATGAGTTGTATCAGAATAACAAGAATGTTAATTTTCATTTTATTTCACCTGAGTCCTTAAGATTGCGCGGCTTTATTAAATTAGAGAACAATAAATAAGTGATCAATATCTTCTTTTCTCTAACATGTTTAGAATTTAGCAAAACAAAATTCACAATAAATAACTAGAATTTCTTTTTTTTTTTTCTTTTCTGTATGTAAATATAAACATTCATTTAAAATACTATCGTTTCAGATAATGTTGAAGGTTTGCTTACTTCCCCTTGTTTTATAAACTGATAAAAACTAGGCTGATATTGTTATTCTATTACAACTAGTACATGAGTTTTGTTTGCACGTTTCCTCTTATACTAAATATGTATATAAGAAATAAATTTGAGTGGCAACCCTGTGTAGATTGTAAATTGTTTATAGAAAGGCTTTGAAGGAGTATTTCTTCTTTCGGAAATTGGCTTTGGGATTTACCCTGTCTTAGTAGTACATAAAGTTATTTTGCTTTTTACGTTTTTTTGTATGTATGTATGTGTGTAAAATGTAAAGTTTTTTTCGTTATTTATATCACATATTCATTTTAACTGTTTCGTTTTAAGTTTTATAAGAGTCTAGTTAGGTTTTGAGAAGGAAAAATGGTATTTAGATTTTAAGATATGATAAATGCTATATAAAAAAGGCTCAAAAAATTATCGATTGCGTTTTGCGTTTTTAAAATTCGTATGGCCGAACCATTTCTGTTTCTGATATTCCTTTAATTAATGGCATGGCTAAAAGTTCTAATAATTATTAACATAGTTATATAAAATGTAAAGATTGTAATTTTTTTTAAAATAATTTTTCAGAAACTGAAGCCAAGCACCATCGTCATTGGCAAAAAGTATTATCCATGGTTTCTGGTTTACAGTTAAGCACAATGACGAGTGCATTACCAGATATGGGGACTATATTGGGTGGAACAATGGATCTTCATGGTTATAATATTTCCTTAGCCTGTTTCCATGGTATTAACTTTCGTTCAAAAGCTTGGGCTATTTTCAGCATGAGGAAACCTACTATATCATTTGCTACAGAAGCTCAAGATGTTGTTAAAGATGATGGTAAAAAGCTAAATTCTAATGAATAAATTTTATAATTGTGCATAAAACATTTCGAATACAAATGAAATGATTCACTTATTTCCTATATAATTTATTGATTTAATTAGGTAAAATAAAATAAATACTACGGTTGTTGCTAAGTTACATCCCAGATTTAAGAGATAGCTCAATACTTTTCTTTTTCTTTTACAACAATATTTAGATCATGTTGCTTCATGAAAATGCAAGTTGTACGGCATATTTTACGCTGCGGTATTTTTACTTCTGAGGACTGAAGTTTGCTTTTTAAGTAGAATTCAATGGGGTCAATTCACGATCACGTGTCAGGTACCAAACAAACCGCTTCTGTTCAATTTTCAACCGTTCTGAGCATGTCGTAATGTCTGCCGATAACGTTGACGAAACCATTGTTTAGTAAATATTACGCTAGTCGATCAATTATTAAAAACTTCTGATTTTTTTTAAAGATATTATTTTGAATTATTTTCTCCAAATTTTCTTAGTTATATAATTTTCTTTCTTATTTTAAAATTTTAATTAGTATTTTCAATGGAATTGTTTTTGCATAATTAATTAACATCGCTTTTTAATTCGTTTGGTGCCGCTTTATTCTTTCCTTTCCCATATCCTTCCCCCCTTTTTTTATCCGAAGGATACATTTTGACAAATGACTATGGCAGTGTTTTTGAAAAATTACATATGTTCTTTTTTACATATTATTTAAATAGTATTGAATGTGGAATCTTATGAATATAGTTCCCTCAGTAAGTTCTTTTTAAAAATAATTATTACTCTTAAAGTTAATATTTTAAAGCTTACTTATAAAATTATTATATTTTTTTCTTATGTAATTACTTTTATAAATATTGAGACTTTGATGTTTTCAGTTTGCTCAGAGGAGAAAATATGAAACTCAAATTAGTATATATTCAATAAATTACGTTTATAATTTCAAATTATGAAATATAAAAGGCATGGATACATTTTTTTTAAATCTATGCAACTTATAGATAAATAATTTTATTTTAATTTGTATAAATCATTAAAGGAAAACAAACAAAATCACGCTTTCATAATTTGTATTTACACATTACAAATATATATATATAGAGAGAGAGATTTAAAATATATGTGATAATTTTTTGAAAAAATATAATCAAATGTATGTTTTAATGTACTCACTAATTCAAAAAAACTAAAAAAAACTATTTACTATTTATCAACATTTATTTTTCTAGACACTTAGAAATAATATAAACACAGTATGACAAGAATGTCAATGTAAATGATGAAATCAATTTTATTCAACAGAAACATCCTAGATACTACAGAACGGTTTCTTTTATCACTAATAAAAACATAATGGTGAACAATACTTTTAAAGCAGAACATTTATGAAATTTTTTTAAATGCTAACGTTACATTGATAAAAATTGCATTGAATGAATATCATAAAATAAAACAAAAAAATACAATACAGTAAATTTAATAAACAAGAATAAGGTCATGATATATATACACAGAGAGAGAGAGAGAGAGAAGTTAAATAGGATATAAAGAGGACTTGAAAGAAACACTTTTATGCTTTCACAGACTTTAATAATTCAAAATTGATATGTTAAAGAAATAGAAGAAAAAAAGAAGTGAAACATGTATGTAGCAATGAAGTTGGGAATAAAAATTATATAATAAATGCTGATATGGAAATTGATTTTCAATGAAAAGACCTTTATTTATTCAAACAGAAATCATTGAAGTGCACAGTGTTATAACAGGATATTATGATAACAGTCAATTTCAGTTTAAATACAATAAATTATTGACATTTCATTTTTAACAATAGAAAAGTTGTTGACATAAATTCACTCTGAATCCATCACAAATCTGCAAATGTAATTAGAAAACTAGTAATATTCACTTCCATCAAAGTTTAGCATTATAGCAGTTGTTATTTTTACAACAGGAGTTTGTTTACTTACATTAATTAAATTTAGATAAGTTTTTGTAAAAAAATGCAATGTAATATTCATGTAAACATTTTAAAACCTTCTAAGCATATTCAAAATTATCAGAAATTTCATCAAATGTGAATAAAGTAAATAAGAAATGCACTCACGATTTTGTTTGATTGTTTTTGACGGCAAATCGCTTACCGATTTCTTTTTCTTCGAAGAGTTTTTCTAACAAATTACTGGAACAGCTATATTTAATAAATGGACACACACTGAATGAATTCTTCAAAATGATCGGAGCATATCACCAATTTCGAAGGCTTGAAAAAATCTATACCAAAGCTATCAACCCAAGTCAGGATTAAAAGGAAAATAAGAAAACATTTTATCATAGCAGTCACTCTTGTGTTTCGCATTAAAGCATGCATCCATCAGTACACCAGTATTTCCTCTGTTAACACATAATAAGAGGAAAGAAAATGACTCAAAAATTATAACTTTAAATGTAAACAAAAAATCCGCTTCATACTTGGCGGAGAACGTTAATGGCAGACTGATCGACGAAAGCGGTGCGGATGAAACTTAAATGCCATGCGCAAGAAGTACATGACATGTGACTTTTACGTCACATGAATTGACCCCCATTGTAACTTGTTTTTATGTAAAATAAGTATTGGTTCTACCGTAATTCATTTGCAATGAAAATAAAGTATGTATAAGTATTTCAACTGGAGGTTTTTTTTTTTTTTTTTTTTGTTAAACATTTTATTATTATTTTGTGAAGAAGAAAAAAAGTTAAAAAAATTTTCACTAAAAAAAGTATTGCTTATTTCATGCTAGTATTATAACAACATTATTATTACTTCTATACAGACATTTTTTATTATATAAACTGTTGCGAAATGATGTAATAATTCTACTAAGCATTTTAGATTTATCATCAGCAGTTTATTACTTTTCATCATATTTTTTTTGCACCTTTCTGTTTAATTTGATTTGTTTTATGTTTGTAGAAACGAAATTTTGTAGTCAATTAATCAGTCACTTCCTTCTATGCTTTAGTCTTTAAGTTAAAATAAAAAAAGTTTGAGGTTAAAATTTAAAAATAATTACATTTCAATAAACTAATAAATGCGTATTTTAAAAATCTTTTTTTTATGAAAAATTTATTAATTATTTACTTGTTTATTAAGAAACTAGAGCAAAAGAAAAAGTACTGATTTTATATTTTGAGAAATATAGTGAAGAAATTTTTGTATTACATGGCAATGCACTGAATCTGGCACTTTTTCATGTTGCTGAGAAAACTGAATAATATATTCTGTCATTATTTAATCATCTAAAGGTTAAGTCGTCCAAAATTCATAACTCATAATTAAAAATGTATGTATGGAACACACAGAAATACTTTGAGTAATACGTAGATAGGCCATAATTTTTTACTTTTTTTCATAGCACTTTGAAAATTATTTATTTCAATTAAAATCAGAACACATAATTGGATTTGTTTCTGTTAATTAAATGCGTCCATATTTATTCTAATTTATAATAATTGTTAAACTACGTTGTAATAAATTGAAAGTTTGAATGAGATTGTTAGAATACCTGACTTAATGCATTGTACTGTAAATGATATTTTTTTTTAATATTTTAAATGGGCCTTATATTATAGGTGCATTTTTTTTTTCATTTTTATTGTAATTTAAGTACATATATATCGCTTTTAAATTTATTTATAAAATTTGCTTTGCCTAAAAATATTCCGAGAAATATTTGAAATTCAGAAAAATTACTGAAATGAACTGTTATTTTTCAAGCATAATCTTTGGTATTAGTACCTAATCTGGAAATTTGCTTATTATTTGAAATAAATGGGAACCAAAATGTTACAAAAATTCTAGAAATATCGAAATTATTTTATAAAACATGCAAGGGAATTCTTTTTGTATCACTTAGTTTATTACATTCGGTAAGAAATGAAAAATTCTTGCTTGTATTTACTTTTAATAATTTTTGTATTTAAGTATGTAAATAAGCAGAATAAAAAAAAAATGATGAAATCAGTTGTTAATCTTTGCTTATAGAGCTTTGTTATCCTTGCATGAACTCATTGCTGTAATAATCGTAAAAAGGGATGAAATATATTAAATTTCTTATTTGCAGGTAGTGTAGCTACACATATTGTTCAAAATTTGTCTTATGCTCTTGGAAACAGCTCTACAGAAACTGCTCAACATGCAAGCATGGCAACAGTGTGTCGTATTTCTAGAAATGTTCTCTTTCCCCCTCAATTTCGGAGTATGCATGAATGGTTCCATTATGCATTTGCTACTAGTGAATTGGATGGTAATGCCTTTTATTATATAATATGAAAAAAAAAACCCGATAAAAACGACCAATATCTTTTTAGTTAATTAATTTGTTTATTCTGTTGGTTTTATATTTATATAAACACTTTGAAAAATATTACATTATTGTGTTTTATTGAATTTAACTCTTAATCATATCTCCATTTGTTCTGATACAGACAGAATCTCACAGCATATGTTATCAAAATTAGGCTGCATAACAGTTGGAATGATTTTTGTGCACACGTCCACCATATTAGCTATTTATTTCAATAAATGTGTAATGCTCTTCTTGATAACAATTTCCCAAAGGGTCCCAGATTTATTTGATAATGTTTATATTGTTACAAACCTGTTATTTTGCTTCCCAGTACGACTAGTGTCATCTTAAGAAAGACAGGATGTACGATCTGTCCTGTGCGTGCTGAGCGTCAATTAATTCAGAGCTTGGCGACCATTTGGCGACAAAATGGATCATACTGGAAAGTTCGAGAAGTTTCACGATCCGTCCAGTAGGAACCGAGATACACCCAGAGACGTCCTGATTGGTCTGAAGATTCTAGCCCCGCCAAAACTATAAAAGACGGGCACTCTGAAGCTGCGAAGAAGAAGAAGTGGTGTAAGTGAAGTCGTGTGAGAAGTAGCGAATCGGCAGCTAAAGCGAGAAGTTCAGCCGTTGGAGAGACGGTAGAGCGAAGCTCCCAGGAACCCCTCTCCTGCTGGATTCTGTTTATCCGCTTTGTGTGCTGCTGTCTACTGAAGTGTACTACGGTCGTCTACTGTGTTCTTCTCTGCTGTACATAGTTGTCGTCTGTGTACTCGTCGTCTTTGTGCTGTCCTGTCTTCGTGTAAATAAACGTTGTTGTTTTTTTCTACTGCCGCCTGCTGATTGAGCGTTCTCCACACCATATCACTTCCACTATCCAAACGAACGGAAATTTCGTAACAATATCATGCAAATTGACTGCCCAAGTAAGTTGTGGAGCGTGAATTTTATTTCTGAGAATCAGTCATAAAATGTATTTGGTTTGGTGCTTGGTACAGTTTCCATTTTGGTAATCAAGTTCTGCCATTAAGATCTATCCATAGAGAAAGTTCTCAGAAAGGACAATTCTATCTTCTAAGATGGTATAATGGACCTCTATCTTCATCTGATTATTGATTTTCACAAATGTTCTAATGGCAGTGGTCAAAATACATATTCACACTAGCACAATATCTCCTTCTATTGATCTGAACTTGTTTTAGCATGCTGTCTGGATGACCCATTTCTCCTGGCGATGCAGAAACGTGTGCCATTGCATACAGGCAAATGTGTAATTTATATGACCATGCAACACAATGCCAGTTATCCGTATTCTGATATAGACCCACTTTAATCCATTAGAATCTCATCTGGTTTTGAACTGCCTTATCCGAGAACGTTGTCAGGGTATAAGACTGAATAATTTTAAACACTGGAGCCTTCTGTAAAAAGTTCATTCAGAATTAAATGGATCTGTTTGAGCATAACTGTATAATAGTAATTATTCTCAGCTTTGATGGGGAGTAGTTATACCATGCATCTTGCATCTTAACAGTCCCTTTTGGATAGGACCATCTTTTGGCTGACATTAAACTCGAGGAATAGTTTCTCCCAGATGCACTTGTGTGCTGTATTTCCAAGAGGTATTGTCACACCCAAGAACACTGCAATCTCTGTATATTATGGCCACATTCCTTACCCGTAATACCGGCCTTTTTTGTTAGCTGCGATGCCCCGTTTTCAATTCATTTTTAAATGTATGAAAAAATGATGTGCATGGATCTGAAGGTTTCGCAAAATATTTGAATTTGCTCTTAAATTTTCACCTTTTTTGAATTTATTTTCGCTTATTGTATTGCATATATATGTAATTTTGTAGTGTAGATTGATAGTCAATGCTAATTTATTTTTTGTAGATATATTCATTAATATATTTGTTTATTTAAAAAGTTAAAAAAACATTTCTCTGCACTGAGATTTTGAAAGAAATATTAGTATAATAAATTTCTTACTGTTGCAAAAGAAATAAAATTCTCATACAACCTTTATATTTTATGCTGCAATGTCGAAACTTTCCCTCTTTGCTATCATTTTTTAAACCAAGAAAAATTCCATGTTTCTAATTTGGTTTCAGAATATTTTATATGACACTAGATAGAAAGAAAGTGTATAATTAAACTATTACTTAGAGATAAATGAACTTTTTTCCATTAATGCAGTTCGATAAATTTATTTAATATTTTATTTAAAATAATAATACGAATAATATTTCATGATTAATATTAAAAGAACTGATAAAAGACACGATATTACAAATTTACAGATTCATAAATTTTATTGTGTGAACCTTCTTGTAGTTGAGACCCATAATTCCTTGCAACTTGCTTTTTGTCACTTTTAATATTATTTATGATTATATATGAATTCTCTCTTAATATATTCTATGATTTGTAGTGCATTGAGAGTAATTTATTTTCATTTATTTCTCATTTTAAAAAAGATATCATTCACAAAATATAAGAGCATTATATTGTTATATTTTAAATTAAAATAATATTGTTTTGGGAATCTGTGGATTTATTGCTAAAACCTGAGGTTACATTTCCATTACACTTTAACTTCGCTTTCCTATGAATAAAGGTCTCTTGTAGAAGTCATCTTTATTTTTTCTGAGGTATATTTTCTTCACTTGAAGAAGATTATCATTTCACGATGAATTAAAATTCAGATGCGTTATGAATTTTGAATATTTTTTACAATCTCTTTTACATTTACAAATATGACACACCTAGTTATTTTATGAAAACATTTTAAGATATAGTAATGCTGTAATTTTTTTAATGGATTGGTTATTGTTTTTCTTTGTATCTATCACAAAGTATTGTAATTTTCTATGTTTTAACAAATTTTACTACCCAGCAACATGAAATTTTCATCATAAATATTTTTTGCAGTTTCTCGACTTCGATATTTTTCTAGTTGTTTTTGCAAGTCCTATGGGAGTGAGCGAATCTTATGGGAAATTTTAATAGATTTTACATTTAAAAAAAAACTGAATTGATTGTTGTAAATGGAAAAGAGTAAGATCAAATGTTGATCTGTTGCTCCAAAATGTTTATTTTATGTTCAAAGAAATAAGCATAGACATGAAAGATTTTTGTCTTTCATATCTATTTGTCTTGATAATGACGCATTATTTCTCTCAAGTAAAAAATGCTATCAAATTTTCAGGATTCATTTATCTTAATTCCTTGTCGAAAGCATGTAACTAGTAGTTTTACAGATTTATTTTTAATTAAGCGCCTTTAGATATAGCCAGCTAAGAAATTGTCAAGCTGAAGCATCCTATAAAAGTATCAATATCTAGATTAACCCTTTGCCCTTGAAAGGTGACTCTCACTCACCACATGATTTAATGCCGCAACTCGAGATAGAATACCACTTTGTTTGATGTGGAATTTCGGATTCGATTCGAAATTAAGCATACATTTGAAATATAGCCTGTAGGTTTAAAGATTAATAAAGTATGTGATATCAAAGTTTTATACGCTAAATTGTGTGTGCAATAATTTTAAGTTAGAGCTAAGAAATTCAAAGCGCTACAAAACGTCACGGATTGCTGTTTCGTCCGTGCGAAAACGGCCTCAAGAGCAAAGGGGTAAATTTAGTAACGAAAATGTTATCTTTCTTTTAGAAATGAATTGTGAAAAATTGGAAATTTTCTCTTCACTCCCATTTTTATATTTTCAGAAGAAAATTAATTATTGCTTTGTTTGGTGGACTGTGAGATTGTGGTGTAATATGTAGTTTGATAGACTATTCTTTGTAATTAAATTTTAGTCAAAATAATTTTGTTCGGTAAATAAAGGGTGATGGTGGTAGTATTTTTTAAAAACAACAGTAATACAACGACAATAGATAGTGCATGCTTTTGTACAATTTTTCTTTCTTTCTACAGCTTTCTCTATGATGTAATTTGCACCCTTTAGATGTTTCCATATAATTGTGCTTTTCTTACACTCTAACACCCAAAATATTTTTGCATTTTCTCAGCTGTTATTGCCACAAAAAAAAAATCGCTTAGTTTATTATTCAATTTTCGACGATAAATTAAATAAACCAATTTTTGTATGTATATATATATATATAATATTGTTGATGATTTCCAGCTAGTGTAAGAATAGGTTTTTATCATTATTTTTCGTATATATTAGATGTGGGTAGGTTTCCTGTATTGGAGCACGATCGTGAAAGTACCAGCGAGAATAGACGTGTTTCAATGCCATCCAAGGGACCTGAATTTAATCATAATATGGAAGTAATATTTGCTCTTCCAAGCATGCAGCTGCATTTAAAAACAGAACATCTCCAACCAGCTAAACCAATTTCTACTGGAGGTAAAAAATGTTTGAATTTTTATACTTTGATTTCAAACATTCATTGTGCAATTTCGAGATTTATGTTACTTAATGGTATTCTTAATGTATTAGTAAAAATTAAATTTCACTGTTTAAAGAAAACATTTTAAAATTTCAGAAACTTTTTGATGTGATCGTTTAGGAAAAAATTTGCTAATAAAAGATGCTTTTATTCAAAGCATTTTATTGGAAATGGAACAAAAGTTTCCAAAGAAAGATTTACTTAGCAAAGTAGAATAATTTTTAATTTTTTGAGGGTTGTTTTAATTTTAACTGTGCAGTTAATTGTTCATGCTTTTTTCAAATATCTGCAATGTGCAGCCGGATATGCCTTCTTTATTTAAAATGCAGTAAAAATTGCAATTTTCAGTATTCAGCAGTCATCAAGACTATATTGGAAATAAAATGAAGAAGAATCAGCTCGCACGTTAATAAAACATTTCTACAAAAGGGCGCTTCTTGAGCAAAGAAATCATCTAGAAAAATAACAGACGTCTGAATTACCAAGAAGCTATGGAATTACTGCACTTTTTTCTTTTTAGTGTTATAATATCATTAGGGTTTTTTTCTAAGAGAGAGAGAGAGAGATGCTGTCATAAAATTAGTTTCCTGACGTATTTAAGTATATATTAAATAATTAAGATTTAGTTACAGAGTTTTTTTTTTATCATATGCTAAATGTTCTATTTGAAATTTTTTAAATTTTTTACGTTACTACTCTTGTTTGAAATCGGAGATTTAATGGTTAACAAATCAAAGATAGTTTTCATATGGATATATGAATAATGAATGATTGAACATATGGGTACAGTTTTAATTATTTTTAATGTTTTTTTTAACTTTACATTGAGTTATATTTGTCAATATATCCTGCTTTTTCAATTCTAGGTCCCAAACCAACTGTTGAATGCAGTTTTGTGACTGAGTTCGATGATCATATATTTGTAGCTGTTGATGCTGAAGCTTTCTTTTTCTTACATGATTTGATTACTTCCTACATAAAGGAAAAAGAAAGTAGGTCTAAGTTATTTATCAGTAATTTTAATATATTAACGTAATATAAAATTATAAGGTAACGTCTTTTCTTATTTTGTGTCATTTTTCCAAAATGAATGAAAATAAATGCACGCTTTTTTTAAACTTTTAATTATTTGCAATTCACATATATTTTATTCACTAACTCAGATGTAATGAATGTTTTCAAATTTAACAAGTTATTCTGGTTAGAATTATTCTGATTATGTACTTGAAACAAATAAATAAATAAAAAAAAAACATTTCACATGTTTTTATCGCACTTCATATTTTTCTTCTTATCCAAAGCAATGTTGATCCACGCCTGTTGATTTGCATAATATTTTATATGTTCCATTTTAATTCGTTAGCTTTTTTTTCTGAAAAAAAAAACCTGAGCCATTAATAGATTTAATTGCGAAAAGGAATTTGACATATCAGTTGAAGGAAGTACATTGTGTGGGGTTTTCGCATTATCTTATCCATTAGTAATTTTATCCAACTGAATGCATCGAATAGAATTCTCCTGTTATCTCTGTTTAAAAGTGTTACACGGTTATGACATTATTGACGTTTACTTTCAAAAGTAAAATCGGTGTTAAAATCCATTTGATAACAGTTGTTTTTAATTTGCTATAGTAGTTGTGAATTGGCTAATTTGTGCTCTGTTTCTTGCTTATAAGGCAAAGCTTTAAGCTAAATTAATCTAGCTTTATGTTAGATTAATTTTTTCTTAAATAAGTACATAGCTATCTGCAGTGCTTGTTTACTTAAAAGTTTTTATTCAAGAATTTAAAAAAAATAGAAAGTATTAATATTTCACAGCAGAAAGTAAACAAAAGATTAGAGTTCCTCATTTTACATGATAAATATTTGACCCATTAATGTACACTGTTTAAAAATTATAAATAGCTGTTGATAGCATTAATTGTTAACCATAAGCCTGGATTTTTATATAAGAAATTTCTTCTTCTAAGACTTACTGTTGCCCGCTGTTTATAGGATATTCTACTTTAGTCTTCAATAGAAGAAATGTGGCACGAAAATGTTAACCACAGAATAAAGACGAAATAAAATCAGTTAACGCTGGAATTGTTAATTTCTGGTTTGTGGAATCTGTTAAAAGAAAGCATAATGAAAATGTGCTTAGCCTCTATAATATTCACAAACTGTTCCAAGTGATATCGAAGAGAGGAGTTGATATTTTAAAAAATAAATATTTTATGTATTTTAACTATTTTATTTTGAAAATTCTAATAGTAAATTAAATTTTATTTCAAGCAAAATATTTAACGCGATTCAATAATTACGTCATTTGTTGGATTTTAAGGTTGCGGGACCAGTACAATACATTACGTCCAAAATGGAAGTTTAATTTTCAATGTTTTTTTAAAAACACTTTGATATGAATATTAATATCTGTATTCTTTCAAGTAGTCAGTACATTTGGAAAATCTCATTCTCCAGACAGTGACCGGAAACTTAAGATGGCTGATCCAACAGATTCCTTGCAAAAAGATTGGAGAAGTTACCAGTGTCACACGTGGCATTTAGAACCTACTGTGAGGTGTGATATGCATACTATTTGTGTATTTCTTTTGGAATATAAATCTTTTTAATAATTACTTCAAAATTACTTAAATGTTAATTTACTGATTCTACATTCACTTGACGGAATTTAATGTAATTTTGTTTTATATTGCATAGGCTTTTGTCCTGGGCTGGTAAAGGAATAGAGCCCTATGGTGTAGACTATATTCTGCAAAAGTTAGGATTTGCACATGCCAGAGTCACAATACCTAAGTGGATGCAAAGAGGGTGCATGGATCCACTTGATAAAATTTTAGCTGTTGTTATGGAAAAAATGATTTCAGCCGTTAGAGATGACAAAGACGATGGCGGTGTGAATGTCAAAAAATTATAATTGTGTGTATTCTGTAAAAAGCTCTGCATTACTAGTTGTTTATCAACATATTATTGTGATTTTTGAAAATGTGATATCACCTCTGTTAAAGCGACTTCATTAGAGCTGCATGCATTATTCACTGTGAAGCATGCATTTTCATGTATTGTATGTATGTAAATACAGAACAATTTGTTCATTAATGTTTGTTATTTAAATGTATCTTAATATTTAATTTTAGAATTTTACCTATGTTCTGTTTCAGGAATTTAAATGGAGTTTAATAAAGCCATGGTTGTGTTATTGGAGCTTATTCAATAAAAGGAAATTAATGTGTATATAAAAGATATATTTTATAAGTGAAATTTAATTTGTTTAATTTTGCATTATGGAAAAGATTCTTGTTTGTGTTTGAACATTATATTTATACTTAAATTCTGTTAAGGAACTACCACTTTTTGCAAATTGAATTACTTCTCACACATATAAATTTCTATTGAAATAGCAATAATTTTGCTTTTGTTTGATTGGTTCATAAAAAAAAGTGTTAACTCTTTAAAGATTGCCTTTGCAATATTCATCTTAACTTAGTCATTTTGATATGAAAATAGAAATTACCTTGGAAAGATAAACCTTTTGCAGATTTCTTCGTTTGGAATGTTTCATTAATGTTTTTGAGGGAAACCATTTACATAAATCTTATGAATCTTTGTTTTTGATTTTGTTTAAATGTGCTGGTCTTTAAATTATGCGTAATTATCTGTGAATTTTTTTTGTTATATGTGTCTTTTTATACCCACTGATTTATATTTATTTTAAAGATACTGAATTAAACATAAAAAGTCAGTACTTAATCTCATATGAAACCTCTATAGTTATTTTGCATTTGATGCCATAATTTAGTTCCTAAATACATAATGTGGATTCACATTTCTTGTACATAAAAGCCAGGTTTAATATTGACATTATTTCGTGGAAGAAGGAATTGTATGTGTATGTTATGATCTCATAAATATTTTTATAACTATTATCTTATACGGCCAGGATTTTACTTGATACTTCATGAGAAGTAGATTTCAGAAAAATATAATTACTTTTTGTGTTTGGTAAATATTTTTATATAAATTATATGATATTTATTAACTAGTCAATCTTTAAGATGCAAAACTAATTCTTGTTAACTTTTCACTAAATTTTTAATGTTCATTTGTATAATAGTTGAATCACCCAAAAACGAACGTTTTGTTGAATTAAATGTACTTCAATCAAAATCAAAGTTTTGTTTCTTAGAATTAGAGATTTTTAATGTGAAAACAAAATTTGCTATATGCTAATACAGATTTGTACTCATGTCATTCACTTTTACTAGTAAAAGAACTATAATCCTGATTAATGTTTTGACATGTTGGCCTTTATAATTAATGAATAAGTCCTTTATAAGAAGAATAAGTCAGAAATTTTTGAAGAAGCAAGCATTTTCAGATGTTTGGTGTCTTTGAATTTCGGAGAAGTCTCTTTCAATTTTACTTGTATGTAAAGTATTGCGAACTTTTCATACAATATCAAAGAAAAGACTTCTAATTTTCATCTTCTTTTCTTTCTTTCTTTTTTTCTTTTTTTTTTACAAAATCCAACATGAATGATCATTTATCACTAAACAGTTTTCTCTGGGAACTTAATAAGTAGTGGAAACAGATATTACAAATTAATGTATTATCTGTATTTGTGTGCAATAATTTTCAACACATGTGTTGTAAACAGTGTTTTATACTAATATTGTATTCTTTTCATAAGAATGTTTATATTCAATGCAGACCAAAACAGGTGAAGGGGAATGTTCAGCTAGCGAATTTTCAGTATCTCATGAAAAATTTAGTCTGCCAAAGAAAATTTTGTAACAATATTTTTTGAATTTCAGCACAAATTATTGCTGAGGAAAATAATTTGGTAAAATGAAAGACATTTTCAACATAGCAATGTATATATAAATAAATATGAATTCTATTCAAGTGAATAAAAATTGCCATTAATAGCTGTCCCTCTTCATTTTGCAGAAGCTGTGTGAATATTTCAGTTTCTATTGAGTGACAGTGAGGTTTCTGCAGTATATTTCATTTTTTTAAATTCCTTCAGGCATTTTAAGATAATGGATCATATTGCAGAAATAAACAACTGGTAATTTAATCTGAAGAATTATTCTTATCAACTCGTAAATTTCTGTGTAAAATTATTGGCAAAAATCCTAAATTTTATATGTTCTCTACGGGATCGAATGTGAATTATTTCTTAATAAAGATAGTGACGTGTAGTTACTAATTTCTTCTACGAGATGTGGTTTGTAAGAAATTTCAAAGGATGTAGTTTGTTAAAAGTAGGGTAAAAAGGTAAATTTCGGACGAAGTAGCTGTCGCTGGCAGATGTATTGAAAAGACACTGTTAGCCTATCTGCCAAATAAATAAATTTTCAAAAAATACAAATCCTATGAATTATAAAATATTAAAATAATACTAAAACTTTGTCAAGTGCAATTGGTCTGGTTCCTATATGTTTCATTATGCCCAATATTTATAAACTCCGAACATCCTCTTAATTAATATTTTGACAAAAGTGAATGTCTCGTAGTTGAGTCATAATAAATAAATAAAAATATTTAGATTTTCACGAAATTACTAAAATTAAAATTAAAATAAACCTTATTTAAGTCATTAAGATTGTTTAAAGTTAAAAATGTGTTGAAATGGGAAACTAAATTAAGCATTTTATTAAAAGAGAGACCTAATAATCTGCATTGTTTTGGGCCGCAAAATGTTTACATCCGCCACTGGTTCGGCTGTAGCATTGCTTTTCAAGAACTACACTGCTTCAGATTTTATTTCAAATAAGTATAAATTAACTGTACAAAATTAAATTATTTTATATTTGGTTAGAAATTAGTAATAAATTGAAAGTGCCGGAGAAAAGCTAGTAAAACTAAAGGTAAATTAACATATTTACCTAGATTTAAATTAATTATGCATTACGTTTATACCATATATATCATTAATATAAAAAAGTTAAATTGAAATTTGTAAGTATATTTAATACTCTGCCATTAATGAATCATCGGCTAATTATAAAATTATTTTTAATCATAAAATATAAAGTAATAACTAATAAAAACGTGATTATTTTATCGCAAATCTGTTTTTTAAAAATTAAGAAATGCTTGGTAGAATTAAAATACATTAAACATTTTTTAATAAAAAGTTAGCTGATATTTCTTGAATAGATTTAAATGACGATTTGCGTTATTTTAAGTTATGTTTGATACTTATGTTAGATTTTTTCGAATTATTTGTGCTAATTAAATTCTATTTATAATAATTAACTGTGTTTTTTGAAAATCATAGTGGTCCTAAGCTTGTATAATTATTATAATATTTTTCAAAAGTTTTCATTCTGTTTTGCTGTGACTTTAAAGAAACAGTAACAATTAATAAGTGTCAATTAAACATCATAAATTATATTAACGTAATTTTTTTAATTTTGAGTGAATAAAAATATTTTAACAAATTATTGAGATTCAAAGTTTTATTGAATAGAACTTGGTTCATGAAGGTTCAAAATTTTTAAGCTTGAGTTGGAGATAACACAGGCTATTTCATTTTCTTTTATTTTTATGCTATTAATCGATTTTGTGTTCATTATATTAGTATTTAATATAGAGTATTGATTGCTCTTTATTTCTCTAATAAGCAATTGCTCTTACTTAATTTAAGAAAACTTATTTAATATTTCAAAGGGACGAGATAATTCCATGTGTTATGAGGTATGATTTTACTGGGAAACAGCGTTAAAATTTTCTGTGTAGTTAATGTTTATTATTCCTTCAGCACCATATTAAATATAACATTTAACTTGCTAAATGACGTTCCTTTATGTTATATTTGTGACATTAATAAGCTGTAAAATAAGTGTAATATAATCTGGAAATATACTTGAAAGTGTGCTTAAAAAAACATATTTTTCCCTTGCGATTCTAATTACTTATTTTCTAACTATTTTCTTTGTTTTGTAAAGGTTTCTTTGTCTTTTTACATTGTATTTTAAAATATGTATGCGAATTTCTTTTATTATTTTAAAAAAATTCTATTAAAATACTTCATTGTTACAAATATCATATACTTATTGTTCGGAAGATATTTCTTAAGGATGAAGCATTAACAGTTGCGCTCTAATATTATATAAATTATTATGTATATATTGCTTCCAGCAAATTTTATCCCTTGTTGATGCATTTTAACAAAAGCTTTTGCTTTTTTTATGCTTTTCATTAATTGAAAACAATTTTTTCCCTTTTTATTTCATATGAAGATTATATTTTATTTTCCTTTGATAGAGCTTTATAAAACTAGTAGTAATGATATTGTAATTTATCATGTATTGATGTAAAATTTCGCTGATAAGAGATTATTTTAATTTATTTAGCATAAATGTAAATTATATTTATGGAATTATTCATACTATTAGATATTGTAAGTTATATGCAAGCATTATTTTATATGTAAATAGGGAACTCAAAGTATTAATAATGTCAAACCTCAAAAAATGCTGAAATTCAATGCTAAAGTATAAAAATTGTAATATAAGTTATAAAATTTTATTTATTTATTTATTTTTTCTTTATTGTATTATATGGATATTTCATTTTTGAATAAATTGATCATTTTCTGTGTTAACAGAATCCTAATATTCTGAACTATCTTATTTTTTGTTATTAATTTTTTTAAAAATATGATGCAATTAATATGAGATCACGATTAGAGTGAAACTGTTTTTACTCTAAATACATATCAAAAGAAATGAAAATGCAGGTGTGCATGTTTTCTCTGAGATTATCGCATGTGTGTTTATTTATTCTAATTTATGGGGGAAAATGTTCATACTGCAGTTATTTAGTGTATGCAAATAAATATTTTAAAATTTTTGTGTTACCCTTTGAATGTATTTTTGAGTGTACACACTTTTGTGATTAAAGAATTTGTGATTTTAATTATGCAATTTTTAGTGTATTTTCAAATTCACTTCTCTTTTTTTAAGTCATGGAATTGAAGCTTTTTTTTTTCTTAAATATAATCGACTCATTGTATTAAAAAAGCATACATGCTAAAATCATGCATGAAAAAATCTACATGTTAAAAACAAACAAATTGAAAAAATGCGTTTTTTCAACCAATAAATAAATAATGTGACTTTTAAATGTTTCTCATTTATTACATTCAAAGACAGGGGGATAAAAGGCGATAATAAGATATCATCTTCGTCAAAATGAGAAACCGAGTCATAATAACTATGAAATTAAAATAAATCTAGAACGTGAAGGTGGTGCAATGAAATTTATTTGAATTTCATTATAAATATGTAAAGCATTGTTACTAATTGTTTATAAAATTAATTTACTAAAATGTAAATTCAGTAATTTTCTAAAATAAACATTTCATTTTATTATGTTACTCTACCTTTATTTTAGCTAAAAATGGAAAATATCCTTGCATCTGAACGCTCTCCGAGACCCATCCCCCCAACGCGCACACACTCTTCTTGCCACCTGATGATAATTGATGGCTCTCATTGCTTTCGCTTAGAAAATAAGAACCTTGAAAGGCTCATGAGAGGTTCGAGAACTATTCGGTTCCCAAGTATGCGTGTGCCTTTATGTGGAAAACATGAAAAGTGATTAATCAGGTTTGCCTTGCCACCGGAAGAACCGGGACAACACAGAAAATATAAATATCGACTAAAAAAAACTGGGAAAATGCAGGAAAATTTGAAAATTTTCATAAAAACCTGAAAAAAGTACAGGGCATTTTCAGTTTCTTAGTTATTTTTTCCCCATCTGAAAAATGCCGATCTCTAAAGATTGTGAAAATAAAAGATTGTAGTCATGAGCTTCCAAAAACGAAACAATATTATTCGCGATGATGTAATGCGGAAACTCGCCCCTTCTCTACTCTCCTCTTTTTTCCTTTATAGATCAGCCTAGTTTCGATTTGTGAAACTTGTAATGTTTTTTTAAGTACTCATTAAATGATTAGTATCATGATGACAAAAATATTTTGTGTTTTATTTCATGCGAATCCTTAATTTTGTGTGACTTACAATTAAAGAGCATGAGAGGTAATATATCCCCCCCCCTTAATATATAAATTTTTTCTTGCTAAATTCTAGATAGGAAATAAAGAGAATTTTTTTTTTGTATGTAAATGTCAGAATACTTTTAATATGCTATTATTTCAAATAATTCTAAACTGTTGCTTCCTTTCCTTGCTTTTTCCACTCCTTAAAAACGTATTGCATTATAACAAGCACATGAGTACTTTTTTCTTTTTCATTTCCTCGCGTATTAAATATACGTACAGTACAGGGAATTTTTTTTCCCAGTGGCATTTGAATGGCAACCCTGTCATAGTCCTATAAGTAATTGAAAAGAGCATTTAAAGAGATCACTAATGTGACATTCTTGCAGGCATGGCTGGCTTAAGAGTTTTTTTGCGATTTCCAAACCTTTCCACTGTTGCTACTTGTAGTGATACCATTTTTAGTCGTCAGTTATTTTATTGTTTAATTTAATTAATATAAATTACTTCTTTATAGCAACGAAACTACAAATAAATTTATCAGGGAATCAGTAAGCACAATCTGTGATAAGATAAAATGTAGATATACGTTATCAACTTGCATTTGTCATCAGTGCCATAGAAATTTGTCACTGTTAGCATTTTGATTTTTGAAGATATTGTTGAATAATATGAAATTAATGTTTCCTGAGTTGAATAATAATTTTATATCATTTTCAGGGGCGATATCAAAAATTTTCGATTTATGTAGAGTACAAATTGAATTATATGAAATTACTAATTTTAGTAATTAGATTCCACTGACAAAAAAAAAAAAAAAAAAAAAAAAAGGGGGTTATGAAATAACGTTGTGAAGATGACCTGCTAGATGTGAAAGGGGTTTACATATCCTTATATTTCTTTGGAGGGTGGGACACAAATTTTGATAAAATTTAAACTTTTTTGATTGGTGGTTTGTTTAATATTACACGAGGGCTTCTGAAGAATGTTCTCACAATGTCAAAATGCAATTAGATACCGAGAATGACATTCGAGTATTAAATCGGTATAATACTGGCTATGATTAACAAAAAGTCTGTAAATATCTCGATAACTTTAACAATTAAAATGGATTTTTCTGTTTGAATAGCTTGTTTGATTATTGTTTTCTTATTCATATACGTTAGATCTACATAGAAATTCAAAATACAGCATGCAATCTGATAGGGGAGGTAGAAAGCACAAAAACGAATTAGAATCACATAAAAATATATTATGGAAATACAACCGGGATAATTTGGAGAGTGCATGAAATAGACAGATGGCAAGCCAACAATGAATGGCGATGTTTTACATTACAAGCAGTATGTGCTCACATTCAGCCTCATAACAACGGCGCAAAGCCATATGTATTCACATAATTAGGTATAAATAATAGCAGCGACACATAGATTGACGAACTCTTGAAAATACCAGATATTTGGGAGACATTTAGAATGTGACGGGAATTCTTGCAATCATGTCGGTACTTCCGCCTTACCAACATTCATAAGCTGTTTCATATTGTTCAAATATAAATGATTACGAAGTGTAGATCTAGTAAATTAGACCTTCTAAATTTATCCGATTAGTTATTTTCGGTCACTAATGCAATTTTGTCATGTTGCATAAGAACTTTGATCTTCTATTTTTGAAGATGAAGTTGAACGTTTATGACTGTAATCAAGTTTACGTTTCTGTAAATAGTTCTAATCGGTGCACCACTTCACACATCTTTATTAAGTAAGTTATATCACAGATTCTACGACCCCTCCCGAAGGCATAATAATAATACAGATAATAAATACTGAATGACCGGATCGCCGTAACAGCATCACTGGCGGGAACTGTGGTTGATTCCTAAGGGCCATCACCAACCCTTCCCTAAGAAAGTACGTCCCGTCATCGATGGGAGGAGCCAGAGCTCCACCTTTTCGTGTACCCTCCAGGTTGGCGAAATCCAACCACCACGCCGGAAGCATCTCATCCTCATTTCGAAGTGTCTCCCCTTCCGAGGCAATCTTTTTTAAATAAGCTGTTTTTTTTTAATTAACTAATTTCTGCAGTAAATAGACATTTTTTACGGGCATTTATAGCAAAAGCATTCTATTTCAATTCATTCAACTTTTGTTGAAAATGAAAGGCAAAATATTAACTGAAACTTGTAAACTTGAAAAGAGGGGGGGGGGCAATGCGTGATTAGCCAAATTTGTATTTTTTCCCACCGTTGCCAAGAAGTTAATTTTAATTTAGTTTTATCAATATCCTAAATTGAAGCAACACAAAAATTGCTTTGGAATGGAATTTATGATTTTGAACAGAGGTTGATGACAAGGGCAACAATTGCAACAGCACGCCGCTCTTCAATTTTCACTCCACACGTCTCGAGGACATTTAAACATCGGCAGCAAATTTAACATCCATTAACCGCTTATATAGCGCAGATTTTCCGTGGAACCCAGTCTCTAATTCGTGGATCTCTTTTTCTGCAGTCGAAACCTCGACAGTAGGCTGTTGCCACTTCTGGCACCAAGAGTATCCGTGGCGATATTTTTCCGAACTTTCTCGAGCAACAGCTATTAATATAGGGCCGGATTATCATATTTGGTTCTGATTGCCTATAGAAGAGGACGTATTGGCAATTAGGACCAGATTATTAAAGTAGGCACCTGCCCTGAGCATCGGGAAGAGCGGCCTTAAAGAACTCGAGATTTTTTTCCCCTGTATTTTTATAGTAATTTTGTTTTTTATTTTCACTGAATTTGCAAAGACCGTACATTCGAACTTAAAATCAAATACCGAGTAAATTTCGGGACATTATTTTAACAACATTCCTAATTAATTACCTTTTGTAAATTTTATATTAAGTTGCTTCATAATTCTTAAAAAAGAAATAAGTTGCTTTATAACTTACTAAATATTTGATCCTATAATTAAAAAAAATTTAGAATGTGTTAAAAGTTTCCTTTCTTTTATTCTTTAATATTTTGTGTAAAATTTCTTTTTAATTTTCCTTTCTTTTATTCACAATATACTTAAACCAATTTTCTTAAAAATATGCCAAAATGCAATATTTGTTAGATAAATTTGTCATTTAAAACTTTTTATTTAGCAATTGAATTGAAATCAATAAAAATAATACGTGGTTTTAGAGCTCCGGAAGTTGAAAAAGGAGATCCCAAGACTGAATTGCCTATGTACCCCTGGAGAGTTTAATCCGACCATGTAGGAATTGCAAATTTTAGGGGCTCCTGCTTCTCCTCAACTTCCAAAACAAGATTTTTAAACTGATTTTACTTATTATTTATATAAATAGTTTTCAAGGACCAAATAGTATAACAAGCTAAGATTTGACAAATCATTTAATTCCGGATCAACTTAAATAGGGCCGTTTCAGTACCTTGCTCATAAAAAAATTTAACTTCAACTCAAAAATAATTTTAAAGAAAACGGTAAAAAAAGTACAGAGATTTTTTAACACAATTTAAATACTTTAATATGCAAAATTTAACATTTATTAGCACAAATGATCCATCAAGATTGTTTCGGTAACTTTTCAAATATGTTGTGGTATTCGGAACATCGAAGAACATCTTGTGGAATCATACAATATTTTGTGCTAATAGAGGTCATAGAGAGCGGTTACTTTGTGAATCAGTGAGCCAACTTCACAAAAGGAAAGAAAAGAAAACCCATACGGATCTGGAAATGAAATCTGTAAACATGATTTTAAGAAAAAACTTAAGAATAGTATATTGAAATTTTAATAGTAGTTGATAATAATTTGAATAAGTTCACAGCTTTTAGGTAGTTGCCGATTTTACTTATTTGTTAACCCGACCCTGTATTGATGCGTCCTCTCTATTTATGGTCATACTTATGTCCGAATAGGTGATAAAATCTAGTATATGAACTGCGGGAATGAAAGATAAAAATAGAACCGTCGACAAATGAAATAAATTGAATGATTAACATTCTGGATTCTCCCTGACTAAAATTAGCTTATTTACACACATGCAAGGTGATCAAAATTAAAACACCCCTACTCTGAGCTCTCTACACAGCGAACTGCTCAGTGTAAAGGCTCCAAAATTGTTGAATATACTATTCAAGACATGGGGAGACGGATGCGCGCTACTAGTATCATTAGGACCTATAATCACTATTAGCTGGTTTGTCATAATTTCTAATAAATTATAACAAATTTGCCCATTTGTAGTTATGCCTGTTTCGTAATCACATATTTATTTGTAATCTAAAAACCATTTTTGTCATGTGAAATGCTCCAATGGATATATTGGAATGAGCGTTAAACTCCATTATATATTTGTAAATATTTAAATCAGACTTGTTTTTATATATCTATAAGTTCTAATATTCTTACATGCACAACCACTGTGAGAAATGTGGTAGGAAAAATGATACTGCTGAGACACTTGTCAAATAATCTTTGAACTAATTTAAATAACACATGTTATAGTAAATTAGTTCAAAGATTTATAGTTGAACTGTAATATTTTATTTTTATGCTTTGTTGAGACTTATTTTTATGCTAAGTTTAAAATAGCTGTAATTAACGAAACGGAATACGTGACTTGAGATAACTATTCCAGTGGTGCAGGCAATTATCTTTTGAAAAGCGGAGAACCAGAATAATAAGCTACACGACACAGCTCCTCTGTGGAATATTTTTTATTATTCTCTTCACACAACGGGCTATTCAATCTGAAAATAAATAAAGATCTGGTGAAAATTTTGGAATTCCACCTATTTCCCCTCTCCTCCGTCGGCCAGACTATGAGTTTCTATTGGGTGGACTCTAACCAAAGGCAGCTGCAGACATTTTTGGACAGACATTCTCGATGACGGGGCAAACAGCATTTCTCTAATTTATCGCTGAAATAACAACACAATGATTAAATTCATATTTAAATAAAGGCATTTAAGAATTTAATATCTAATTTAATTGTAATTAATGATTAGTTGTAATAATTATCTATTTGTACAGTGTAGAGGTAATAAGAATTGTACTCCCAAATAACAATTAATGATAGAGCATAAAAGAATCAACTAGCCCCTCTGGATAACAGTTGCTCACTCACATTCTATATATTTAAAATAATTGTTAAAATTAAAGAATCAATCTCCCAGTTATAAACATCGGAACAAATTTTGACAATTTTTATTCCTTATGAAAATGCAATTCCTTAATGACACCATGATACAGGGGTTGGACAAAATGATGGAAAAACCTTGAAAAATCAACAAAATATATTTTAATATGGTGTAAGTCCACCTTTTGCGGCAATTACAGCCTCGATTCTCCGATGTATTGATTCATACAAATTGTGAATTGTTTTCAAAGGAATTTTAGCTCATTTTTCAGTTAAACTCTCTCCAGTTCTTTTAGAGACGATGGTGGCTGAAATCGATTTCTTGCTTGAATCTCTAAAATCGACCACAAATGCTCAACAATATTGAGATTTGTGGATTGTGGTGGCCAGATGAGATGCTCAACTTCATTAGAATGTCCCTCGTGCCATTCTTTAACAATTCTAGTTGTATGGATTGGTGTATTATCATCTTGAAAAATGGCGTTCCCCTCAGAAAACAGTTCTTGAACCTTAGAATGAACTTGGTAGCCCAAAATTCCTAAATAGTTCGGCTGTTAATTCTTCCATGAAGCGAAATCATTGACCCGGCGGATTTCCAAGAAATAACACCCCAGATCATTACAGAACCTCTACCATGTTTTACGGTTGGGAGAAGGCAGTCTCCAAACGAACATTCGGCCGGAGGTCAGAAATATTGTAAAGATAATTAGTCAGAGAAAATCACATTTTTCCACTTCTCGAGGGACCAATTCTGGAGGCTACTGCACCACTCTAAACGCTTTGAAACATTTGTCTTTGAGAGCAGAGGTTTTCTAATTGCAGATCTTCCATGGAATCCAGATTTGTGCAGCTCCCGACGAACAGTTTTCGTGGAAACTGGTTTCTGTAGGTATTCATTGAGCTCTGCAGTAATTTTAGGAGCCGTGGTCTTGCGATCCTCTCTAACAATTAGATTTAGAGTCCGACGGTCTCTCGCAGGCAACTTCGATTTTCGGCCAGACCTGTGCTTTGCTGAGGACGTTTTTCCTTTTCTTTCAAAAGCAGTCATTAATTTTGAGACAGTACCTCTTGAAACGGCAAGCATTCGGGCAGTTTCTGTTCCACTAGAGCCTGCCATACAAGCACCAAGAATTTGGCCTCTTTGAAAGTCCTAGAGGTCTGCTATTTTTATAACCACTTTTTTAAAAAATTTTGTATAAAAACACATAGTCATTTTAAATAAACATATAAAATAACAAAAATGCCGACGTCCTGGCCTAGGAGTAGCGCGTCTTCCCCGTGATCTAGGCTTTCCGGTTTCGAATCCTGGTTCGGGCATTGTTGTTCTCTTCCTTGTGTTCTCTCTGTGAGGTGCGTAAATGAGCTCCCCCCCCCCTGTAAAAAGAGGTTGTGCAAGTGAGTGTGTGTGTGCTATCTTCATTTGAGCTAGAAGTCAGACTTCTGCCCTCGGGTGCTCAGGAGTCTTTACCCTCAGAAGCTACTGCGCAAAATTTGGCTTAAAATAGTCACACGACAAAAAAAAATAGTAATAATAAAGCTAAAAAACATTAAAATATGTCAAATTTTGATTGTCTATAACATGTTCAAAGATTATGACGCCAAAATTTTAGGTGTTGCCATTATTTTGTACAACCCCTGTATATTATCATTGGTCTCCTGCTCACAACCACTTTCTATTTTCGGAAGAATTCTTGTAAATTGGAGTTTACAAGAATTATCTCTGAACTCCAGTTTACTGCAATTCTCTGTGGGAAAAAACCTTGACAGAATCTTCCAAACACAGACATTAAATGAAATTTCTAATATACCGAGTACACCAATTTTTATTTCTTATGAAAGCTCATGACTCCTAGATATCCCATCAAGGATCGCCTGCCTCCTTTGCCTCCATTTTTGAGAAATAGTACTGTATGTAACTCTGACAGAGGATACCAACCTCAACCTAAGTTGACAATACGCAAATTTCGCCAATTTTCTCAAAACTGGAAGGCGAAACAATGACAAATGTAGGGAATATAGGCTTTCATATAAACAAAGGGGGGCAAAATCGGACTAGTGAAAGGGGTTGGGGGCTGGTTCAATAGCTTGCCACATTATTTGAAATGTGTAGATAACATAATATCAAATGAAATATTCCGATCTGATACTGGACACAAATTTCTATATTATTATTTAAATCTATAACAAAATAAAATAATGGCTAAAACAAGTGAAAATAATAATTATTATTAAACTAGACCATTTAACGATATTTTAAGCGTAATGATTTAAACTCATGTTGATTAAATGGACACTATATGAAATGCAATCAATCAAATCAATTGTTAAAGAACTTTCCTAGATACATTTGGATTGTCTGCCAAAATATAATATTTCGATTATAGTTATTATTTTAACATTTTTAATTTTTAAAATTAATTTAGCAAGTTAATAACTGATTATTTAAAGTAAAGTTACTACTTAATAAGAATTTGAGTATTAGTATAAAATTCTCTTAAATTAAAATATTTATCTGGATATTTTTTCTGGTAAATATTTTTTTTAACTAATAATTTGTACTTTTCAAGCCCTTCAGCTAAAATATTTATAAGTTCTTTCAAAAGTAAGAATTATAGTGAACAACATGGGGAAATATTCATACATTATAAAATTCATGAAGGTCTCTTTTACATTCGAAATGTTTAATAAAGTTCTTCTTTAAGGTCGACGCGCGTTAAAAAGTAGCATTTTTTTCCTCCTCCCCCCCATAGATTTAGCAAAAATTTAATAAGGGAAAATAAATTGAAAGGTGCCCATGTATTTATTGTCTGTATGATCCTAACACTCAAGACTTGTTTAATAATAAATATTCTAATTTTCCCTCATAAATTCTCCAGCAAGAGTTCAAAACAATCGATGTCATTAACAATCCAGGCAAATATTTATATATCATGTTGAAATCTTAGTCGACCACCCAAAAACAGTTCGTAAAATTCGACCATGATTCAGTTATCATCATTTTAGTTTTTCTGTACAAATTACAGTTTGAATGAACCACAATTGAGTCAGAAGCTTAATAATCTGTCAACTTAAGATCGTCGACATCCGTCACACTGATTTCTTAACTAAATGACTGAGATCAGTTTGCAAAAATATAATATTAGATTCACTTCATGCCGATTATTCTGTGAATGCAGTGTAAACTAGAGGCTAAATGGACGACTACTGAAGATGTCCGATATTCCACTGACTTAACCGTTGCTAACCAGGATGTCGAATTCCTTTGTTTATTATATAATAATTTGAGAATGGTATTTTAATGTATCCAGGTTGTCAAAATCAAAATTATCATATTCTTTGATATGTACCTATACATCTCCTTCCGAAACGATAATGATTTTACGGATAAAACGTCTAACTTTTCGACGACGGGGATAAGTACAAGCGCTTTCCGAAAAGGCGGTAATTGTCCTCTAGTGTCGCCGCCTCTGACTCTTAATGCCTCTTGCAAATGAAAATAAAGCTGTAATAAATGAAAAATAAAAGATAAGTTCATTTACGGTTATTTAATCACAAACTGTGATTAATAAATTTTATCGTAATCTTGTAAATCAAGATGGATTTCTTTAGCAGCTTTGCTCATAAATTTTGTCGGATTTAAAAGAAAAATGACGTAAAAAATTTTGCAGTGTTTCTCTATATTACCACGATCATCGCATTACTGAAAAATCAATAGAAAATTCAATCGGTTTTCATTCAATAGATGGCAGCACATATTTCTTTACAAGTTTAATACGTGTTTTACTCATATTTCGAAACTTCTCAAACATGTGATAAAAAAATGTCATTTTCAAAAAGATAATAATTTTCGCAAGTGAAAAGTTTTATATAAACCTAAATCAAAAACTTTTTACTTTATTTTCCAAAAAATTTAGAATACTTCAGGAAAATGCACTTCAACTTTAGTTTTGTTTTGGTGAACATGAGGTGGAACTAGTTTGTTTTGAACTTTCACTTTCATGTGGTCTGAACTTGAAACATCTATGCAAAATTCTGCTAAATTTTTGTCATTTATCGTAAATATTTTTTCTGCGTATCGAAAGAAGTATTGATAGGTATGTTTTTATCTTCTAACGCAAGTATGTAAAAAGATATTTTATTTAGTTTTTGCTTCGTGATTTTTTTTTTTTCCTCTCTGAATATAGGCGTTTTATGTAAATAATGTGTTTCGTTTTCAGTGTTATCATAGAGACTGTATTTTAGTATCAGACTATGGATTGGCTATTTTAAAAATTTGAATAAATATTTTAGATAATTCTGTTGTGCCTGTTATTAGTTGTATTTTTTATATGCATTTCCGATGAAGTGCTTTGATATTCGAATGCATTTTAATCCAAGTATTTCGAGTTGCATCCATAATTAAAAATTAATCATATTATAAAATATAATAAAATGAATGCAGATTTTTCATAAGAATTGAAAGAATATTGTTTTTAAAAAAAAATAATCTAGTTATTATTTAATGTCTGAGAAAGAGTTGTACTAAAGGCTTTCCTAATTTGAAAAGCCCCTTCCCCCTGTTTGTGCTATATGAACAAATTTTGTTTCTATGTTCAAATCTTTATTATTATATACTATGCCAGTTATTTAAAATTAAAAAAAAAAGATGGATAAATACTAACTATTATTATTCTTTAACTATCATTTCACCAGTGACAATGATAATTTTCTTAACAAATTTTATTATGAATCAATGTGTTTACAGTCTATAATTAATAATTAATTTAATATTAATTTTTACCGATTTTCAGATTTCCATACATGATTAAATATGTTGATAAAAATTAATATTTTTTCTTCTTTTTGCAGTTTGAATACCAATATTTATGTATATGGGAAAAGTTTCACTGGTTCTGAGACTCTTGTGTTCTCTCCAGAAAATGATGACATATTATTAAGAAAATCATATTTTACAAAGTAAAAGTGTTATAGCAATAATTATAATTTTCATTTTATGAAAGGATAAATTCTTCATTGGATTTAAAAACAGGTATGCTTGAAGTTCACATTTGATTTCATTTTTAATAACATTTTGCATTATTGTAACATTAAGATTTTGCCATTAAAAAAATTATGGATTAATTTCTTGTATTAGTTTATTTTTCTAAATATATTATGTTTTTTTGAATTATATTTTAACTGAATTTCTAAATGTTTGAGCTTTTTATATCCTTAAAAGACAGATTAATGTATTAGTTATGGACGAGGATAACTGATTATTCATTTTCCAATCATTGATAATGGGGAAATAACCTCTTATTTGCATGTAGTTTAAAATAAGAGGCACAGTGCATATTTTAAATAGTTGTTCACTGTACTTATTAATTTTATATAGTGTACTGTGTTACAGAAATGCTATACACTATTTTGAACAATTATTATTATATAATTAACTAATCTGATTGCTAGATGAGTCTGAAGTAAATATATAGTATTTTTTTTTCTTTTCAACAAGTTGTCATTAGTGGAAGGATGATAGTTTTTTTTCCTGATCAAATTACAGTTGTTTAAGGTCATATCTCAAATCCACTCATCTTTGGTGTTTTAACTATTTTTTGCAGAGAGGTAAATTTAAGATGTATTTTTAAATTGTCTAATTTTCATCAAGTATCTTCTCTCCTTTTGCCATTTTTTTTTTGTTAATGGTTTCATTTTTATGTTATAATGGTAAGAAAATATGCTGATTCTCTTTCACTTTTCTTATGGTCTAGGATTTTTAGGTCTATACACAAAGTGATTTTAAACTTTGAATGTTGTAAACTTCTTTAAATAGAAAATTCATTTCAAAGAAATAATTGAAAATGAAAAAGACAAAATGCCCTTTCATCTTTTATTTAACATTATAGGTACATGGTCTTTCTAGGAGATATCAAATGAAGATGAATTGCTTCTTTGATTGAAAATTTCTGTCTTTATATCTCACTTTTATATGTCTTAACATGTTGTAGTTTTTTACAAGCTGTCTTTTGTTTTTAATTAAATATACAGATAATACATATTCTAACACACCAGCATAGCTACTGTCTTTGCATATTGACATAACTGCAAACAAATTAAAAAGTGATAATAAATAAATTATATAAAAAATGATATTGAAACCATAATTTTGATACTTAATTGTTCCATATAATAAAACAAGTATTTCAGAGTGAAACAATTACTTCTATTTTGCTTGATATCTAATTACAAAAGCATTCCCAAAATTGGTCAATTTCGAATGAGCTACCTAAAATTTACCCTTTTGAAGAAGAAGAATCTTTAGGTGCATAGTCTTTGGAAAAGGAAAACTATATATGCTTTTTATCACTTTGTTCTTTATGCACTTGATTTAATAGTTACAGGTTCTTCTTGATTACTGTGTGCAATCCAAAAATATTTGTTACCAATTGAGTTGTTGAGCAAAACTTTGTACATATGTATTGGTTCATCCAAGCTGAGGCATGATTCTTGTATTGAGTAGACTTTATTATTTTAGAAGAATAATTCCAATATATTTTCTTTACATTATTTTTTGTTCTATACAATTACTGTAACATTTCATTGAATAAAAACAAGTGGTTGATGTCAGTGCAAATGACTGACATTATATTCCTATTTTTAAAGATATTTATTCTGAAAGTATTTCGTAAGCACTGGTAATATGAAAATTGATTATCAGTTTCAAGAAATAAATTGCTGAATTCATAATTTGCAGCTGAATTTTAATGGAAGTTCCATCCCCATCCCTTCTTACTAATAAATTGCAGAATTATATAAATCATATATACAGGCATTATAAGAATTTTTAATGAATAATTTATTTTGCTTTACGTTTTTTTTATATTGAAGTGACAAGGCAATGATATCGCATTTTTCTGAAGAATTAAAAGGAATATATATATATATATATATATATATATATATATATATATATATATATATCAATGACCTATTTCAAAAAGACAACTACAGAAATTAAAAATTTTTAGATGCTAACCTTTCAGTTTATTGTTGCTGTGTAAAAAATGAACACATCTCTAATTTGTAGCTTCTCAGCTAAGTTTGAAATTGTCTATGTTTAAATCTGCGAAAAAAAATTGATTGTCATTTTTGAAATATGTCTAATTAAACCAATTTTTTTTAAGTTACTAAATTCTTCAAGTGGGTTGCTTTTATCTTTTTTTTTCTGTATTGAACTAAGAGCTAAACAACTGAATTCACAAGTTTTGATAACTACTGTGTCATTACTAACGTGTAGATTTAAAATCAAATTATATGCTATGCTATTCATTTATTAAATAATGAATCTGTTTTTCTTTGAAGCCATGAAGAATGAACCAGAAGTTCCTGAAGCTCCTGAAGCATTATGCTTGTGTTCTGGACAAGGCAGCATACAAGCTAAAATTCGACCTGGTGTTTGGATACCAGGTATTAGGTCATTGCATGTTTTTGAAGAAACCTGGAAAATAGCTGCTAATCCTGTTGTTTGTTCGAAGGATGTTCTTCAGTCTGTAGCTAAACTTCGTCGTAGAAGTCTGCGTGGTAATGTTTTCACTATAGGATATGTGGAAGAAAAAGCTGAATGTAGTCGAGTTGAAATTCTTGTTTTTACTCGTTGTCGATATGTGTATGTTCTTCAGTTAAGATTTGTAAATGAAGAGTCAGCAGGTTGTATTGGCCATGTAAGAGCTTTTTCAAGTGGTCTTTTACCATCTTGGTTTCCCCTTAATTTTATATTTAGTTCTATTCTGTTTTTTATTCCATTTTATGATAGGGGGAGGAATGCCAAATGGATAAATACTTTAAAAAGTCAAATGACTATTCCTATTGATGTTGTTAAAAGTGGACGGAAATGTTAAAATAGAGTATTTTTCATATTTCTACTCAGGAAATGTTTATATGCCAAAAAATTTATTTTTATATCAAGATTAATAATTTTGCCTGTTATTTTTTTGTCTCTTCATAAAGCTTTAGTAGGAGTTTTGTAATTTGTATAGCATATTAGTTTACTTGATTTAATCTGGTCCCTTAAAATATAATATTTTACTAAATTTCTACATTACTCTTAAATGAGCAGTTTTGTGCAATATGAATTTCTTAATCATGTAAATTTAATAACTTATTGCTTTTAGATTACCCCTAATTCATAGAACAATAATTTGCCTGGAAGGCATGTTAAAATATTACAATGGCTTGTAAATATGATTAATTATTTTTAAGCTAACACATATTACAATTCTTATTTCTGATTAATTCATAAAATAATGTTTTTATTCCTTTCTTATGAAGTTAAATTAATCTAAGACAATAAATTGATTATTATCTTCTCATTTCAGAAATAATTAATTTGTCTTGCACTTTGAAATAAATGGTCCCATATTATGTTAAATAATGGTGCTACATGTGCTCTGTATAAAATTAAGTACACAGTGGTGGTACTTGTAATCAGGCTCCTTTTATTCTTGAATAAAATAGCTTGCTTGAAGATCTAATTGCAAGATAGTCTCATGCTTTAATTTAATTTTTTGTTTCATGTTTGTAAAAATGGAAATTTGTAATCCATTTTTCATTTTATTCCTAATGCACTAAGGGTCTAAAATTTTTTACATTTTTATTTTCTTGATGAAGATATTATATTGTAATATTTTCGGAGCTTAATCATCATTTAATTAATTAATAATAATTAAATTTATTTCCAAAAAAAAAGGCACCATTTGATAGAAACTTGATGAAAAAGTGATTACATGATTTCATATTGTTTATAAAAATAAATTGCAATATGTATAAAAGACTGAAATATTAAAAATAATAAAAGTAAGGATGGTTTTAAAAAATATTTTTATAAATGTACTATGAAGTTACATTTTTAAAAAATGCGATGGGGGGAAAATAAAGCGTGAGGCACTCGAAAACAATGCTTTAAGGGAAACCAAGTTATTATAAATATTACAAGAGAGAAAATGCTGAAGCATTCGTTAAAAATATATTAGAAATTAGCTTGAAATTCCAATTTATTTCCAGTTATTTTTAGCCTTGTCTCACACTTTTATGATTTAGTGGTTATAGGATTATATTCTACTTTATAGTATGTTAATAAATGCTTCTTTAAAAAACTTATTTTTATTACTTTATACCAATGTGCATTCTTCAATGCTTGTAAGATATTCAATATTTTGTTAAAGATAAAACTGAAAAGTTGAAGAGGACAATATTTTTGTTATTATGTAAAGTTATATGTTGGAAAAGTATTATATTTTTCAAATTCATTAAAAAACAACTTTGCCTAGTATTTTACTGAATATTTTAGACGTATGCTTGAAGTTGTATGCAAGTATTGAACAACAACAACAAAAAAGTATTATTCTCAGCTATATTAATATCTGAAAATATAATTATGTTGTTACTCTTAGGTTTAATTTTTGAATTTAGGGACTTAACAGATATTTTTGGTTTAAAAATGAAATTTATTTCCGTGTGAAAGGATAATATTTTTGCATCATGTATACAAATGAATAGTATAAATTATTTGGAAATTTTTTTACTTTCTATTATTAAACTTTTATTGGAAAAAAGTGTATGCATAAATGATTTTTATAAACAATTAAAAGGCAGAAAATAATATAATAACAATTTTTTTTGTTTTGACATGGGTCGTAAATTCGTAATAAAAATGTAATTGAGTGAAGAAATAGATAATAATATAGTGGGAGAAAAATTCTTGACCAAGTTAAGTAAACGACGAGGAAATGATTAATTTAATCGAGAACCAGCATTAGATTTCAGCTTCAGATCTCTTGATAAATGGGTTTCACATTAATTTACTGATTTGTAAGCAAATTCAGTCACTGCCAGACAGAAGGAAACCGTTTTATTTCCCGATTGTGTAATCATACGAGATTGGATGTGTGTCTGCTTTAGATATTCTTCTCAACAATCCAGCTGTCATTTGCCTGGTGCAAGGGAAAAAAGTTCGACAGACGCACATTGGCCCACAAAAAGGCTCGATTGTCTCATAGGTGAGATCACTGGAATAATTTTTTAGGATTTTCTTCCCAGTGGATACTGAATCAGTGCCGAAGTGTATTCGGGTTATATGTACGAACTTCATTATATTTTGAGGCAGAAAAAGGCTTTTCTCAAGATATCCATATACAGTGAAAGTCATGAAGTCAAAGATTCAAAACTTAAATTGCTAACTTCTGGACCACCTTCCATACTCGCCCAACTTTGCTTCCACTGACTTTTACCTTTTCTTGTCTCTACAGATTCGCTTGAACAAACTCAAACCGAACACTTCTGAAGACGTTAAAAATGAGAATATCAATTTTCTCATCTCGAAAACTCCCGATTCCCCCCTCCCCCTTTTTCTTTGAACGAGCTGTTCAAAAGATAGAGATGATTGAATGTTTTAGATATTAATAATGAAGATAATTTCTAAAGACTGGGTGGCTCGTAGACCAGAAAACCAGGAAATGCCAGGAAAATTTATTATAAAAGTGGAATTTTTTTTTTAATAAATCGATAATTTCTATCGAACTTGGTAATTCGCTGGTATTTTCTCATAAGTACAAATTCCCAATAATGAAAATCAAACTTTTTCTGATAGTCTAAAGCAGACTATGGAAGGGATAGATTAACCACCATATCTAATTTATTTCATATTCATATAAATATATAATATTTTCGCCGAAAGCTTCTTTTTTTTTCTTTTTCTGAACGACAAGTTATCGACATAATTAGCGAAAATATGTTTGCGTATTTTAATGGGTCTCTTTTATTTAAAAAAATATATATGGAGCTATTTCCCCTTTTTCTTCCTTCGAATGTCAAATCGATCATAACACGTGTAACGAGAGTGAAGGTGTCAATTATGGGTATTAATATTCAAAACTGGTTGCAAAATATGGACTCATTATAATTCTAAAGCAATTATTTTAATTAAATATTTTAAAATAATTAATTTTTCCCTTTTCTAGGAGATTTTTTTTTCAATTATGAAGTATCGGAAGTTATTCTATTATTTCCGTAAAACATTTTTTTTTGTTTATTTTTAAACATTATAACCACGGATTAAGTATTCATCAGATGAATAATGCTATGAACGATATTAAAATGGACGTTATTGCTAATATTTTCTTTGAACTTTTTCTTTTTTGTTCGTTTAAAATTCCCCATACATACAACAAAATGCTCTATAATTTAAAAATAATATTAAACACGAGAAATTAATTAATTTGATACATTATAGGTACAAATTTCTCTTGTAATTTTTTCAAAAAAAAACTTTTTAAAGAGAATTACAGTATTTTTCTGTTACGGCTTGATGTATATGAAACTATTTGACCCCAAAATTTCCAAAATGTATTCATATTATCTTTTTTTAAAAATTTATACCCCTAAAACATTTGTCTTTTTATGCACTGAAGAAAAAAAATTGATTAGGACTAATTTTCCACTTTTATCTATTTTACGGGTTAAACATTGAGCCAGCGTGTAAGCGATTTTTTTTTTTATTATTATAGTTAATGAGCTAAAAGTCAATGCAGTTTTGATTTCATTGAAACATTTTTCTTATTTTGATGCAAAGATTTCATTTTCTATTTGTAAATGAATTTCTTTTCTGTTAGTAAAATTATTGTTCGGTTCTGATTGGCATGTTGGTAAACAGTATGGATAGGGGAGACCCCACTGGGAAGAAACAAATCATTTCATTCTTAAGCAATCCGCCAATGTGCATATATTTTTGTACTGCATTTTTCGTGAGTAAATTTGATAAACATTTCTGAGATATGATTGGTTGCTAAAAGTCGGTCTAGATGGGCATGTATCTTCTAGTGTTGGTTAATATATTTTCAAAAAAACAGTAGGGTTTTACATAATTGAAGCTCATCTGAAATTCAGTAAGTGAAAATAAGATAATTTTTTTTTGTTATTTTTCTGAGAATTAAATTTTATTTTACATTGATTTTATTTAAAAGAGTAGAACACTTTTCCCAATAAAGTTAAGAACGTATTTTGCAATAATTGAAGAGAATAAAATAAAGCAACATCGTTCCGAAGATATTAGAAACATCCGAAAAATGTCATGGAAATGTTTAAAAAAACCCTGGAAAAGTCACTGAAAGGAAAATGCATCAATCTAGAGGAAGTTATTAATTTGAAGATGGCCTTCTGTCCCCATATGAATGTTAAATACTTAAATTTTGTATTTGTTCCGAATGGGCATATTTTTTTCCAGTTTAATAATAAAAATTTTATGAATAAATTGTTGCATAAATATGTTTCAGCTTTTAACTGTTATAATTCCTCTGTAGATTCATTTAATATAAATTATCTTTATAACTGTTTTATTCATTTGACTTTCATAAAAGCATAATTGTCTACTTAAATTTCATATTTGAATTAATGGTACAAAATAATTTTAGAAATTATCGTTATATTTATTATGTAATTTTGAATTTTAATGCAAATTATTTTGGATAAAAACATTGGATGTATTATGTGATAAATTTTACCATTTTTTTAATGGTATACAAAGACTGATCACTTCAATAGTTTCATCAATAATAAAGCATGAAATATGCTTAGTAGTATTTTAGCAATAATAATGAAGCTTTTTTCTATTTAAATCCATTTAATTTCAAAAGTAAATACGAATCATGTATCTAATGCAAGTTTTCCAATTTCGTGAAGTGTGAAATTTTAAATTTTCATTTTTCATGAATAATTATTGCTTTACTTGAATAGCCTTAGAAGTTTGAATTAAATAAATTAAGAATTCTGAAACAAAATTTTTCTATTTAATGATTATCGCTGAGTAAACTAAATCAGGTTAATTCATTTGTAAAATAGGTCGCTCAGGTTGAAATCTTAAAATCTGAAGGTTTTTCACACCAGGAGATTGAATTTTTTTTTATCATAATCCTGAAATTATTAAGTCTTTTGTAGAATGTGTATCAGTATAGTAAAAAAAAATTAATAAAAAAAATGACCGTTTTAGCTACAGCAATGAAAGAATATGGTTTGACTGGCATGTATTTAATTCGTATTTACCAGCTACAAGAAGAAAATTACATTAAAGTTTTGATTTCAGCCATCAGAAGAGTAGGATTATTAAGAAATGTAAAATGATTGAACGCTTGAAACTTAGATCTAAACTACATTTCAAGCGTTATCATAAGATGCAATGGCATCTTTTTGTAATAGAGCATATTCAATAACATCTAATTGGAGGAACATAAATTTCACTGAAAAAAATATCAATATGGGTGGACCATACGGTTTCTTCTATTATTATCATGTTTAATTAAAGAAGAACAAATTTTGTCAGATTGCCAATCATTATAAATGTTTCTTGGGATGTAGTTATTTTCAATGATGTATTTGACATTATCACTTTAAACTGCAAATAAATATTGCAAATTGCAAAAGCTCCAAGCTGAATTTCATTTAATTGCTTTTATTTTTCTGAAGGATAATGCAGTGAATATATTCGTTCAAATTTTAATGTGGCCTTCTTTTTAGTAAAATGTAAATGCCTTATGGTGTTAAGCAATATGACAACCACAATGAGATAAGTGTTCAAACAACATGGAAGCAAATTAACTCTTTAGAAATTAAAGGTATTATATGATTTATTGCCATATAAAATTTTGGAATTGATTGGTAAAAAATAGTCATAAAAGGCATTGAAGCATAGTTTTTTCAACCCTAAGGAAATAACTTTGTGGCTATGCAGTTTCGTTCGAAAATTAATATGCTTTGCTATTCATAAATATTTTTTTGTAGCCTTTTTATTATAGATGAAAATTCGTCTTATAAACTTATGTTTGTAATAATAAAAATTACCCTTTTTATTTATTTTGTCAACGTTTTTTAGATTAGGCTATTCAAGTGATCTGGACTGTATTTTGAACTGTTATTGATGATATAAGCAAAAGTTTGTCATCTGTAATGAATTCTATCATACAGACTTGTGCTTATAATATTATTTTGGATAAAAATATTATAAATGTTATATATAATGTTTTAGTATAATGTATGTTAAATTATATTTCATATTCTTGTCTTTTTACTTCAGTGATTATCTTCGAAATGTTTTGCTGTTGCTTATTGTGCACACAGTTTGATTCAGCCTTACGTGTGAATACCATTAGGTTATTTCTGCTATAGTCTAATCATACCAATTTTGTATTGAAAAATGCATCTAATATATTCTGTTGTTAAAGCTGTGATTTAATGATTATTTTCAAAGTCTTTATATTTTTATAATAAAAGTATAATGTAAATAAACAATGTTTTCATGAATTGTATTTGTAATGCTACAATTATTTAATTAATGCAAGAAATTTAAAACGACAACTATTCAGATTGATATTACATTGAATTTAATTTTTTTTAATGTCAACAGATATTAATACTCAAGTACACATATTTTGAAGCAAATTTGCATCTCAAAATTCTATAATATCTAAAAAATAATATTTGTTGAATTCAATTGATTTGTTCAGGGTTATCCTCTTTCGCTGACTTGCTTCTCTTCTTGTCATTTTGTCTTTTCCAGCAGCAACGATGACCTGAGGTAGATGTCACAGCCGATTCCTTTAAACCATTTGAGTGTAAGTAACGCCTAATTAGCTGCACCATTAGTTTCTGCAAAGAAATTTAAATTATACTTTCTAATTTAGAATATGAAATAATGATTCTCATATATGGGTATTATAAATATTGTGGTATGTGATTTAAAAGATAAACGCAGCTTTTAAAGAGATTCAGTTATTTTAAGTAATTCATTCTTTTCCTAATAGATTTTACATACATGTGCGCACGTGCACGCACGCACATCATTTTATTGCATTTAAAGACATATATTGCAAAACAGTAATATAAAATCATTAGATCTTGCAATATATTTAACGAAACTGCTCATTATTTAATGTTGAAAAGCATAGTATATTTATGAAGTTTATTTTGTGAAAATTCATTCAAGAGGTATTAGTTAATGGAAATGTATATCCAGTGGAGCGTCATTCATAAAAGCGTATGTGCGATTGTAGCCCATTTATGACAATCCTGGGCACAGCCTAGTGCAATTATGTTATTGTAATTCATATCACATTTCCCAGTTTTAAATTCTATTTAATGAAACGAACATCTCATTTTATGGTCTTTTTACTTCTTATTACTATATGTTTTTGAATGCAGAATATTTAGCGAAGTGAAATTATTTTAAATATCTCGCACATGCTTTAATCTTTTAGAATCTAGCAATTCTTAGTCACCTGTTAACAAGTTGGTTATTTCGTGCCAAGAGGTTTACCTAGACATTGTTAGTGAGAATTGATCATCTTTCATTACGTAACACCTTGCAGAGTAGGAATAAAGTATTGAAGAAATTGTACAAGTTGAGTCACTAGATGCAATGTTGTGCGAGCGCAAAGGAATAACTCGAGTCGCAAAAGACCGAATAGTTATATTGGGATTTTTTTCCGCTTTTTCAGATTTAGTTTTAAGTATAGCATTCAATCTGCAACTTGATTTTTAGCAAATAGCTTCTTTTTTTTTCTGAATAGAAAAATTTATTAATTTGACTTCCTTTTTGAATGTTTGTTCTGAAAATAATTATTGTAGATAAGGACTAGACAAATTTTAAATTGAAAACTAAAATAATAATAATATAAAGGATAATTTGGAAATTAAAATAATAATAAAATAAAAGGATTTTCTTAACTTCTAAAATCTCTTATTCGAAATGAATCAACAAATGGCGAAACATTGAATTTTCTTATCGTATTTTGTGTAAAATACGTTACTAGTTTAATGCAACCTACATATCTGAATGGCTATACATCCATAGAATTGACATTTTTTTTTTCCATAACAGAGTTCTAGAAGAATTTTTCCTTCTGTCACAGATCCATAGAACTCTGTTATGATGTCCAACATATGATTTATATTCTCAAAACAGAATCTAGAAATTACTTCAACATGTCATAACGAATAAATAATCTAACGAATAAATAAAATAAATTCCAGTTTAGTATTTTCCCTCTCTTACTTTTGTGCCTCATTTAAAGTTTGTTTATGTACATTTTAAAATATACTTCAGATTCTCCTCTTGAAACATGTTTATAACTATTTGTTTCAATGGTATTATTATTGTGAAATTAAATTCACGAGACCAAATAGGAGATTGGGACAAATACTTGATTTATCCCAGTTGACCATTTGTAACTACATTAAATGGCCATCTTTATTCCTAAAATAGTATGGGATTGTGATTTTAGTTTAAATATTTCGTATTTACGTGGCGCTTGGTGGGAAAGCAGAAAATCTTCGTTTAATGAGACTGACTTCTAGCGTAGGAACTTTTATTAAGCTACGAATTTGAGCTACCAACGTTCAAAATGATGAAAATTAAGTTAACAACAAAAACTGAATTAATTATATTTTTCTCTGAACACGACTGGAGTTCCATTTCTCATTCCTCTAAGCTTTAGAAAATTATCTGTATAAAAGTAGTTGAAATAAAGATAGTTTATAGATTTTATTCTACTCTATATAAAGGATTGAAGTATTGTAATAAGATCTAAATATACTAAAAAACTTTTGATATCATTCGACATTCTTAGAAAATTTATTCATAATCACATTAAAGATAAATAATAATTACGAAGAAAGTAAACAGAAAAAACACAAACCTCGTATTTTTCATCTTCGCACTTTTTTTCTAACCTTTCTTTTTCATATTTAATGTAGCATTCTTTCTGAAAAAAAAAAATAATATTACGATAACAATGTTAGAAAAGTACATACCAATTCATATTGATAACAACAAAAAGCGATTTTTAAAAATTTAATTTTTCAATTAAATAAATCTTCGCATTCATTCGAACATAAATCGTGTGCATCAAAGTATATGTGGCACTTGGAGAAGTTATGAAAAAAAAATGTGCATGTGGATGTATTAAATGGTATTGAATTATTTATTAATCAGCATTGGAACTTCGCGGACTTTTTTCGAGTTTTAATGAATACTTATTCTATAAAATATCAAAAGTCATTCGAATAAAAGTAATGTGACATAAGAATCACATGACAAACCTACTGTGCACGTCATCTAACTTCTAATTGCCCGTTTTGTTACACTGTGCTGTTAAATCCCATTCTTTTTGTGAAAGCGAGATGCGCAGTGGACTGGAAAATTAAATGTGTGCGCTGAGCATTTGAGAGGCAGTACGTGAGCATGAATTACTTCTATCTGAATTTCGAAATTACATTGTAAAGGGGAAATATTAAAGCATAGGTGGAAGATAGGAATCGGGGCGATTAAACCTGCTGGTGAAGTTTGGATGACAAACACTGAATACTACTAACTTACGAAGTAAATATTGATGTGTAAAGGAAATATTTACCTTTTCTGATGGTTTTAAATATGCAGAATATTTTTCTCCTTTTCCAACAGTTTTCATCCATTTGTATTGAGCCATGAACCATTGTATTGACGGCAGAAGATTAAAAGGAGGAGGTACCAAACAGCTAACATCAAATACACTTAACCAAAGAGTTGAACAAGCAAATTTCCACTCCATATCAGCATTTTCCTGTAATATGTTTTAGTAATTTTATTTAAACATTCACTAAAATATCTCTCAAAAAGTCATAAATATTATTTGCCAGTAAATGTGCTATTAGCTGTTCTTATAATCAGATGGAAATTAATTAATATTTTGCTTATTTAGAATTTTGATGGATTAAGAAATGAAAAATGTTCCGACTTCGACATCAACCTGTGCAGTTATTCCCTTTTAAGTCTTGCATTTATAATAAATACACGCCGTGTTTTTCGTACGAAGACTTATTTGATGAACGTTTACAGGGGGATTCGAATGAAAACGATCTGACTAGATGAACTGTAGCATAAAAAACATTGTTAATTATAAAATTCGGACTAATTTTTATCATTGTATGTGCTACTCTGGAATTAGAGTAGCTGCTGAGGGTATGATTTTTTTTTTATTACAAAGAAGAGATTACGTATTTTTGCAGATTCTCAACGACTCGCCGTCCACGACGCGATTGTATCGAAGAAAGGTGACCCATTGATTCGAGAATCGGATATAATGTTCATTGTTTTTTGTAGATATGGTGATGATTCTGTAATTTTATGCGAGTGTTCTAAAACCCATATCGTGACTGTTATATCAAAATGTCGTATGTTTGTTTTATCAAAAAATGTGCATTACTAAAAATGTGTATTATTAAAAATGCGTATAGTTAAGTAACATGTTCTCGTAAACTGTTGTATGGGATATATGGTTGTCGCAAAATGCCATATCTAAGAGTGATTTCAGTTGTTGCGTCAAGATGCCATATATTTTAGTGTTTATTTTATTTTATTTATTTTTTTTACATAATTTGGATATAACTGCGACAGTATCTTAAAATTTTATATATTTACGCTATCCAACAAATGGAAATATGTTTCATAGACAAATGAAACTATATTCCAAAATTTTAAGACAATCCAGTGCAAATTCTCCTGTTTATTAGATTGTTCATATAACATTTGATTTAGCAAGGTCCATACGTTGATTTGCCGTAATATTAATAATTTATTTGTATCAACGAGGAAATTCATTGGGTCTCTATAAAATTGCTTATATCTCGTTTCATATAATATTTTCTGCAATAAATCTGCTCTAAGCGGAGACTTCAAAGTGAAACAAAATGTTTTGTGATTGCGAAAGTAGCATAAGCTTTATTAGATTCTTGATATTTGCTGGACTTTTCATTATTTGAGTCGTAATAGAAAATCTAAGAAATAAATTAAGATAAATTAAAATGTGATACACAAAGGAAACCTAATAATGCATATTAACGAAAGGGAACCAAAGACAGTCACAGTTGACAATAAAATTTAATAATACCAATAAAGGAATCTGACGTAAATGAAATTGAAATTTTGCATTCGTTGCTATGAAAAATGATAGTATTGTTTATCATCAGGTTTCATGAAGTTCATACCATTAACAAGGAAAGAATGTTCCAAGTGGCAAAACGAGAGACTGTTGCTTTAGAGGTTTTTGTTAAAAAAATAAATAAGAATGATCTAAAAATCAAATGTAATGAACAGTTAGAAAGATTTCTTCTATTTCAAATAGTGTTGTGTTTTAGAATATTTGGGCATGTTCATTTATGTTATTTGAATTTTAGAACTAATGTTATTCATTCAACTTTCAACCTATTTTTTTTATTATACACAGTTATATTAGAATTAAGACAATTTAGAATTTTCTTCTCATTTGCTGCAGATCACATTCATCAGATTAAGAACTCTGTTCTTTTTTTTTTTTGGCACATTTATCACTTTTATGACAAAAGTATCATATTTTTTTATTATTATTAAAGCTATTTCTTAACTGCAGGAAATGTATGGTGTTTATTTGAATTTTCAATACAAAACATTTCATTGTTTTTGGCTATGATCAATGTCTGCAGCTGTTACTATCTAAGGGCATATATAGAGACAAATCGACGTTTAACTACTTTTATCCCAATTTTCCAACTTTTATAAGAGTTTGAAAAATGAAATTTACTTAACGATAACGAATATGCTAAATATTTTTCACAAATGTGTTAGATGTATTGTATTATGTTATATCATAAGAGAAAAAATATAACCTAATCATATTTGTTGCTGTTTGCGAATTTTAAAAAATTCTTTATAACTCATTTAAAGCGTAGAAATTGGAGATTTGTAGTGGTGCCTGAATAACGAAGAAATATTGAATGAAATCTATTCTTTTCTCTTTTAACGATAAATTACATGTGTGTTCACAAGTATGCCATGCATGGCACAGAATTTTATAAAATAGAAAATTCATAAAAGGGAATATCATTAACATTAATTCGTCTAGTTGGCAGCGAATTCTTATGTTAAAACGCATTTCTCCATTATAGCAAAGATCTCAAAAATATTTTGAAATTTTCAAACCAAATTTACTAATTAGAAAGCTATTGTGCTTTTACAATAAAATTAAATTTGTAATACGTACTTGAACTCGCTGGTAGCTTTCTGCCATCATTCCGATTAGCATATTCAGAATTACTAGACAAGCAATAAAGTGGTACATTCCCCACATTCCGTATCCAACAGCTTCTGTGAAGTAATGTCTATTTTCATCAATGATTATTTCCTCCATTGGCACTTCTCCATTTGTTTTATTTTGGCAGTTATAGATATCCGCGAAGTGAGGTTCACCTTTGCCAAAAATTGCCCAAAAAAGATTATTGCTTGTTTGAAACAGCCTAGAATAAGAAAAGTATAGACATATTATTTCACCTTTATAAACACAAATGCTCTTCTACGTAGAGCTCCTCGGCTAGACAAATTTCTGAAAAAAGATTGTTTACCAAATCTCCAGATTCGAACCCAATAGACATATTTAATGTACTCTTGGCAGGACGATTAAAACTTACTTCCCCTTAAAGAATTTAGAGACCAATTGCTGGAGCAGAGGGACCGATTGCCAAAAGGACATGTATTGCCTCATTTCAAATTCTAATTTCGTTATGAAAGTTGTATAAGAGATGATTATCCACTTAATAATCAATTTTTTTGTTCAATATTGTAACCTATGCACAGTCTTGTGCGTGTACCATAACTGTTGTATAGTTAATTTTTGTATTATATCAACTTATTTACATAAGGTGGAATTATTAAATAGGCAATCCCTCAAATTTGGTGTTCTTGACACCTCGAGTTTTTTTTTCTGTATTTTTAAAGTAATTTAATTTTATTTCTTACTTAAGGCCATAGCCGAGGCCTGTTTAAGGCTTCGAGTCTACGGCCGTTATAAAGGCCGTAGACTCGAATTTAGAGAAATTAAATCAAATATTGTTTACAGTTTAGAACTTTATTCCCGCAACATTTCCAATTATTATCAATTGCTAGTTTTATATTACATTTTTTTATAATTTAAAAAACGTCTAGTCTATCTTTTAATTAAATATTATTTAGTTGGGTTTAAAAAGTTTTACTATTTTATAGACCCCCCTGGGGGCACCTCGAAACGAGGATGAGATGCTTCCGGTATGGTGGTTGGATCTCGCCACCCTGGAGGGAACACTAATAGGTGGGGGATCTAACTCCTCCCATCGATGACGGGACGTACTTCCTACGGGAAGGGTTGTACCGTGGCCGGTGATGGTCCTTAGGACTCAACCACAGTTCCCGCCAATTGCTTTAGCGGCGGTCCGGTCATTCAGTTCTATGGTTTAAATCCGTGTGCCTTCGGGCGGGTCGGAGAGTTAGATGGTTGACTTAGTATTTTATAAAATATTGTCTTTGTAATATTACTTTTTTAATTTCACTGTGAAATTTTTTACATACAGTATACTGAAACTAATTATCTTCAAAGTAGTCCAAATAAATGTTTTATTATTTTAGTTTGCCAAAATTTGCTATTTAAAACTGCTTATATAGAAATTAAATTAAAATCAATAAAAAAATAAAGTTGGGAAGGAGAAAGGAGATCTCGATATTTTCATTGTCTGTAAACCCATGGAAGATTCTATCTGGCCTTTCCGGATAGGAATAGTGAATTCTTTCTTTTGAATTTTTAGCCAACGGACATTTAGAATGATTTTGATTTAAAGAAAACTGGCGCATGCTAAATGTTTTGAAAATTTTATCTTATGAATCTCCAAAGCAAAAAGGAGTGAATTGAGGGAATTGCATTAATAATGGTTCATTAAAAAATATCTTCAGAAATTCTGAAACAAGCCAGTTTTTAGAGATGCCAGCTTTCTTAACTGATTTTTATCTTTAGTTACTGAGGATATGCATTTTAAACAAATTGACAGCATCTCAAAAAAATCATCGCTTATCTTAAAGTGATGAAAATCACATGATTATCGCGTCAGAATTATTGAATCCAAATGAAAAAAGTTGATGAAATCTTCTGATTTTCACAGGTATTTATTCATTTTTATAATCTATATTCCATTGAATTTTGGGTAAGAGCTGTAAATAAATGGTATGAGCACCAAATTCTCCAACAATGACTTATTAAAAAAAATTCATTTCAAGAATGCATCAAAACAAGAAACCCAAAAAGAAAGTAAAATAAAATGTTGCATATTTTCATGACTGTATAGACTTTTTTCCTGTTAAAACCTGTTATTAAAGCTTGTGTTTATTATTTAAAATAATGCACCGTATTTATACACTTCGGAATCATTTCCTATACTATAGATTTCAGATTCGTTATTTTAAATTATATTTAAGAGTTTAGTATCTAAATCGAAAATAGCATCACAAATCGTACAACAGACTCCTTATAATATGTGAATTCCTATAGGGATGCACCGCTGATATAGGGATGAGAAACTTCCGGCATGCTGTTTGGTTCTCGCTTCTGTTGTAGGTATAGTAATATTGTGGGGGCTGCTACCTCTATATTGATTACGGTCATAGCCTTGTGTGAGGGATGAACAGATGAACGGCAAACTAACGAGAAATATTATGCTTTCACTTCAGTGCCCGCTTTAATTTTCGAGGTGATTTGATCATTTAGATTACCCCGAACTCTAAGGCAGAGCGAGGGTGTCGCCTTGTAGTTATAATATACAAATAAATAATATTAGAACAGTAAAGTATCTGAAATTTTCTTGTGTGGCTTATGAAAATAAGTGTACCTCAAAACATTGGCATTAGAGTTACTACCTAATTATTTAACATCATAATTACCCTTAATAATGTAGGGTGGCATTGTAGTGGCATTGCAGTACAGTGGATGGCATTTTTTATCATTATGAAGACAAAATGAAGCGAAATAAATCAAATTCGGAATTTAAATTGCCATTCAATCTGTTATCCTATTTTTAAAATTGCAAATAGTTTTCGAGGTATTTTCTTAGCAGTGAAAGAATATAAATATCATTTAAACATCTGCTTTTTAAAAACTGATTTTCAAATTTTGTATCTCAGGTGAAAGGAAAACCGATAACAATAATAAAAAACTGTAGAAAAGCACTGAAAAAAGCAATTTTTGATCAGTCTGTAACATTAATTACTTTCTAATTTTATTCTTATTTTGAAACTTTTTTCTTCTTAAAATGCAGAAATACCACCAAAAAATACAACTGAAATTTATTTAACATGATTAAAAAAAATCATTTTAAAGTATATATTTAGAATTCTTTTAATGATACTATTAAAGATATAGCATTTTTTTTCAGATTTTGCTATCAGTACAAAATTCTTTTTCTTTTCAGCTCACTGGTACTTGTGATTCACACTTCATAATTCTACTGCTTGTCTTGTAAAATTGGCAATAAAATAAACATCAAAATACCAAAGTGAGAAAATCAATTTTTCTTTGAATTTTAAACATTTGCTTTTAATAATAAATATAATAATAATAATATATATATATACACACACACTAACAAACTGCTACAGATACTTTATCTAAAGGTCTCTAGGATAAAATCCTCTCGTAGTTAATTGTTTTTTCTCTAATTACCTTGTTGATAGTTTACTACTCTTTTCTATTATATATTCCAGTCTATGATGATAGGAGTTATTACTAACAAGGGAAGACTAGAATCGATTATACCGCAGGCGACTGAAAAGACCTACAAATCTCGCCTCCCAATGACTTGGAAAAAATATCCTCCAGACCGTTATATTAGGATATTTTGGAATTTCTTTATCTCCCTATTTAAGGGCTATATTGCATTATATTGTTAATAATAACCCAAAGAGAACACGAGGCCTTTCAATATTGTTACGATATCATCATAATATTATGTAGTATTCAAAATATCGTAAAAATATCTTATAATATTTTGTGCCGAAAGGGAAAATTCTTAAGATATGGTAATTAGCCGAAATACCGAAAGATATTATTAGATTGTTCCAAAAGTTTCTTTCTCATCGCGCTATGAATGGCCTTATCTGGCTCTGCTCGTGCAAACATGCAGGCTTATCTATTTGCCGTCTATGTCATCGGTTTCAGTCGTACCAGAGCTCTTATACAGAACGTTTCGTTTGTGCCACAGTCTGTTTTAAGACTTTCATTCACAGCTTTAAACATGGGTAGAGAAGGCTACATTTACGGCATTTTATGCTTTATTGTTTCGAAAAGGTGTTGCTTTTCATCATGACAAAGCGAGACCACATATTGCATTAGTCGTAAGAGAAAAGCTGTTATAGTTTGATTGGGATGTTTTACCGCATCTTGCTTACTCTCCAGATCTCTCTCCATCTGATTATTACTTCTTTTTGTCCTTAAAAAATTCTCTTCGCGATAAGCGCTTTAAATCCATCAGCGAAATAAAAGTGCACCTCGAGGATTATTTCTTATCCAAAACACAATAATTTTGGAAAGAATGCATAATGAGGCTTCCTGAGAGATGGAAGAAGGCATTAGAGCAAAGGGTTCTTATATAACAAAATAAATAATATCTTAAACAGTAATTATTGTATATTCATTTCATATCAGAAATAGGAAAGAAACTTATAGGACACCCTTTTCCACCATTTATTTCATATTTATACATTAATTATAACGAATGTTTATTACCAAAAAATATTTAAAAAATCGCACTTATATTGTTAAAAGCTATAAACCTAGGAATACTTACGTTTGAAATTCATTTCCATGATGATAATAATCGCCTCCTCTTGAGCACTGTTCCGAATTTTCGTAGTACTTATATATAGAATTCATGCCAATTGAAAAAGAAATGACAATAACGGAGAAAAGGACGAAGAAACGAGCCACGTCTCCAAGCATATGTTTAAAAGAAACTGTTAGAGGTCCGAGCTTACAATTCAGCTTACACCATATTATCAATCGACAAAATGCCATTATGGATGCAATCGCATAAATAGCATCTCCAACCAGAACTGGATCATATCCAGACATATCTCTTCTATCTTTTGGTCCACTTAATTCTCCTGTTAGATTCATCACAAAGATTAATTCTGAAATAACGAATAGGAGTGACATGATGAAGTCGTAACTATAGGTTTTGTACCAAGTTCCGATGCCTCGATTGCATCCGTTCCAGCATTTCAGTAAGATGTCGAGGAAAAATCCTAGAATCCATAGGCCGACTAATGATTCCGTTACTAAAGCTTGAAATGAACCGCTGAATCTGAAAAGAAAATAGATTTGCTTTATGCTCTTAAACAAAAAGTTTTTTTTTTTTCGGAATAAAAAAACTTTTTATTATTTAGCTGAAACGATTTAATGTATTAATTAAATGTAAAAAATGTATTAAATAAATTTTAATACATTTCGATATTGTTAAGAAAATGTACAAAATTACACAAGTGGCATTTTGGTACCGACATCATAATTTTAACGAGGATAACACATCATCACCCTCCTATCTAACACTTTACACCGCCTTAACAAAATACAGAATATTACTCTACATCTCCTCACTTGGAATCAGAATTGCTGATTATTTAAGAAATTATAAAGGTATAGAGTGCTTTTTTGCACTAAAAAAAGCTGCATATCTGGCATGAGAACCTATATAAAAAGTAAAAGGGAGAAAATTAAAGTATGTACCAACTTAAGAATGAACATTTAAAAACTAATTTACACGCTGTTCTCACATACCTTAATTTTAACGCCACAAACACTAAGCGCAATATTATTGATCAAATGGACAGGCATGGAAATGAAATTCAAAATGCCAATAAACAAAATTATCGATTTTTAGATACTTGCTAGAAAACATTTCAGGAATGTGTTTTTATGAGAGAGAGCTTAGTTTAGTTATATTTATGTCCCGTTTCCAAGCAACGTAATTATTTTTAGTGGACCACGTAATTTTAAAACGTTGTGAGATAACAAGGACGGCATCTGTGTCAGCATCCATGTCTCCAAGCTTCCTCGTCGCACCAACAGGTGGGTATTTGACCTCGATGGGTTTAGTGCTCACCAGACCCGCTTAAACGGCGGATCTTAATAGGAATTGGATTGGAGTTCTTTGAAAGAGAGAGACAGAAAAAGAAAGGGGGAAAAAACCCTTCTTGTTTCTCGGGAAGCACTAAATTTTAATTTCAGTTATCTAATGGTGTATACTAGTTTATTCGGGTTGGAAAATCTGATGATTGGGTAGTAGATTTTGTTGTTATTGTTGTTGAGAAGATCGCTAAAGTTTCGGCCGACGAATTTGACTTCCATCAGCGACGAGTACGAGGCGGATATTTGATGGATTTGAATCAAGAATCTGCGATCCTCTGATCCAGTAATCAATACTCTGTCTTTGGAATGACAATTTAAGAAATGTTTCGAGTATTTCAATGCCAATACGAAAATGTCTATTTTTACTTCCATTGTTTTATATATACATTTAACATCATGTATTCTTATTATTAATGAGTATGGTATCAATCACAAACTGCACATTGGAAGAAAGAAATGCTTTCTTCTTCCAATAAGAAAATTAATTATACCAAGAAAGGAATGTTTTCTTCTTGATGTGCCTGTGTATCGTAATTATTTTTTCTGTAATAATTTTGAGCAGGAAAGTAAATAATTTTATATATATGTATAAAATCAAAGTCATTCCTTCTTATGAGTAAGATGATTTCTGTGAATCCTTAGAATTGTTCATTTTCTAAGATCGAATTTCATTTTGTCATATAAGATAGAAAGTTGCTAAAACAATAACATCGTTTTTTCCAACTGTTCGTTGTGAAGTAATATTAATTATCTAAAACGATAAAGTGAAAAATCAATCTACAAGTGAGCAATAGTTATCACTTTCAGTTAAATTTCAAATCTATTACCTAAGTATACATTTTTCGAACAATCGAATTTTACGATGAATTATAAAATAACCTTGAGAATTTCCGCTTTCTAAAACGTGTAGGTTAATAATGAATATTTCAAGGTTCTCTTAGTTGTAAGTCACACCTTTATTTGAAGGTATATATGCTGTCTTCTTCTAAGAGAAATGCCAGACATGCAATGTATTAAACCTATACTCTGCATGATGCATATTTATAATGTATTTTTTCTCCTTAAAAAGTAATGAGTAATTTGATTACTTATTAATAAATTAATAGTTTATTGCATTTTTGAGTAGAAGTAAGAAAAAGTTTTTATTATAGGAATTTTAATTAAATAATTTCAGTTAGTTCAGTTAAAAATGTAAGTTCAAAATTATTTTTCAAATTATTTACCGTGTTACATTTACATTCATTTATATGGATTTGCGACTTCAAATTGAAAGATTAAAAATTTTGGTACATAGGTTTAAAATGGGTTGTTATTTTTGATTATACAACGGTAAAGTAACATGTGTATCAAGGAATTATTGAAATGAAGATGTTTATATTTATTATCAGGTTATTTGAATTCCTAAATTACTGCATATCTTTTCTTTTCTTTTCTTTGTGTCAGTTTTTTCATTAACATTTTTTAGGCAGAAAATATTTTCAGACATAAAAAAGGGGGAAAAAAGGCAGAGAAACATCTTATCTTATTGGAAAAATATGCAGAAATAATATTTTAAACGATTAAATTGGAATATTTGTAAGAGTTTAATATTCACAAAAATATAAAATGCAATTTGAAAGATTAAGGAAGACACTATACATAAAATAACGTTTTATTAATAATATTTTAGTTGAAATGCAGTGTTTTTCTGATTCACAATCTTCAGCTTCCCTACTAAAATTAGGGTACCACTACAGCAAACAAAATGCTATTAATTCAAACAAAATGTACAGAAATAGCAAACTATTAATAAAATGGTATAATAAGCATATTATGAGAGCTATTTCAGTTATTTTTGCAGGAGATAAATAAGAGATATTAAGAATTTTGGTTATTATAATTCTTTGTTTTAGTACTAAATGTCACCAATAGGTGACACTAACTTTAAATCGCTGGCAAATTGTTTGAAATTGCTGACAATGAATATGCACAAAATTTACTGTATTAGTAGAGGAATGCAACAGAGATATTTTACCAAATGTTACATGGTCGATATTTCGAAATGGAAGAATGGTAACAAATTTTTTTTTTGACCTTACATATTAATTTTTTGCAAGCAAAACTTAAAATAAATATTTTTCTGAATATTGTCATTTCGATGAAATAAAACTGATAAATATACTCAAGATATTTTTTACCAGCAAAACTTTTAACTAGTAGAAAAGTAAAGTTACGAATTTATTATAAATATCATTAGATGACTTTTTGAATTTTAGAATTTTTGCTTGAAGGTTGCTTAAATTAACATATTAACTGATGACTTAAATATTATTAAATTTTTTTTACCTGTCACATAATAAAGTCATGAGTAATAAGAGTAGAAACACGCAATACGACGATGTAAAATAGATGAATCTGTTTATTGGAATGTTCAAGGCTTCAAGCTTTTTCGCGTTTGGCGCAAATGCATATGCAATGCAAATTATAGGCATCAGCAAAGAATGTTTGATAACATGTAGCACTCGCATTCGTGTTGTCCAGCTGTACCATGGAAGTCCTTCAACCCAAATCGATCTCAAGACTTGTTGGCAGTTTGGATGAGTTACAAACTGAAAAAAAAAACAATTAAAATCTTAAAAGCTGATGCAGTTTATATCAAGATTATTAAGAAATATGATCATCTTAATTGAAACATGTCTTCAAAATCCTTATTTTATTGAAGTATAACTCACGTCTATATCCACGAAGTATAAGTCACGTTCACATAGTTATTTTATAACTTGCCCAGTAGTGCGACTATATGATATTTCACACAGGTTCTCCTTGTAAGAACAAATTGTTTCAAAATATTGGTTATCCAGTTTTTCATTGTTTTCAGATTTTTTTATGGATCCAAATTATAGAACAAATGTACCAATCGAGCACTTCTACTCTCATTAAAAGTATATTCTCACTTGCGATATAAGTATGGTCTGGAAAAAGGAAGAATAAGTTAAATAATTGTTAAAAGTTTAGTAATGCATAAAGGGAATTCGAAATCGAGTTAATTAATTTTTTTAAAATTAAAAATGAGCAGTTATTGATAATAAACTTAAATCCAACAAACCCTTTTCCTCATACTCAAATTTTGATTGTATGAAATTGGAGTAAATTGTAAATAAACTTGTAACCAATAAAGCTTTTATAAAAATGTGCTGCGAGATTACGGTCCTCCCAGTCGCTCTGCCATAAGTAAAAATACAGTTTATTGCAAGGATTGAAATTCAAAACAGAAAAGTATGTTTTATTTTCAATTTCTTTAAAATTTTTCTTCTCTTAAAAGAAAGTTCTGCTCGCTTAAGTTACATGCCCTGAAGCCTGCAGTTTAGCTGTATTTGCGTCTACTTTTCTCATCTTAAAACAATTAAAGAGCTTTGTCTGAGGAGTAAAAAAAGAGGATTTGAACCTCTGTATGCCGCAGGGAATATACTTCAGAGGAACGATGTGCTATTTTCTGTAGGTTTTACCACATATATGTAGTTTCTAAATCGAGAAAAAAAATGATTACACAAAATTTCAATTTATGAACAGCAACTGTTGTAAAGCTCATAGGAATTGAAACACAAGGAACACGCAAAAAATTATTTGAGGAGTACTGATATCCGTAATTTTAATATTAGGGGTATTCATATCATTAACATTAACCAGTAACGCCAGAGCCAGAGGTGATGGATTAACTTATCTGTGTTATCCTATATAAAATAATTCCGAGAATGTCTTATGCTAGCTGGATGGAGAGTGAACAAACACACAAAAAAAAAAAAAGAAAAGAAAAAGAAAGAAAATAGTTGTATTTTATCGTCTATTGTTGCTGGAGGCTTGATACAAGTACCATAAGTTCAAAATATTGCCCATAAAAAACATCGTAAACAATCATTAATTATCTATGACCTTATACTGTTTCAGTTTGGTATGCTGGATCAAGAGAAGTTAAATCTTTAAGCGCCCAATAAATAATCATGAAACTCGCGCCATGTTTTTAGCCCAGTGTGAACATGCTGTAGTTGGAATTAGATTCTCAAATCATTGATAGCCCAGTCATAATATTCTCTGTCCAATGTAATATATCGAGTTCGATGACCCGAATCAAAAAATAAAAATCTTTTCACTGCAAGGGCGTAGGAAGTCAATGGTATTTGCATAGTCAATTCGATTGCATATTTCATTGAGTGGATAGTCGTCATAGATAAGGCTTATTGTCATTGGATACGTACGATACAATTAATTCTTTGAGATTCGAAGTCGCTCGTAATTTTTCTGATTTTTATTTGTGCGCTCTTACCATATTCCTTATGCTATGAAAAAAAATTTCTTGGAACTATTTTTGAAACTGAATTATTCCCACGTCAGATATCTGTTATTTGGCTATTGTTAAAGAACTCTAAACTGCGATTTGCAGCCATAAGCTAAGCTGATTGTCCCTGGCTACATACAATGCGATTAATTCTTTAAAGATTAGAAGCTGCTGGTAATTTTTTTGATCGCTATTCGTCCTTTTGCCATACTCTCGATACAAAAAACAAAAACAAAAAAAGAATCTTGAAACTATTTCTGAAACTGACTTATAAGACGGGTATCTATTACTTGGCCATTGTCAAAGACATCTAAATCGCAGTTTATACCCATCATGCAATTTATTTATTTTGTTAACTCAAAAAATTAGTTTATTTAAAAATTGATTCATATGTTTTAATTTTAATAATGAAGAATTAAGAAAAATGTATCACAGCCTTGTAATATCTTATCTAGATGTCTTACTTCAGTAATGAGCATTGTTATTGTACACGATGCATTTTTAAAAGGCAAAGAAGTATATTTACTTTTTATTCTATTTTTAACTACTCTGATAGACATTTACTGAATTTTCTTTACGTAATCTTTTGAACTTAATATTGGAAAATGCTGTTGGATAAATCAAGAGTTTCTAAAACCTTACTTGCTTTTGCCCGTAATGTACAGCTGTAACAAACCGATTCAACATTTCAGGTCTGGTATCAGGACAACCCAGTCTTTGAGAAAGCAACGTTTTTACTTCCTCGGTTGTTCGGCATTCGTCCAGCAGGTCTGCGGCAAAGTTGGAACATTTACGACTTAATTCTTTGTACTCTTTCTGAAATAGATCAAATTAAGGTACATTTTAAAATAACTTATGATAACAGTATCTTAATATAGTTACTTTAAAAAAATACGCATTTTGTAATTCAAATATTAGTACGATATGAAAAATGTAGTTTTAAGTCAGCAACAACAATTTAAAAGATAAATTTAACATCAAGATTATTTTTATGGAATGTTACAAGCCTTTTTGATATTACATGAAACTTTTTGGGAACTTACACAGTTTTTATCAGATTATTGTCAACTGAATTTTTAACTTTTTAACGCATGAAAACAATTCATTTTCAAGTATGTTTTAATATTCTCAATATTATTATATTTTGCATTTGAAGATGGATGTCACATCAACTTTTTTGTTTTTAAATATACATTGGATTTTATTTGTTATTTTAGATGATTAAAAAAAGAAAGGAAATGAAAAAAAAATTATTACATGGAAAAAAAACATAGTAATAATGATTAAAAGACTTCGTTTAATAGTTTAGCTTTAAACTATTAAATATAAATGCTGAGTGCTCATTGATCTAATCATGACCCAAAATCTACTTTCTCAACCGTTAGAGATAGATATATAGATGCAGATGAAAAACGATATAAATGACGGAAAAGACATGCATTTCATGTTGCTTCTCTTAGTAACAGTACTGTTGAAAAAATTAAGATATCTAAATTTTTATACAGTCTCTCGGTCCAATGAGTCATATTTAATAATATTTTCTTGACACATTAACATTTTAAACAAATGAAAAAAATCCACCAATCTGCGACTAAAACTGACAGAGTTATGAAGCTCTAAATATCATTATTTTAGACGATATTAGACCATTTCAAAGTCCACTCTCAGGAATATCATCCAATAAATGGACTCTTCATAGAAACTGATGATTGGTCTAAAATAATGAAATTCAGTTCAGGTTACAGATGAGTGAAACTTTTGTTTTTGTTTAAAATATCTGTGTATCAAGTATATTTTACTAAATAGGACTAATAGGATCGGGAGAAGGTATAAAATTAAGTTTCGAAATTTTTTACTAGTACATTTATTGACTAAAACAACAGAAAATATAATTCTTTATCTCACTTAAAGCATTTGCCCATTTGGAATTATATGTCAATCTCAAACCCTTTAGAAATTAACTGTTAGGGTAAGATTAGAGCGGGAATCTAGTATATAACTATCTATCAAAAATATTTTGAAATATTTTTTTCAAAATGAACAATTATTCATGAAATGATATTAAAAGAAAAATAAATAAACAAATAAAAAATAAATAAATGCTCCGTGAAGCTCCTATTTAAATGTACACAATATTTATCAAAATTTTGAAAATAATTTTTTGCATTTTGACTTCAAGATGGTTTCTTAAATAGCTAATGAAAGTTATGCAATATATATACATAATAAGGATAGTTTTTAAATGTTTACTTTTATTAGAGATGTGAAAAATAGATTTATTTTATTTTTGTTACTTTTTAATTTATAATTTATTACAAATATTATGGGCACTTAAAATCTATTTTTTCCTAAAACTCCTCTACTCGTATTGAATCAAAATTTAATTACATTAATTAACAGATAATTATATCCGGAAGATATAAAAAATAATGAATAATAAGTGAGAATAATCAAGTGTACAAATTTCAAAACTTTAACACAACAGGAAATGAGGGGGAAAATATCGATTAAAAATTCTTTTGCATAGTTAATAAGATGATAAACTGTACGAATACTGATTCAATAAGTTGTATAAAATTTTTTAAAAACTAAGATTTTATATTTGCTATGGTGAAAAAGTATTTTTATAACTTAGCGATACTTTATTTAAAACAAATTTTGCTTTTTTTTTTTTTTTATTGATTTTCAGTTTCCTTCAAAATAGGGTGAAAATCTAAGTTTGAATATGAAACATATTGGGAAGGAGTTCAAGATGGCGGACGGTGTGCTTGATGTGTTGTACGCGTCTCTTGAAAATCACTTTGAAACTATTGATATGGCGCTCGTTTCGAAGTGCAACATGAACCATGAGTTGAGGGAACAAGCCAAGAATGCCTTGGGTGAGTTAAAAATTGCAATTACTAAAAGTTTTGAACGATTAAAATCCGTTAATTATCGCAAGGCTTGCGAAGAAAGTCTGGCTGCTTTGGTTACAAGGCCATCTTATGCTGAAGTGGTATCGCCATCTAAGTGCGACTTTGTAAACAATTCGCAAAATAGTTGTCCTCTTATTGTCAGCGCTACTGAAAGCTTTGAAAGTGCCTCTTCCAATGATGTGCAAAAAATGCTAAAAGAAGTTATAAATCCAAGAGAGAAGAAAATAGGAATTAAAAATGTTAGAGCAATAGCTAATAATAAAGTTATTGTTCAATGTTGCTCCTCGGCTGACCGGCTAAATTAAAAAATTAATTGAAAACTAATCGTTTACTTCAATCGGCTGAACCAAAGGGGAAAAATCCGGCCCTTCTTGTTAAAAATGTGCCAAATGAAATAGACAATAATGAAATTGCTAACATAATATTTGATCAAAATCCTGACATCTTTGCGGACGGTGAAAGTAGCAAAGACATTAACTTAAAATTCACCTTGAAGAAATTTCCAAATACCAGACATGTTGTGTGTGAACTTCAACCTAAACTCCATCAAAAGTGTTTATTTTCTGGTTATTTACACTTTGAATGGTCTATTTGCAGGGTCGAAAATTTTGTAATAATAAATAGGTGTTTTAAGTGCCTTGGTTATAATCACAAAGCAGTGGATTGTAGGAATTCAGTTGCTTGTTTTAAATGTGCTGAAGAACATAAAAGTGAACATTGCAAGAATACAGCAAGCCAAGTTTGCGTTAATTGCATTCGCTACAATAAAAAGATAAAGGATGCCAATAAAAAAGTTGTTGTTAAACATAGACCTTTTGCGGATAAGTGTCCCACGCATATTTTTATGAAGAGCAGAAACATTTCAAGAATTTCTCATGTTTAATTCGCCCAGATCAAATCTTAGAGTTATTCAGCTTAACCTTCACCGCTCAAAGATTGCTACTCAGCAGCTTATTCTTAACATGGACACTTCGGACATAGATGTTGCTCTTGTTCAGGAGCCTTACGCTTATAATGGTTCTCTTCCTTTCTTTCCATCTTCGTATCGCACGTACTTCAATGCAGGTTGTGATACTATCAAGGCGGCGATCATTGTTCGTAACCAAGAACTTTCAACTTTTTTGATTTAAATAATGTCGATTACAATATGGTTTTTATTCGCATCACGTTCAATGCTTTCCAATTTATTCTTCTGTCCTACTATTTTGAACCCAACATAAATATTGATTTGGATTTAATCAGTGGAGTGTTTGCCGTAATAGATTGCCGTAGGCTAATCTGGGGTATGGACGCTAACAGTAAGTCCGAACTCTGGCATAGTCCAATTTCCGACTCTCGCGGTATTAAGCTCTGTGACTTTTTAAGTATGAACAACTTATTTGTAATTAATGAAGATTGTGGTCCTACCTTCAGTGGCTCTCAGGGCTCCAGCTATATTGATATAACTGTTGTGTGAACAGATGTGCTAGGTGACGTTTCATATTGGTGCCTTCCAGAATATGAATCCCTTTCCGAATCCCAGAATACAATTGAATTTGAAGTTACTGCGCCAACTAATCCTTCTACCTCTAACAGATTCAATAATTTTCTATATTTCAATGTTAAGAAGGCAAATTGGGATCGCTTTGACTCTTTTTGCAAGCAACCTTTTGTTGACATTTCTAATCGTATCGATTCTTGTGCTGATGTGGACACCTTAATATCTGTTATAGAAAACTTTCAAGATGTAGTCCTTTCTGCTTCTAAAGCCCCAATGCCTCAAAAAAAGATAAGAATGCACTGGGTTCCTTGGTGGAGTATAGAGATTGAGTGTATGAGGAAAAGGGTCAATGCTGCTAGGCGCAGGTATCAAAAAACTCGAAATTTTATTCTTAGAAATCTTTATAGACACAAGTATTTACAAATAAAAGAAAATTACAGTTCAATGCTTGAAGAGGCTAAAGTCCAATCTTGGAAGGACTTTCTAGAGGATATTAACGAACATAATGTTTGGAAGAAAATCTATACGTACGGTATAAAACAAAACTTCATGAAAAAAATTGAAGTCTCTGGGATTCGTCTTCCAAATGGTTCCGCCACCACTTCTGTTGAAGAAACTATAAGTGAGATTTATAAAAGATGCTTTCCTATCGATACTATTAATACGGATACTCCTTTCCACGGATTGCAACGAACTAATGCCTTGGAAAATTATTCTACGAGTCTCGATCCTCTATTTACTACTGCAGAAATAGATGGAGTAATTAACTCCCTTAAGCTTAATAAATCTCCTGGTCCTGATTGCATTCAAAATGAAACTTTGAAACTCATTCACTTGATGTTCCCCTGTTTCTTTTCAATACCTTTTAATGCTTGTTTACAGCTTATACCTTTCCGCGCTCCTGGAAGAGAGCAAATATCTTTTTAATTCCGAAAAATAATGACTTTCGTGGTCCACATTTGGACAATTTGAGATGTATCAGCCTCCTATCTACTATTGGAAAATGCCTTGAAAAGCTGATTGTTAACAGGATTTCCTCGTTTTTGCACAGTAAAAAACTCTTAAACGAGACCCAGTTCGGTTTCATTCCACAAAAATGCTGTGAAGATGCTCTCTTTTACCTGAAAGACGTAGTTGATAGTGGCAAGAAGAAAAATATGCTTACAATTTTAATTTTTCTTGATATCAAAGGAGCTTTTGATCATGCTTGGTAGCCGGGTATTCTCGTTTTGCTCAAAGATTTCGCTATTCCAAGTAACATATTTCATCTGGTTAGAGATTTCTTGAATGATAGATCTGCTTCTCTTACGCTCGGTCGTGTTTCAGTTTCCCGTTCCTTGCAAAGGGGCTGTCCCCAAGGCTCCGTCTCTGGTCCACTTCTGTGGAATTTAATTATGATCAGCCTTCTTGCTAGGCTTTCGAAGATCACAGGATGTGAAACCATAGCCTTCGCGGACGATCTGCTCATCTGCTTTCAGGGAAAATGTCTTGTTGATATTTTTGAACTTGCTCAAAGCACATTGGATGATATTTTAAACTGGGCAAGAGATTACAAAATGGATTTCAACCCGAATAAATCGAAGGTTATGGCAATTAAGAAAAAGAAAGTGGACTTTGACAGCAAGCAACTCTTTTTTGACAACATACGACTTGAAATGGTAAATAAAATCAAATACCTAGGGGTAATGCTTGATGACAAATTCTGTTGGAAAAATCATATTTTATATCTTTCCAAAAAATGGGAAAACATTCTGAAAGAACTTAATCGTTTCTCTTGCAACACCTTTGGATTGAAATCCAATGTTATTAGTATGATCTACAAACAGGGAATTGTTCCTTTTGTCTGCTATGCCTCTAGAGTTTGGGGTAATGCTTTGAAAAAAAAAAGATTAACTGCCGAAATCTTCGTAGAATTCAAAGAAGAATTTTACTTAGAGTTATACATGGCTACAGAACTGTAAGCTACGAAGCCTGCTTTGTCATTGCGGGGTTTCCCCCAATTGACCTTTTCGTCCTGCAAAATAAAGGTTTCAAAGATAATGTTGTAAAAATTACCCAAGATTCCAAAGTGTTTTTTTCCAATCTTCCACATCCTGCTGAACGTGTTCCTATCGAAATTATCGATTATAAGGATAATGTTCTTTGCAATTTTCCTGTAGTGTGTTTTACTGATGGCAGTAAACTCAACCACCGTGTTGGACTTTCTTTTGTTGTGTTTCAAGACGCAGTTGAAATGGAATACTTTATGTTTAGAATTCCTGATGAGTGTAGTGTGTTCCAAGCAGAATTGCTGTGCCTCAGTAACTCGCTCAAATGGACCGTAAACCCACTATACTCTGTCATCCAGGTTCCTTATTTGTACTGATTCTCCCTCATCCTTATTTTTGCTTAGTAATATTTCTTCCTGCAACAAAATTGTAGTAAATTTTCAAATCACTCTTCACCAGATTAAAGCAAGAGGAATTAGTGTCTGTTTTTCTCATGTCCGAGGTCATTCTGGCATTTTAGGGAATGAAAGAGCCGACTGGCTTGCAAAGCAAGCTACAAAACTAAACACCATTGATCCTGTGAGCATCCCCATATCTCCCATTCGTAATGAGAATCACAAAAAGACCATTCTCTTATGGAACGAGCTGTACCAAAACTCGTCAACTGCTTCTTTAACCAAATTATTTTTCCCCACAATTTCTCAAAGGTTGAATAAGAAGTATTTTTTCAGTGATTTTCATTTAACAAAATTTCTTACTGAACACGGTAATTTCAATTATTATCTCAAGAAATTTGGATTATCGAACACTGATCTGTGCTCTTGCAGCGTGGGTGGAGTTCAAAATGTCGAACACTTTCTTTTTGATTGCTCCAATCTTACTGAAGGGAGAAGAGATTTTATTGCGGATCTCGATGCCTGTAATATTAATTTCCACCTCCGCTTCATGTTTTGGTCGACCATAAAATGGTGTTCTTCTCATTCTGTAAATTCATTGCCTTTACTGCTTCAATTTTTAATTAGCTTTGTTGTTTATTTTTCCTGTTGTTTTTATCCTTATTTTTATATGTACATATTTTTATCTATGTATGTAGTTGTTTCTACTTACTTCTGTAAGCCTTGTGCTGTACTTTGTGGTGCACAAGGATTGACTTATTATTAATTAAATAAAAAAGAATATGAAACATTTATTGCATGGAAAATATAGAAATATATCTCAGACTTGTAATCTGTGGCCACTTTGATAATAATATTTTCCAAATCTTGAAGGGCTTTCTCTGTATTAAATTATCGAAGCAATCGGCACTAATTTAAATCCCCATAATCGGCTTTAATTTAAATCCCATAAACCGAATTAAATATTATGGGAGATATGTTATGAAAATACATGACACAGAAGCCATAATCGTTAATCTGTATTACATAAGATAAAAAAACAACCCTAAAGCCACTTTTTTGTTAGTGTATTAAAATTTAAAAATTAATTTTTCGAACAAACATCTTGGGATCAGAACAAAAGCTTTAAAGCATAATGCACTAATAAATATACTCTTAGAAATTCAAATTTTAATAATATTCATAATATATTCTAATTTTTAGAGAATGTTTATAGAAGTTTTTTCATTACGATATTTTAATTTCCTTACCGTGCTGTTTTTATCACGTCATGCTTTCACTTTATGTGTTAACAACAAAACTGTAATAGAAAAATTATTTTGTGCTTTTAATACATTAATAAAAACATTTTTCTATTAAAGCTTTATTTATTTTTGTCATTTTCTGCTTTTTGGCCTGTAATTTATAATTTATTATTATAATTTCTGTATAATCTTGAAATAATTTTTTTCCTCAAATTCACTAAGAGGTGACGCGACTCACTAGCAATCAAAATCTAATTAAAATTAATCAATTAACATATAATGTAATTTAAAAAATATTCAAATAGCGTTTGGTCATTAAAAATTCTCCATTTTTGCAAAATTTAAAAATTATAACGAATCAATCGACAATGCAAAAAATTGACTGCAAAATTTCATTTTTCTAAGCCTGAAATAAGCTAAATAAGAGAGTGCTAAAGAAAAAAAAAATCTTTATTTGCTTTGGCAAGGCTAATACTAACTATTATAATTGTAAACTTATAATTGTTATACCAAATTTCCTGCAGTTATTATTGAAGTCACCGCTTTTGGTTATAACATAAACGGAACGAAATGGGAATAGCTCACATTTTCATTTGTCATCAGACTTATTGGCAATATCTAACATTTATTATTCAATTTAACATTATATCTTCAGAGTATCATCTTCGAGGTTATTTCGTAGGTATGATAAAAATGTAAATTTGTATTAAATGTACGAATGCATAAAAATGTAATTTGCACAAAATGAAAAAAAAAAAAATGTAGATTTGTGCGGCAGTCTTACGACGGTGATAAAAAATTAACGCTTAGTTAAGATAATATATCTCCAATGACTTCATTTTGCTTAATACAACTATATATCTCCAATGATTTCCTCTCGTTTAATCTAACAATACATTTTCAAAGTATCATCTTCACTTTTGCTATATAGGAATCTATTGGAAGATGAAAATGTAGATTTTATTAAATGCATTAATACATGAAAATGTAGATTTGCAAGGTTTTCTTCGGAGGGTAATAAAAATGAGTGTCATGTTAAGATAAATCCTCTAACTAAACTGCTGATGTACATATGAAGATTAGAAAATAATTTATGTTTTCTTTACAGCAATGCATCAAATTCAGCTGTAGATTTCTTTCAGTGAGGATGACTGAAAACACTGCTTTCGTATTTATATAATATTTGATAAATACTGACTAATTTTTTCACCCTCTTTTATTTAAATCAGCATTTAAATATTATTTGGTTCTGATTTTTACCTGATGCTCTGGTAAGTTACATGATAATCTTTCTAAGTCATAACTTAGTTGAAAAGCAGCAAGAATTGGATCGCAGGTTGTCAGGATGAGGTAAGTTGGACTGGCCAAAGTACGATATGTGTTGATCCTGCTCATCGATTCCGTAAGAGTTTCTCCTGTTTTCGCTCGATTAGCGCAGCATGTTTCACATATACCTATAGAATTGAAATAGAAAAACATCCAAAATTACAGGAAAAGAAAATTTATGAATGTTAAAAAAAATTCTGATAAATGAGCTGTAGAGGATTATCATTAAACCACACTTTCATTCTTCTTCTTCAAGATTTAGCAGAATATTCATTTTTAGCAGCTTTTAAAATTTTTTTGTTAAATATGTGACTAGGAATGACACAGGCAGCAAAATAAGGTATTTTATGGGAAAAAGAGACCATGGAAGTCACAGTATTTAGAATTTATAGAGCTTCAAAAAGGAATTTATTTGAGCAATCCATTTATTTTAGCCGCGTGATTTTCAGATGATGCTGCAGTTTATGTTGGACTGTTAAAGTTACAGAAAATAGATCCTGAGAAACGTGGGAAAGCCAGATACGTATGTAAATCAGAAGCAAAAGTGAAGTTTGAATTCAAGTGGTTAGAAAATAAATTAATTTTAAAAAAGCGTGCAAATTGATTTTATTTCAAGAATATTTTCTCCAAATAATATGCAATTGAAAATTTGATGTACTTTTAATTTTAAATATTTTTTTCAAAATAATAGAAAGTGTTTCGAAGAAGTGGAATAATGTACTATTGTTGGATATTTTCTGATGATGTACATTTCTAATTCAGAATAAAGTTTTTAGATAAAAAAATAAGATAAAGAATTAATTCCTTAAATATCAGTGGAGATACAGATAAACAGAACTGCAGTTTTCGAGGGAATTGTGAAATGCTTATTTCACTGACATTAATATTAAAAAAAAGTCCAAATTCCATTGATATAACAGCACTATTAGAAAACACGACGATTTGTTCGAATGTTTTAAGCATTTAATTTTTCAACGATATTTTTTGATTACTTCGAGAGATAAAGAGCCATATTCATTTTGAAGTGATATAATGGTTCGAAAGTCTATGTAATATTAAACGTAAATAAGAAGATAAGTATAAGAGGATACGATTACGTATTTAAGAGACTTTTTTACAGACAGTTTGAAACCAAACTTTGACACGGAACTAGAGTTGTAGTCGCAAGTTTAGATAGCGATTTTTTTTTATTTAAATCAATGCGCTTATATGCATTTAAAAATACAGACTGGCAAACGGTCACCCTTTTGATAGATTTGGTTTGAAATTTGATAAGTATTTACAGAGCAGAAACTAAACCTGTGTACCAAATTTTATCTATCTAGCTCTTTACATTTGGTAGTTATCGTGTCCGAACAGCTAGCCAGGGAGATTTCATCTGAATAGATTTCGTTTAAAATCTGATGGAAATCTACAAATTTTGTCTAAAGTTCGCGTATCAAAATTCATTGGTCTAGCTCATAGTATTTTCGAGTTTTTTCTCTCCCTAGATAAGACAGATATAATACCAAAAATTTGTTTTTCGAACTCAGGGAGGTCTAAAATATTGGATTTTTATGAAAATCTCAAATTTGAATTTTTGTCGTATAATCAATACTATCTTTGTTCTTCGTATAAGAAAAAGTAAAGAAAAAAAAATTATAAGTATAATTTTTATGACTGAAGCTGCAGGAAGCTTTCGGTGGTTGTTTAGCATAAATTATTTTAAGAATTTTTTGTTAAATTCTCTAGAAATTAAAAAATAATTCTTAGCCAAATATTAATAATTCAAAACTACAGAAGTTTGTCACGTGGAGTTCACAGCATACAGCATTTCAAACTAAAATCGACAGTAAAATGTCGCATAGTAATATAAAATATAAACTATAAAACCATAGAAACACACATACTAAATTGCATAATAAATACAAAATATCAAAGTCCTAAAAGGAATAATTAGAAATTCAACTGACAGTATACATCATAACAAAAGTTTGAAAATTTATTCATACAGATGTTATATTTCAAAGAGGAATTTTAAAGTTTTTATAATTAAATTTTTATCTTGATATTTTCAATCGATCTAGATCTTTTCAAGATCCACGGAAGTAGACAATTAAACATTCTGAGTAGAAGTGCAAAAGCAAGCATATATCCATTACAGAGAATACATCTCAAATCGGATTAGGATTGTTAACTAAATCAAATTTAAATAGATATGAAGAGGTCCTTTATGACTTATTAGTTAATAAGGTTTAATCTTTATCCTATAGTAATTCATCAATGTTTAAAGTTGATAACATATTATTATTATTAAATATTTATTAGTTATTAATTTGTCATCATAGTTTTTGAGTATATAATCTCTCAAGTAGATGGGAAAGAATACATTCACGGAATTTCTGACACATACGATGTTTAAATATCTTTTAGATATAAAAATAAAGAGTCGAAATTTTTAATACTTGACCATATTCGGAAACAATCCCATTAAAATGATTTATCAGCTTATTCCTTCCGTCTTCGAAAGACTTAGAAGATTTGATTCAAAACTTAATGTATATCATCTATATCTAATATAAATTTTTATTTGATTGCAGTAGTTTTTAATTTTTGTGTAGAAGACAAATTGTCTACGAAGATTAGGTTTTGCCACTATTCACCGAGGTTCACACAGCCACATTACTAATTTCTGTACTTCATTCTGGAGAACTTTTGAGTCAACATATACATCCTTGGAGCCCACACTGTCTTATGTGTAAAGGGACTGCATTGTCTTAAGTGTAAGCGGCCCTTTGCCATCAGGCAAGTTGGCCTGGTCAAACCGCTCCTGGTGATGCATTAAAACATAAATACGAAAAATAAACGGTAAAGGAAGCATAAATTATTTTCACAAAATATCCTTTTTTTTATAGCAATGTTTCCAATAATTGTTCAGAACTCTGCCCTCTAGTAGAGATATATACTTGACTGCTTCGATGGAGTGGTTGATATTATAATTTCTAAGATGCCAGGCATTTATCGCACATTGCAAATATTCGAATAATAAGGTGCGAGGTCCTCTATACAATCTGACTGAAATATAAGCTAATCACTCTTTCGATGCTGATTTCGATAGCATGATTATTCAATTGGTGGATGTAATTTGGGCTAATTATTGCAAAATATTGCTGCAAAGAATTACTATATTGAAAGCAAAAAATTTCTTTACATTTTCATAAATATTTTTGTATTTATGTTTCAACACTTCACCAGTTCCATACATTTCTCAACAGTTTTCTTCATGAATTTGAAACAACTTGTAGTAAAAAAAAAAATATTTGCACAATTTAAAATAATTTATCTCTGCCGATTGACGCTATAAGTGCTCATAAAAAAGCTTATTGCAGAAGTGCGATTCTTAAATAGTCTTGTTCCTAGATGGAGTTAACAAGATTATTTAAAAATACAAAATTAAAGAGGATATCTTTATTTTTAGCATTTAAAATCAATTTGGATGAACACAATTCCTAAAACTGCCTACATTAATCTTTTCAAATCTCATTTAATTTCTAAGTATAAAATTTTCGCATTCTATTCAATACCAATTTTCCTAATCAATTTAAGCCTGTATGTTCCAAACTTATAAACATTCCTAATCCACTAAAATATTTAAAATGGTAGAATATTACAAAATAGGCTTGAATTTGTAGAATTTATATTTAAAATTAGTCATTTATTAATTCTTATACCCGCAATGAAAAAAAAATCATCTTTCGAAAGAACGAAATTTTTTAATGTGATGTATTAATTATATGCACTTACAATTGGGAGAATGAGGCTTTTTCACCAGATAACCTCTTTCTAGAAACATTTTTGTTATTTCAATGTTTCCTTCAAGAGCAGCTACCATCAACGGAGTTAAGTTCGAAGAGGCAACTTCTGGAAGGTAACGCAAGCACTCAGGTCCACCACCTACTAAACACTGCAGACATTGTTTGACATTCTCTGTTTCCTCAATTCTACAAATTAATCAAGCCATGAAATATATTTACTTTATATAAAAAAATACAAAATAAATTTCCAAGATACAAATCAAAATGTGAAATTTTCAACCATGATGCATATCAGTTGCTGGAAAATCAAGATAGGTGTCCTTAATTTCTTTAATTCAGCGGCTCTGCACTTTTAAGTTTTCGACACCATCTTTCCTTATCAGTTTAATACTTTTCATTAATTTTCATTTCATTTCAGTGTTTGGAATTTTAATATATTCACTACCTCCCATAAATTTATATTTTAAAAGTGTTAATCTTAAGTTGTTGTTTCATATTATTTTTAGTTAAATACCCATCTTTGAGCATTCAATCAGAAATACACACATTAATCGGCACTTATTACGCTATATAACTAATGTCAATATGTATTTTATGTTATTTATAGGCATTTTTCTATTTTTAAAGTTGGATTTTATTTCTATATTAACGGATCTCCCCTTATGTTAATTTCAATTATTATATTTTTTGAAGTTTTTGATATTATCTTTATTAGGATGCATTCTCATCTTTTTCAAAGAAACACATTCCATAAATAGAAAATCACAGGTCTAAAATCTCAATTTTCAGTGCTGTCGCTATTTACTATTTAGCAAAGAAAGAAATATTTTGAAGTATTGCGCTATAACCGAAGTAATGCGCTGTTAAAAGTTTTGGATAGTTGCAATCACAATAATTCATTTTACTAATTCATTAACTCCATAGTTTTTGTTTAACACAGGCATACATTATTTACTGACTATTGTGCTTAGTACCATATACGTAATGTAGATTACAAAATATAACACCACTCAATATCCTTCATCTGGAATCAAAATGACTGCTTTTTTTAGCACGTATAGATATGTAGAATCATTTATTTTTTATTTTCCTGAATTAAAAAAGAGACCATATCAGAAAAAATTGCTAATTAAGAAATTAAATTCAAATCTAAAAAATACACTAAAGAGCTATTTTATATGCTATACTTACATGGACTCGTTTTAACATTACAAAAACACATATAAATTTATACTTACACGATAGGCATAGATATGAAATTCGAGTTTCTCATAGACATTATTACCTAAAATTTAGATTTCTCGCAGGTAAACTGCTCATGAAAACTCTATTAAAAGCGAAAAACACATCTTTCCCCCTCAAGGGACACAAAACGTTTAATAGCGGGGATTAGAGGGTAATGTATGATCTGGTAAGGGGAGAGTCGATTTTGTTGTTATTGTTGTCAAGGTGATGGAGAATCGCTAAGTAGTTGACAGGAAGAGAAGATCATTTTGATTCATGAATGTAATCATATTGTGAATTTCCTGTCCTGAGAATGTATTAGAAACTGCCCTTTTCAATCCTTCTGGCAAGAGAATCGAAGGATAAATTCTGTGATTTAGAGAAGTTACAATCTGTACCTTAATACAAAGATATGCCTATTCGTCCCTAGTTGCAGAAATTATTATTGATGAATCCAAACCTATGCATATAAGGTGGAAATGTTCTATATTTGGAGAATATTGCATCTCTTTATCCAGATGGTAGATCATAAGTTTACTTGAGGTAGAATTAAGGGTTTCCGTGGCAGGTAAAACTTTGTTTGCTATGGAATCAAGATAATAACGGTTACTAAATGGCATATGTTAAACACTCAGAAAATTGCAAATGCCTGTTTTAAAGTTAAGTACCTGGGAGATCGAGCTTCGCTGGGCGGTGTTTTTTGCAAAATTGTGTTTTTTTCGGAGAAAATATTTAGATACGAATTACATACAGATTACATATGAATACATACTGTTTACATATGAATGGGCGATTTTAATTTTAAAAAAATCATGAATGTATTTAGTTTAATACGTTACTCAAATTGGTTAACACAATATTTGCATTGTTGTTATTGGAAGAAAGCCGAACATATTCGTATTCGGATAATATCATATAGCGCCATCTCACAAAATTTTGAGGTACCAGTACGTTATCATTCTATGGCAACAACGCAGGTACCACAAAAATTTACGAGATGGTACTATATGATATTATCACCATGAGAGCAGATAGAAAAAGGCTCTAATAGTTAGTTATAAAAAAATGTTTTGTTTTTTATATGTGTAAGTTCTCGTTTTTTCAGGAAAGACACCTAGATAGATAAACTTAAAAAGCAAAACCTTATCTAAATATAAAATTTGATCCA